>ML660222.1:286903-324814 GCA_007570785.1 Antilocapra americana
CCCCCTCCCTCCTCCCTCCCCCCCGGGAGGGAGGAGGGAGGGGGGGTTCCGGAGGGGAAGCATATGTAAACCCATGGTGATATCATGACAATGTATGGCAAAAACAATAAAAAAATAAATAAATAAATATGGCTGTGTATTAGAAACATATCTGGAATTCTGGTGCAAAAAAGCAATACCTGAGCATTTGTATTTTTCAAAAAATTCCAAGATAATTCTGATATGCATCTCGATTTTAAAAAGTGATTACAAGTTTTTCTATTAAATGGTAGTTTTGGTGATATAGAATTCTATTATTTCTCTTTTTAAAAAAAATTTTAATTGGAGGCTAATTACAATATTGTAGTGGTTTTTGCTATACATTGATAAAAATCAGCCATGGGTGTACATGTTTCACCATCCCGAACACCCCTCCCACTTCCCTCCCCATCCCATCCCTCAGGGTCACCCCAGTGCACCAGCCCTGAGCACCCTGTCTCATGCATCAAACCTGGGCTGGCAATCTATTTCACAAATGATAATATACACGTTTTAATGCTATTCTCTCAAATCATCCCACCCTTGCCTTCTCCCACAGAGTCCAAAAGACTGTTCTATATATCTGTATCTCTTTTGCTGTCTTGCACATCTTTCTAAATTCCATACATATGCGTTAGTATATTGTATTGCTGTTTTTCTTTCTAACTTACTTTACTCTGTATAAAAGGCTCCAGTTTCAGCCACTTCATTAGAACTGATTCAAATGTATTCTTTTTTATGGCTGAGTAATATTCTCATTCATCTGCCGATGAATATCTAGGTCGCTTCCATGTCCTGACTATTGTAAACAGTGCTGCAATGAACATTGGGGTACACGTGTCTCTTTCCATTCTGGTTTCCTTAGTGTGTATGCCTACCAGTGGGATTGCTGGGTCACATGGCAGTTCTATTTCCAGTTTTTTAAGGAATCTCCACACTGTTCTCCATAGTGGCTGTATTAGTTTGCATTCCCATCAAAAGTGTAAGAGGGTTCCCTTTTCTCCACACCCTCTCCAGAATGTATTGCTTGTAGACTTTTGGATAGCAGCCATTCTGACTGGCATGAGATGGTACCTCATTGTGATTTTGATTTGCATTTCTCTGATAATGAGTGATGTTGAACATCTTTTCATGTGTTTGTTAGCCATTTGTATGTCTTCTTTGGAGAAATGTCTGTTTAGTTCTTTGGCCCATTTTTTGATTGGGTCATTTATTTTTCTGGAATTGAGCTGCAGGAGTTGCTTGTATATTTTTGAGATTAATTTTTGTCCATTGTTTCATTTTATATTATTTTCTCCCATACTGAAGGCCGTCTTTTCACCTTGCTTATAGTTTCCTTTGTTGTGAAAAAGCTGTTAAGTTTAATTAGGTCCCATTTGTTTATTTTTGCTTTTATTTCCATTACTCTGGGAGATGAGTCATAGAGGATCCTGCTGTGATTCATGTCAGAGAGTGTTTTCTGTTTTCCTCTAGGAGTTTTATAGTTTCTGGTTTTACGTTTAGATCTTTAATCCATTTTGAGTTTATTTTTGTGTATGGTGTTAGAAAGTGTTCTCGTTTCATTCTTTTACAAGTGGTTGACCAGTTTTCCCAGCACCACTTGTTAAAAAGATTGTCTTTTCTCTGTTGTATATTCTTGCCTCCTTTGTTGAAGAGAAAGTGTCCATAGGTGCATGGATTTGTCTCTGGGCTTTCTATTTTGTTGCATTGATCTATATTTCTGTCTTTGTGCGAGTGCCATACTGTCTTGATGACTGTGGCTTTGTAGTAGAGCCTAAACTCAGGCAGGTTGATTCCCCCAGTTCCAGTTTTCTTTCTCAAGATTGCTTTGGCTATTCGAGGTTTTTTGTATTTCCATACAAATTATGAAATTATTTGTTCTAGTTCTGTGAAAAATAGCATTGGTAGCTTGATAGGAATTGCACTGAATCCACAGATTACTTTGGGTAATACATTCATTTTTACTATATTGATTCTTCCAATCCATGAACATGATATATTTCTCCATCTATTTGTGTCCTCTTTGATTTCTTTCATCAGTGTTTTATAGTTCTCTATATATAGGTCTTTTGTTTTCTTAGGTAGATTTATTCCTAAGTATTTTGTTCTTTTCGTTGCAATGGTGATGGAATTATTTCCTTAATTTCTCTTTCTGTTTTCTCATTGTTAGTGTATAGGAATGCAAGAGATGTCTCTGTGTTAATTTTATATCCTGCAACTTTACTATATTCATTGATTAGCTCTAGTAATTTTCTTGTGGAGTCTTTAGGGTTTTCTATGTAGAGAATCATGTCATCTGCAAACAGTGAGAGTTTTACTTCTTCTTTTCCAATCTGGATTCCTTTTATTTCTTTTTCTTCTCTGATTGCTGTGGCTAAAACTTCCAAAACTACGTTGAATAGTAGTGGTGAGAATGGACACACTTGTCTTGTTCCTGGCTTTAGGGGAAATGCTTTCAATATTTCACCATTGAGGATGTTTGCTGTGGGTTTGTCATATATAGCTTTTTATTATATTGAGGTATGTTCCTTCTATTCCTGCTTTCTGAGTTTTTTTTAATCATAAATGGATGTCAAATTTTGTCAAAGGCTTTCTCTGCATCTATTGAGATAATCATGTGGTTTTTATTTTTCAATTTGTTAATGTCATGTATTACATTGATTGATTTGCAAATATTGAAGAATCCTTGCATCCCTGGGATAAAACCCACTTGGTCATGATGTATGATATTTTTAATGTGTTGTTAGATTCTGTTTGCTAGAATTTTGTTAAGGATTTTTGCATCTATCTTCATCAGTGATATTGGCCTGTAGTATTCTTTTTTTGTGGCATCTTTTTCGGGTTTTGGAATTAGGGTGATGGTGGCCTCATAGAATGAGTTTGGAAGTTTACCTTCCTCTTCAATTTTCTGGAAGAGTTTGAGTAGGATAGGTGCTAGCTCTTCTCTAAATTTTTGATAGAATTCAGCTGTGAAGTCATTTGGTCCTTGGTTTTTGTTTGCTGGAAGATTTCTGATTAAAGTTTCAATTCCTGTGCTTGTGATGTGTCTGTTAAGATTTTCTGTTTCTTCCTGGTTCAGTTTTGGAAAGTTATACTTTTCCAGGAATTTGTCCATTTCTTCCAAGTTGTCCGTTTTATTGGCATATAGTTGCTGATAGAAGTCTGTTACGATCCTTTGTATTTCTGTGTTGTCTGTTGTGATTTCTCAGTTTTCATTTCTAATTTTGTTGATTTAATTCTTCTCCCTTTGTTTCTTAATGAGTCTGGCTAATGGTTTGTCTATTTTATTTATCTTCTCAAAGAACCAACTTTTAGCTTTGTTGATTTTTGCTATAGTCTCTTCAGTTTCTTTTGCATTTATTTCTGCCCCAATTTTTATGATTTCTTTCCTTCTACTAACCCTGGGGTTCTTCATTTCTTCCTTTTCTAGTTGCTTTAGGTGTAGAGTTAGGTTATTTATTTGACTTTTATCTTGTTTCTTGAGGTAAGCCTGTATTGCTATGAACCTTCTCCTTAGCACTCCTTTTACAGTGTCCCATAGGTTTTGGTTGTTGTGTTTACATTTTCATTCATTTATATGCATATTTTGATTTCTTTTTTGACTTCTTCTGTGTCTATTATTTTTCTATTTACCAATCATGATACAATGGTATTAAGTGAGTAATAATTACATAATCACAATAGTAAAAGGTGTTATCAGTTTTTGCAATCAACAGTCAAACATGAAATAAAGTATAAGTATACTTGCAAGCTGCAAGGGGAACATGATTAACAATATAAAATAATTACATACAATTTGGGGGGTTGAGCAGAGTGATGTGGTAAGTTGGAAGTATGCACTTGCACATGTTTTCATTTGCTCAGTCTATGTCTTTTGGTTGCGCTTCCCTGACAGCATTGTTAGTAAGAATCTATCTGCAATGCAGGAGACTTCGGTTCAATTCCTGGGTTGGGAAAATCCCCTGGAGAAGGGATAGACTACCAACTCCAGTATTCTGGCCTGGAGAATTCCATGGACCATATAGTCCATGGGGTTTATAAATAGTTAGACATGACTGAACGACTTTTATTTTCACTATGATCCTATTATCTTTTTCTTAATTATTTTGGGTTTATTTTCCATAGATAGGTCTTTTCCTTCTCTTGTTTCCTGCCTAGAGAAGTTCCTTTAGCATTTGTTGTAAAGCTGGTTTGGTGGTGCCAAATTCTTGTCTGGAATTCTGAATACTTGTCTGGAAAGCTTTTGATTTCTCCATCAAATCTGAAGGAGAATCTTGCTGGATAGGGAATTCTTGGTTGTAGGTTTTTCCCTTTCATCACTTTAAATATATCATGCCATTCCCTTCTAGCTTGTAGAGTTTCCATTGTGAAAATAGCTAATAGCTCAATCGGAGTTCCCTCATATGTTATTTGTTGTTTTTCCCTTGTTGCTTTTAATATTTTATCTGTCTTTAATTTTTGTCAGTTTGATTCCTATGTGTTTGTTTCCTTTGTTCCTTCTTGGGTCTACCCTGCCTGGAACACACTGTGCTTCCTGGACTTATTTGACTATTTTCTTTCCCATGTCAGGGAAGTTTTCAGCTGTTATCTCTTCAAATATTCTCTCAGGTCCTTTCTCTGTTCTCCTTCTGGGGCTCCTTTGATGTGGATGTTGGCTCATTTAATGTTGTCTCAGAGGTCTCTGTTTTCATTTATTTTCTTTCTTTCTTTCTTTTTTCTATATTCTGTTCTAGGGTGGTGATTTCCACCGTGCTGTCCTCCAGGTCATTTATCTGTTCTTCTGCCTCAGTTATTCTATTATGGATTCCTCCTAGTGTATTATTCATCTCTGTTTGTTCTTTAGTACTTGTAGGTCTTTGATGAACATTTTTTCATCTTCTCAATCTTTGCCTCCATTCTTTTCCCAAGATCCTGAATCATCTTCATTATCATTATTCTGAATTATTTTTCTGAAATGTCGCCTATCTCCACTTCATTTAGTTGTTTTTTCTGGGATTTTATCTTGTCCCTTCATCTGGGACATAGCTTTGTGTAATATGGCTTTTTTTTTTTTTTTTAGTTGCTGTGGAACTGTGGTTCTCACTTCTGTCTGCCCTCTGATGGAGGAGGTTAAGAGGCTTGTATAAACTTCCTTAAGAGAAGGACTGACTGGTGGTGGGAAAAAACAGGTCTTGCTCTGGTGGGCAGGGCCTTGTTCAGTGGAGCTTTAATCCAATTATCTGCTGATGAGTGGCGTTGCACTCCCTCCCTGATAATCTTTTTGGTCAAGGTGATCCAGCTGTATATGTATGTGTTAGTCGCTCAGTCTTGTCTGACTCTTTGCGACCCCATGGACTGTAGCCTGCAAGGCTTCTCTGTCCATAGAATTCTCCAGGCAAGAATACTGGAGTGGGTTGCCATCTCCTTCTCCAAGGGATCTTCCTGACCCAGGCATCAAACCCAGGTCTCCTGAATTGCCAGCAGATTCTTTACCATCTAAGCTACCTGGTAAGCCCCAAAGTGTCTGTAGCTCAAGACAATATTCTGGTTTCCTTTACATCTGAGTCCTTTACCTGAGATTTGCTTCTTACAGGAGGGACACCTTTTGCTGCCATGATGGGTCAGGCAGGCAGAGGAGGATAAAATGGGTGCAGACTGGTGTCTGTTCTTTTCTCATGTGCCTAATGTTATCTAACCTCTCCATGAGCAATCTAGCAAGATATCAGCTGCCCTCAAGAAATGTCCTAGGCGTGGTCATTGATAAAGAATCCAATACATAGCAGAAGTTCAAGAAGCCAGTTTCAAGAGACACATTTCATTCACAACCCATATCAAGTCCAAGGGAAGTTGTGATGCTCATCGCCCTTGTAGGAGTCCACATTTATGAAGAAGCCCTGTGGGAAGACTCAATTAGTAGTCACCACATCTTGGGTCCTCTGGATGACCTTCTTCCTCAGTGGCACCACCTCCTGGAAGGTCTTGAGGAGACCAGGCTCCTGTCAGTGTGAACTGGACATCCCATGGTCCCAAAGCTGAAACCCAGTCAGTCCTGAGGAGATTCAGCTTCTGTTAGCATCAACTCGCCCTCAGGTTGTCTGGAAGCCCAGGCTGGCAGCAGGGACTCACCCTTGAGCATTCTGCAAGCCAGAGTCCCAGTGGGTCCCAAGGAAACTGGGCTACCGTCAGCATGAATTGGATGCCACATGATCTCAAAGCTGAAACTCCAGTATGATAGGGCTAATGGCAACCTCCAAGAGGGTTTATGCTAAGGGGGACCTTCCCAGACTGCTCCTGCCAGTGCCCCCGTTCCTATGGTGAGCCCCTGATGACCCACAGGATACTCTCCAACATTAGCAGGTAGTTTTGGTTCAGTCTTCTGTGGGGTCACTACTCCTTTCTCCTGAGTCTTGATGTGTGAAAGGTTTTGGTTGCGCCCTCCAAGATTGAAGTTTCTGTTTCCCCCAGTCCTATGGAAGTCTTGCAATCAAACCCACTGGCCTTCAAGGTAGTTTCCCTGGGGATTTCCAGTCCCTTTGTTGGATCCCCAGACTGGGAAGCCTGACATGAGGTTCAGAACCTTCACAATGGGGGATAACTTTTTTGTTATTATTATTCTCCAGTTTGTGGGTCACCTACCTGACAGGTATAGAATTTGATTTTATGGTGATTGTGCCCCTCGTACTGCCTTACTGTGGTTTCTTCTTTGTCTTTGGATGTGGGGTAGGTTCCAGTATCCTCCTGTTGATGGTTGTGGTGGGGAGAGAGCAAATTAGCCAAGATGGCGTGTTCAGGCTCTCTCATCCCACGTTTTGTAAATAATGGCTACGTAACAGCTGAGATCATTTATAGCCCTGCACATGTGTGTCATGAGGTACTCACTTGGTCACAGGCTACCTTGTGCTGTAGGGATATACGAGTTTCACTGAAAAAGAAGTGGCGTATTACTGCTGCATCATGGCTGTGTCCATTGAGTCAGCTATGAGAAGAGAGAATATAGTGTGTCTCCTGTGTGTCAGCCAGGAGAGAATACATGTGTGTCCAGTTCCTACAGCTCCCGAGTCTTCTTCCAGCCTTTTAGCTCACACTTTGCCCACGCTGGTTTCAGCAAACAGTGTGAGCAGGATCAGCAATTGTTCAACAACTACTTGTGATTTTGATGCTCTTGCAGGAGATGAGTGCATGTCCTTCTACACCGCCATGTTGAACCGGAAGCCTTGGTTTGTTTTTATTATTTCACAGTTACAGACAATCCTGCAATTAATACTTTCAAGGATCTAACTTTTTCTCCTTTTTACTATTTCCTGGGAATAAATTTTTAGAGTTTAGAATACTAGTCCAAGTTATATGAATATTCTCATAGCAAATTAACTTTCCATTAGGGCTGTAGCAATTTTTACTACTTGCTTTATTAGTCTGTATATTGTATATGTTGCCCAGTCTCCTGTTGCATTTTTATTTTAACCATTTTTGCTTACAAAATTTTACATTTCTGTGTAATTGAATCGGTCATTTTTCTCTCCTGTTTTGATATGGATTCAATTCTTCGAGTGCTATCAACACTTTAAAGTTATAACAAATTCTGCCTTTACACAAGCTCATCTGTGATTTCCCTAGAATTTATTACTTTGATATATTCAGAGATTATTTGAATATGGTTATATATTTACTTTTTCCAAAATATTAATCTTGACCAATATAATTTATTAAGTTTCTGCCATTTCTTACTCATTGTCTAGCAGTATTTCAATAATCCCACACCCATCTATGTCAACTTTAGTGCTTTCTATACTTTTCCACTCATATGTTTTTCATCCATGCTTGAAGCATGATATTTTATAATATGTTTCTATATCTGGTAGAGACTCTTATCTTATGTTATAATTTTTCTCAAACTATTCTCCTTCTGAACCCTGAAAATTTTCACTTCTGTTTCACTTAAGCAATTTCTTTTCTTGGTTACAGTGTGATGATACCACATCTTAAATAATGAACTCAAATCCCACTGAGCTTGGCTTTATTTCTCTTTGCCTTTTCTTTTTTCCAAATAACACTGATCTTTATATTAATATCATTGGGATGTATCATCCTGTTTCGTAGTTCTCTCTGTCAATGAAGCTGAGCAGAATGACTGATCATTTTACAACAGTACATCAACATTGCACTTTTCTCACCTTCTTATCTTTTCACCAAAGCTGTGTTGCCAAATCCCAACTTCAGAGGACCATCTGTCCAAGTTCTTAGTTTCTCCTTCACTGTCTAGTGCAGCTGGATTAAAGCCAAATGATGGTGAATTGATGTTGTGACAAAAGCTGTTAGTAAGCATTTAGGATTTGTGCAAGGGTAATAGGAGATTCAGATGTAGGTAAAGCTTTGATAAAAGAAAAAACGATGTGTTCTTACATCCACAACTTTCTTATGGTCTTATTAAAAAATTCTAGAGCAGGTTTTTAGAGGTGTGTCAGTCATTGATGAAGAGACTGTATAGGGACACTGGAGACAAGACATGTGAGAACAAAGTTCCTTTTTCGAAAGTAAAATAGGAAATTCTAAAGGGAAAAATAGAAGGAAGGTGATAGAGAGGCAGAGATAGTGAGGAGACTTGAGGATTCTTATCTCAAAAAGATCTGCTAGAGTTTTTAATACATCATCTTTATCAAACCTGCCCCCCCCCAAAAAAAACTTTCCCTAATGTGATGACTTGCAAAAGAGGGAGCTGAGACTCAGAGAAGTTCAGTCAACTCAAGGAAACTTCACTTGTTGTTGTGTGGCATGACACCCTGTTTTCCCCTGCGCTAGTGTCCTTTTGTGATACTCTTGTAAGCATGTAGAAAAAGTGATTCACAATATTTCCCTAGGTAGGGAAAGTTAAAGCTTGTTGAGTGAACACATGGGTCTGATCTCCAAGTCCATAGATGGGCTTGCCTGCCTGCCTGCCACTTCTCTAGCCTGTGGGCATCACAGGCACCTCATTCTCATCAGGCTGCCCTAATGGTCCAGGGCTCCCTATTTCAAGGCATACTCCTCCCTCTCACCCAACTGTTCAGGTTGGAGGCCCAGAGTTAGCTCTTCTTCACAGCATCCCCTGCTTCCCCTCTCTACTGTGCTTCAAGCCCATGGCCCCGCTGGACTGTTGATCCTCGCCTCCCCACAGTACCTCTCACCTCCCTCCTATCAATTTTCTTTTCAAAATGTTCATTTCATCCCTATTGTTTAAAACTGAGTAATGTTTTCTTATTGTGGGGGGAAGGATGGCATAGAGTTCCAAATCCTTCCCTCAGCTCACACAGCCCAGTGTGCTCTGGCCCGACAGCATCCTGTGACCTCATCTGGACCACTCTCTCCACCACAGACTGGCCTTTGTATGTGCCTCGGACCCACCATGTTCCTCCTAAGCTCAGATTGAGGGCCTTTGAATAATGAATTATCCCCTCTACCTCATTCTACTTTTTCTCATACCACTTAGCATTTTCTTTTCTTTTCTTTTTTTATTGCAACAAATTCAAGAAAGACTTTTTTCTTTACAATATTGTGTTGGTTCTGCCACACATTGACATGAATCCACCATGGATGTACATGTGCTCCCCTTCCAGAACCCCCCTTCCACCTCCCTCCCTATTCCATCCCTCTGGGTCATCCCGGTGCACCAGCCCTGAACACCCTGCATCATGCATCAAACCTGGGCTGGCAATTCATTTCACATATGATGATTACATGTTAATTGTTTGTCCATTGCTTCATTTGCTGTTATTTCTCCCATTCTGAAGGCTGCCTTTTCACCTTGCTTTCAGTTTCCTTTGTTGTGCAGAAGCTTTTAATTTTAATTAGGTCCCATTTGTTTATTTTTGCATTTATTTACTATATACTGGGAGGTGGGTCATAGAGGATCCTGCTTTGGGTTATGTCAGAGAGTGTTTTGTCTATGTTTTCCTCTAGGAGTTTTATAGTTTCTGGTATTAGGTTTAGATCTTTAATCCATTTTGAGTTTATTTTTGTGTATGGTGTTAGAAACTGTTCTTGTTTCATTCTTTTGCAAGTGGCTGTCCAGTTTTCCCAGCACCACTTGTTAAAGAGATTGTCTTTTCTCCATTGTATATTCTTGCCTCCTTTGTCAAATATAAGGAGTCCATAGGTGCATGGATTTGTCTCTGGGCTTTCTATTTTGTTGCATTGATCTATATTTCTGACTTCGTGCGAGTACCATACTGTCTTGATGACTGTGGCTTTGTAGTAGAGCCTGAAGTCAGACAGGTTGATTCCTCCAGTTCCATTCTTCTTTCTCAAGATTGCTTTGGTTATTTGAGCCTTTTTATTTATTTTTTATTTTATTTTTTTTCATGGTTCTTAAACTTTAATATGAATGAGGTTTTTTATATTTCCATACAAATTGTGAAATTATTTGTTCTAGTTCTCTGAAAAATACCGCTATTAGCTTGACAAGAATTGCATTGAATCTATAGATTGCTCTGGGTAGAATACTCATTTTCACTATATTGATTCTTCCAATCCATGAACACGGTATATTTCTTCATCTATTTGTGTCCTCTTTAATTTCTTTCATCAGTGTTTTATAGTTTTCTATATATAGGTCTTTTGTTTCTTTAGGTAGATATATTTCTAAGTATTTTATTCTTTTCATGGCAATGGTAAATGGGATTGTTTCCTTAATTTCTCTTTCAGTTTTCTCATTGTTAGTACACAGGAATGCAAGGGATTTTTTTTTGGAATTCAATTGTGATGTTATTGGTTATGTCTGTCTTCCTGCTCAAGAATAAAAGTTCCACCAGCACAGACTCTATTGTCTGTTTTGTTCACTGCTACCTAGAGAAATGCCTGAAACATACCAGTTACTTAACAAATAGTTGTTAAAGAAAGTGGTTCATTCATTTTAATTTACAACATATACATTAACAGAGGACATACCCAAAAAACTACTGGGTATCATGTATTATAAGAGAATAGGGCATGTGCTGGGTAATAGAGTCATGATCAAACACTATCAGACTAATAAATAGGAAGTTTAATAGGAACTAAATAAAAAGCCCACCTATGGAGGTAATAGAACAATAAGATATTGGGGTAAAATGACATAGTAGAGGAATTCTGGAAACCACTTTGAGAGTTGGGGTTTTTCTGTTTTTTTCCCTATGGTACATTTGTTATGATCAATGAACCAATATTGATACTTTGCTATCAAGTAATGTCTATAGTTTGCATTAAGGTTCTTCATTGTGTTATATAGCTTTAAGGGTTTTTTTTTCAATTTTTTACTGGAGTATAGTTGAACTACACTGTTGCATTTATTTCTGCTGTACAGCAAAGTGAACCCACTCTGTTTTAGATTATCTTCCTGTATATGTCCTTAAGAGTAGAATTCCCTATGCTACACAACAGATCCTTATTAGTTATCTACTTTTTACATAGTAGAGTGTGTGTGTCAGAGTTTCCTGGGTGGCTCAATGGTAACGAACTCCATGTGGGAGGTATAGATTTCATCCCTGGGTCAGGAAGAACCCCTGGAGAAGGAAATGACAACCCTCTCCTGTATACTTGCCTGGGAAATTGCATGGACAGAGGAGCCTTGCAGGTGACTTAGCTACCAAACAACAATAACAATATGTATGTGATAATTGCAATCTCCTAAGTTATCCTTCTGTCTGCCACTTTGTAACATTGTACAGGAGACAGTGACCAAACCATCCCCGAGAAAAAGAAGTCCAAGAAGGAAAAGTGGTTGTCTGAGGAAACTTTACAAATAGCTGAAAAAAGAAGAGAAGCAAAAGGCAAAGAGGAAAGGGAAAAAAAATACTCAACTGAACACAGAATTACAGAAAATAGCAAGGAAAAACAAGAAAGCCTTCTTAAGTGAATAATGCAAAGGAATAAAGGAAAATAATAAAATGGGAAAGATTAGAGATCTCTCCAAGAAAACTGGAGATAACAGGGAACATTTCATGCAAAGATGGGCTCAATAAAGGACAGAAATGGTATGGACCTAACAAAAGCAGAAGATATTAAGAAGAGGTGGCGAGAATACACAGAAGAACTCTACAAATAAGATATTCATGACCCAGATACCACAATGGTGTGATCACTCACCTAGAGCCAGACATCTTAGAATGTGAAGTCAAGTGAGCCTTAGGAAGCATTTACTACCAACAAAGCTAATGGGGGTGATGTAATTTCAGCTGAGCTATTTCAAATCCTAAAAGATGATGCTGTTAAAGTGATGCACTCAATATGCCAGCAAATTTGGAAAACTCAGCAGTGGCTACATGATTGGAAAAGATCAATTTTCATTCCAATTCCAAACAAAGGCAATGCCAAATTATGTTCAAACTATGATACAATTTTGTTCATCTCACATGCAAGCAGGTAATGCTCAAAATCCATCAAGCTAGGCTACAGCAGTATGTGAACCAAGAACTTCCAGACATATATGTTGGATTTAGGAAAGGTAGTGGAACTAGAGGTGAAATTGCCTACATCCACTGGATCATAGATAAAGCAAGGGAATTCAAGAAAAAAAAATCTACCTCTGCTTTATTGACTACGCTAAAGCCTTTAACTCTGGGTCACAGCAAAACGTGGAAAATTCTTAAAGAGATGGCAACACCAGACCACCTTATCTTTCTCCTGAGAAACCTATATGCAAGTCAAGAAGCAACAATTAGAACCAGACATGAAACAAAATACTGGTTCTAAATTGAAAAACGAGTATGTAAAGGTTGTATATTGTCATCCTGCTTATTTAACTTACATTCAGAGTACATCATGTGAAGTGCTGAGCTGGATGAATCCCAAGCTGTAATCAAGATTACTGGAAGGAAATACCAGCACTTCAGATATGCAGAAGACACTACCCTAACAGTAGAAAGTGAAGGGAAACTAAAAAGCCTTGTCATCAGAGTGAAACAGGAGAGTGAAAAAGCAGGCTTAAAATTCAATATTCAAAAAAACTAAAATCATGGTGTCTGATCCCTACAGTTCAGTCGCTCAGTCGTGTCTGTCTAACTCTCTGACCCAATGAATCGCAGCACACTGGGCCTCCCTGTCCATCACCATCTCCCGGAGTTTACACAAACTCGTGTCCATCGAGTTGGTGATGCCATCCAGCCATCTCATCCTCTGTCATCCCCTTCTCCTCCTGCCCCCAATCCTTCCCAGCATCAGGGTCTTTTCCAATGAGTCAATACTTCACATGAGGTGGCCAAAGTATTGGAGTTTCAGCTTCAACATCAGTCCTTCCAAGGAACACCCAGGACTGATCTCCTTTAGGATGGACTGGTTGGATCGCCTTGCAGTCCAAGGGAATCTCAAGAGTCTTCTCCAACAACACAGTTCAAAAGCATCAATTCTTTGGTGCTCAGCTTTCTTCACTGTCCAACTCTCATATCTATACATGACTACTGGAAAACCATAGCCTTGACTAGTTTCCAAAGAGTAAGCGTCTTAATTTCATGGTTGCAATTACCATCTGCAGTGATTTTGAGCCTCAAAAAAATAAAGTCTGACACCGTTTCCATTGTTTCCCCATCTATTTGCTATGAAGTGATGGGACCAGTTGCCATAATGTTAGTTTTCTGAATGTTGAGCTTTATGCCAACTTTTTCACTCTCCTCTTTCACTTTCAGCAGGAGGCTTTCTAGTTCCTCTTCACTTTCTGCCATAAGGGTGGTGTCATCTGCATATATGAGGTTATTGTTATTTCTCCTGGAAATCTTGATTTCAGCTTGTGCTTCTTCCAGCCCAGTGTTTCTCATGATGTACTCTGCATATAAGTTAAATAAGCAGGGTGACAATATGCAGCCTTGACGTACTCCTTTTCCTATTTGGAACCA
Source organism: Antilocapra americana (assembly GCA_007570785.1). Taxonomy (NCBI): domain Eukaryota; kingdom Metazoa; phylum Chordata; class Mammalia; order Artiodactyla; family Antilocapridae; genus Antilocapra; species Antilocapra americana. The sequence continues at coordinate 300,739 of ML660222.1, forward strand.
GTCTGTTGTTCCATGTCCAGCTCTAACTGTTGCTTCCTGACCTGCATACAGGTTTCTCAAGAGTCAAGTCAGGTGGTCTGGTATTCCCATCTCTTTCAGAATTTTCCACAGTTTCTTGTGATCCACACAGTCAAAGGCTTTGGCATAGTCAATAACGCAGAAATAGATGGTTTTTTGGAACTCTCTTGCTTTTTTGATGATCCAGCAGATATTGATAATTTGATCTCTGATTCCTCTGCCTTTTCTAAAACTGGCATGAATATCTGGAAGTTCACAGTTCACGTGTTGCTGAAGCCTGACTTGGAGGATTTTGAAAATTACTTTACTAGCATGTGAGATGAGTGGAATTGTGCAGTAGTTTGAGCATTTTTTGGCATGGCCTTTCTTTGGGATTGGAATGAAAACTGACCTTTTCCAGTCCTGTGGCCACTGCTGAGTTTTCCAAATTTGCTGGCATATTGAGTGCAGCACTTTCACAGCATCATCTTTCAGGATTTGAAATAGCTCACCTGGAATTCCATCACCTCCACTAGCTTTGTTCGTAGTGATGCTTTCTAAGACCCACTTTACTTCACATTCTAAGATGTCTGGCTCCAGGTGAGTGATCACGCCCTCATGATTGTCTGGGTCATGAAGATCTTTTTTGTACAGTTCTTCTGTGTATTCTTGCCACCTCTTCTTAATATCTTCTGCTTCTGTTAGGTCCATACCATTTCTGTCCTTTATCGAGCCCATCTTTGCATGAAATATTCCCTTAGTATCCAATTTTCTTGACATGATCTCTAGTCTTTCCATTCTATTGTTTTCCTCTATTTCTTTGCATTGATCACTGAGGAAGACTTTCTTATTTCTCCTTGCTATTCTTTGGAACACTGCATTCAAATGGGAGTACCTTTCCTTTTCTCCTTTGCTTTTCACTTCTCTTCTTTTCACAGCTATTTGTAAGGCCTCCTCAGACAGCCATTTTGCTTTTTTCACATTTCTTTTCCTTGGGGTTGAATGGTTCTATGAATACCTACAAGACCTTTTAGAACTGACACCCAAAAAAGGTGTCCTTTTCATTATAGAAGACTGGAAAGCAAAAGTAGGAGGTCAGGAAACGCCTGGAGTAACAGGCAAATTTGGCCTTGTAATACAGAATGAAGCAGGGCAAAGGTTCATAGAGTTTTACCAAGAGAACACAGTGGTCATAGCACCCACTCTCTTCTAACAACACAAGAGAACACTCTACACATGGACATCACCAGATGGTCAGCACCAAAATTAGATTGATTATATTCTTTGCAGCCAAAGATGAAGAACTTCTATACAGTCAGCAAAAACAAGACTGGAAACTGACTGTGGCTCAGATCATGAACTCCTTATTTCCAAATTAAGACTTAAATTGAAGAAAGTAGGGAAAACCACTAGACCATTCAGGTATGACCTAAGTCAAATCCCTTATGATTATACAGTGGAAGTGAGAAATAGATTTAAGGTACTAGATCTGATAGAGTGCCTGGTCCCATCACTTCATGACAAATAGACGGGGAAAAAGTGGAAACAGTGACAGACTTTATTTTACCTGGGCTCCAAAATCACTGTGGATGGTGACTGCAGCCATGAAATTAAGACATCTGCTCCATGGAAGAAAAGCTATAACAAATCTAGACAGTTTATTAAAAAGCAGAGACATTGCTTTCTGACAAAGGTCCATATTGCCAAAGCTATGGTTTTTCCAGTAGTCATGTACAGATGTGAGAGTTGGACCATAAAGAAGGCTGAGCACCAAAGAGTTCATGCTACTATGGTACTGGCGACAACTCATGAGAGTCCCTTGGTTGGCAAGGAGATCCATCCAGTCAATCCTAAAGAAAGTCAACCATGATTTTCATTGGAAGGACTGATGTTGAAGCTGAAGCTCTGCTACTTTGGCCACCTGATGGGAAGAGCCAAGTCATCAGAGAAGACCCTAATGCTGAAAGAGATTGAGGGCAGGAGGAAAAGTGGGTGACACAGGATGAGATGGTTGATGGCATCACTGACTCAATGAACGTGAGTCTGAGCAGACTCCAAGAGATAATGAAGGACAGGGAAGCCTGGCATGCTGTAGTCCCTGGGGTCGCAAAGAGTCCGACATGACTTAGCTACTGAACAACAGCTGCTGCTTCCTTGCCTCAGAAGTTTATTTCTACATCTGTGACTCTGTTTTATAAAAATGTTTGTACGTACCATTTTTTAAAGATTCCACCTGTAAGAAATATCACATTTGTTTTTCTCTAACTTACTTCACTCAGTATGACGATCTATAGGTCCATCCATGTTGCTACAAATGGCATTATTTCATTCTTTATTACGACTAATATGCCATTGTATATATGTACCACATCTTCAGGCATTTATCTGTCAGTGGACATTTAGGTTGCTTCCATGTCCTGGCTATTGTAAGTAGTGCTGCAATGAAAATTGGGATGCATGTATCATTTCTATTTATGATTTTCTCTGTATATATGCCCAGGAGTGGAATTTCTGAATCATATCATAAGTACATTTTTTTTTTTTGTTTTATAAAGAATCTCCATATTCTTCTCCATACTGGCTGTACCAGTTGACATTCCAACGAACAGTGTAGAAACGTTCTCTTTTCTCCACGGTTTCCACAGCATTTGTTATTTGTAGAGGTCTTGATGCTATGAGGTGGTATCTCATTGTAGTTTTGATTTTCGTTTCTCTAATAATTAGTGATGTTTAACCTCCTTTCACGTGCTTTTTGGCCATCTGTATGTCTTCTTTGCAGAAATGTCCATTTGGATATTCTATCCATTTTTTTTATTGCATTGTGTGTTTCTTTTCATATTGAACTGTTTGTATATTTTGGATATTAATCCATCAGTTGTTTCATTTGCAAATATTTCCTTCTATTCTGTGGGTTGTCTTTTCATTTTGTGTATGGTTTCTTTTGCTGTGAAAAAGCTCTTAAGTAATTAGGTCCCATTTGTTTATTTTTATATTTGTTTTTATTTTCATTATCTAAAGATAGGGGTCAAAAAAGATCTTGCTGCAATTTATGTCAGAATGTGTTCTGCCTATGTTTTCCTCTAAGAGTTTTATAATACTCAGCCTTACATTTAGGTCTTTAATCCATTTTGAGTTTATTTTTCTGTAAGGTGTTAGGGAGTATTCTAATTTAATTCTTTCACATGTATCTGTCTAGTTTTCTCAGTTCCACTTATTAGAGAGACTGTCTTTTCTCCATTGTATATTTTTGCTTCCTTTATGGTAGGTTAATTGACCATAGATACCTGGGTTCATCTCTGGATTTTCTCTTCTGTTCTATTTTCTGTATTTTTGCTTTTGTGCCAGTTACCATATCGGTTACTATAGCTTTATAGTAGTCTGAAGTCAATGAGCCTGATTACCCCAGCTTCATTTTTCTGTCTCAAGATAGCTTTGGATATTCAGGATCTTTTATATTTCCATACACATTGTAAAATTTTTCGTTCTAATTCTGTGAAAATGCCATTGGCAATTTGATAGGGATTGCCTTGAATCTATAGGCTGCTTTGACTAGGATAGTCATTTTCACAATATCGATTCTTTCAACTCAAGAACATGGCATATCTCTGCATCGGTTTGTGTCATTTTTTATTTCTTTCATCATCGTCTCACAGTTTTCTGAGTACAGGTATTTTTGTCCTTAAGTAGGTTTATTCCTAGGTGTTTTATTCTCTTTGCTGTGTTGATAAATAAGGGTTGTTTCCTTTATTCTTCTTTCTGATCTTTCTTCATCCATGTAGAGGAATGCAAGATATTTCTGTGTATTAATTTGGTGTCCTGCAGCTTTGCAAAACTCATTGATGAGCTCTAGCATGTTTAGGATTTTTCTAAGTATATTATCATTTCATCTAATAGTTTTACTTCTAGTTTCTCAATTAGGATTCTTTTTATCTCTTTTTATTCTCTACTCACCATGGCTAGAACTTCCAAAACAATGCTGAAAAAAAGTGGTGAGAATGGACATCTTTGTATTCTTATTCCTGACTTTAGAAGAAACGGTTTCAGATTTTCACTGTTGAGAATGCTGCTTGTCGTGAGTTTGTCATATATGGCAACTATATTTATGTTGAGATAGATTTCCTCTGCCCACTTTCTGGGGAGAATTTTTTGTTTATCATAAATAAGTGTTCAATTTGGTAAAAGCTTTTTCTGCATCTGTTGATATGATCATGTGGTTTTTATTCTTCAGTTTGTTAATGTGGTGTATCACACTAATTTGTATATATTGAAAACCTTGCATCACTGGGATAAATTCCACTTGATCATGGTGTATGATCCTTTGAAAATGTTATTGGATTTTGTTTGCTAGTTTTTGTTGAGGATTTTCATCAGACTTCACCAGTGATTTTTGTTTAGTCATTCAGACGTGTCTAACTCTTTGAGACCCCATAGACTGCAGCAGGTCAGGCATTCCTGTCCTTCACCATCTCCCAGAGCTTGCTCAAACTCATGTCCATTGAGTCAGTGATGCCATCCAACAATCTCATCCTCTGTCATCACTCTTGTCTCCTGACTTCTGTCTTTCCCAGCATCAAGGTCTTTTCCAATGAGTCACCTCTTTGCATCAAGTGGCCGCAGTATTGGAGCTTCAGCTTCAGCATCAGTCCTTCCAATGAATATTCAGGGTTGATTTTCCTTTAAAATTGATTAATTGGATCTCCTTGAAGTCCAAGGGGATCTCAAGAGTCTTTTCCAACACCACAGTTCAAAAGCATCAATTTTTCTGTGTTCATCCTTCTTTATGGTCCAGTTCTCACATTCATACGTGACTACTGGAAAAACTATAGCTTTGACTATAGTTTTGGACATTTGTTGGCAAAGTAATGTCTATGCTTTTTAATATGCTGTCTAGATTTGTCATAGCTTTTCTTTCAAGGAGCAAATGTCTTAGTTTCATGGCTACAGTCACTGTTTGCAGTGATTTTTGAAGCCCAAGAAAATATAGTCAGTCCCTGTTTCAACTTTTTCCCCATCCATTTGCCATGAAGTGATGGGACCAGATGCAGTGATCTTGGTGTTTTGAATGTTGAGTTTGAAACCAGCTTTTTCACTTCCCTCTTTCACCTTCATCAAGAGGCTCTTTAGTTCCTCTTCACTTTCTTCCATAAAAGTGGAGTCATCTGCATATCTGAGGTTATTGATATTTATCCCAGCATTCTTGATTCAAGCTTGTGCTTCATCTAGCCCATTTCACATGATGTACTCTGCATATAATTTTAAAAAGCAGGATGACAATATACATCCTTGACATACTCCTTTTCCAATTTGGAGCCATTCTGTTGTTCCATGTCTTGTTCTAACTTTTGCTTCTTGACCTGCATACAGGTTTCTCGGAAGGCAGGTAAGGTGGTTTGGTGTTCCCATCTCTTTAAGAATTTTTTGCAGTTTGTTGTGATCCACAGAGTCAAAGGCTTTAGTATAGTCAATAAAGCAGAAGTAGATGCTTTTCTGGAGTTCTCTTGTTTCTTCTATGATCCAACCAATGTTGGCAATTTCACCTCTGGTTCCTCTGCCTGTTCTAAATCCAGCTTGAGCATCTGAAAATTCTCAATTCACATACTATTGAAGCCTAGCTTGAAGGATTTTGAGCATGACCTTGCTAGCATGTGAAATGAGTACAATTGTGTGATAGTTTGAACATTCTTTGGTATTGTCTTTCTCTGAGATTGAAATGAGAACTGACTTTTTCCAGTCCTGTGGGCATTGTTGAGTTTTCCAATTTTGCCAGCATATTGAGTGCAGCACTTTAGCAGCAGCATCTTTTAGGATTTGAAATAGCACAACTGGAATTCAGTCATCCCCACTAGCTTTGTTTATAGTGATGCTTCCTGAGGCCCACTTAACACTCCAGCATATCTGACTCTAGGTAAGTGATCTCACCATCGTGGTTATCCAGGTCATGAAGACCTTTTTAGTATAGTTCTGTGTATTCTTGCTACCTCTTCTGAATTTTTTCTGCTTCTGAATCCATACCATTTCTGTCCTTTATTGTGCCCATCTTTATAGGAAAGATTCCCTTGTTATCTCTAATTTTCTTGAGGAGATCTCTAGTCTTTCCCATTATATTGTTTTCTTCTATTTGCCATTCTACTGTTTTCCTCTATTTTTTTTTTTTTTTTTTGCCTTGTTCCACTTAAGTCTTTCTTGTCTCCTCTTGGTATTCTTTGGTACTCTGCATTCAGATGGATATATCTTTCCTTTTCTCCTTTGCCTTTCACTTCTCTTCTTTTCTCAGCTATTTGTAAGCCCTCCTCAGACAATCATTTTGCCTTTGTTTTTCTTGGGATGGTTTTTATCACTCTCTTCTGTACAAAATTATGAACCTCCATTGATAGTTTTTCAAGTACTGTGTCTATCAGATCTAATCATCAGTGAAATTGGCCTGTAATTTTTTTTGTGTGTGTGACAGCCTTATCTGGTTTTGGTATCAGGGTGATGGTTGCCCCATATAATGACCTTGTAAGTATGCCTCCCTCTGCAACTTTAAAAGAGTTTTAAAAGAGTAAATGTTAGCCCTTCTCTAAGCCATTTGGTCCTGGACTTTTTTTTGTTGGAAGTTTCTGTGGGCCTCTCTATTTTCTTTTTCTCTCCGACTCTCTAATCCGCCCTGTAGTGCTCCAGGGCGGGAGTCAGAAAGCCGGGCGAGCCCTCAGTCTCGGACAGAAGGATCCAGACCCTACAAAGTTATCTTCCGAGGATGGGAGCCTCGGGAAGATCAGCCCCGAGGAGGGGGTGAGTACACCGCCCACCCCACAGCCTCCCTCGCCCGGAGAGAGACACTCAGACGCGAAGGGGGTTCTGTCAAAGCAATTCCGTTTTATTGAGGGGCTTTCCGGGAGCTTGGCCAATCACTGTAAAGGTCACGTATCCAGGTGGCAGCGCACCAATGTATACTGGTCACATCCCGGCATTGTTAAGAGGAAGTTAGCCATGGCCAATCGCATTTTTTTTTTGTAAACAGCCTCAGTCACGCCCTCTTGATTTCCGCCAAGTGCCATCTTGTCATGAGCACTTGTAAGGTGCCCTACAGTTTCTTGATAGCAGTTTCACTTTCATTAGTTGTGATCAGAATGTTCATATTTAATGTTTCTTCCTGGTTCAGTCTTGGAAGTCTGTGTCTTTCTTAAAGTGTCCATTTATTCTCAGTTTTCTAATTTATTGGTATATAGTTTCTTGTAGTAGTCTCTTATGATCCTTTGTATTTCTGCGGTATTAGTTGTAATTTTTTTCTTTTTCAGGGCTGCCCTGATAGCTCAGTTGGTAAAGAATCTGCCTGCAATGCAGGAGTCCCTGATTTGATTCCTAGATCAGGAAGATCCACTGTAGAAGAGATAGGCTACCCACTCCAGTATTCGTGGGCTTCCCTTGTAGCTCAGCTGGTAAAGAATATGCCTGCAGTGTGGGAGACCTGGACTTAATCCATGGGTTGTGAAGATCCCCGGAGAAGGGACAGGCTACCCACTCCAGTATTCTGGCCTGATCACTAAGAGTTGGAAATGACTGAGTGACATTCACTTTTCCTTTTTCATTTCTAAGTTTGATATGAGCCCTCTCCCTTTTTCTATGCCTTAAAGTTTATCAATTTTAAAAGAACAGGCTTATCGTTTCATTGAACTTTGCTATTATTAAACTTACAGAGGCTTAATTTGTGGCCCAAGATGTGATTTATCCTGGAGAATGTTCCTTGTGTACTGGAGAAGAAAGTGTATCCTGCTGCTTTTGAATGGATTGTTTCATAAACATCAATTAAGTCTATCTGGTCTAATGTGTCATTTAAAGTTTGTGTGTTCTTTTCAGTTCTCTGTCTGGATGACCTGTCCATTGATGTAAGTGGAGTATTAAAGTCCCCCACTATTATTATGTTGCATGCATGCTAAGTAACTTCAATAGTGTTTGGCTCTTTGTGACCCTATAGACTGTAGCCTGCCAGGGTCTTCTGTCCATGGGATTTTCTAGTCAAGAATAGTGGAATAAGTTGCCATTTCCTTCTCCAGGGGATCTTCCCAAGCCAGGGATCAAACCTGCATCTCTTAAGCCTCCTGCATTGGCAGGCAGGTTCTTTACCGCTACCACCTTCTGTCTATTAGCATTTGCCTTATAATTGAGATGCTCCTATGATGAATGCATATAATTTTCAATCATTTTAATCTTCTTCTTGGATTGATCCCTTGATCATTAAGTAGTGTCCTTCTCATCTCTTGTAACAGTCTTTGTTTTAAAGTCTACTTCATCTGATGTGAATATTACTTCTACAACTTTCTTTTGATTTCCATTTGTATAGAATATCTTTTTCCATCCCCCCACTTTCAGTCTGTATATGTCCTTAAGTCTGAATTGGATTTCCTGTAAACAGCATATATGTGTCTTGCTTTTATATTCATTTAGCCAGTCTATGTCCTTTTATTGTAAAATTTAATCCATTTACATTTAAGGTAATTATCAGTATATATGTTCCTATTGCCATTTTCTTTTTGGATTTGATTTCATAGGTCTTTTTTTTCCTCCTCTTCCTCTTTGTTTCTCTTCCCTTATGGTGTGATGACTTTAGTGTTATGTTTGGGTTGCTTTTTTTATTTTTGTGTGTGTATCTATTGTAGACTTTTGGTTTACATTTCACATGAGGTTTTGCTATGACAGTCTATATATATATATATATACAAGGTTTTTTTTTAAGCTGCTGGTCTCAATTTCAAATGCAATTCCCATTTCCTGCATTTGTGCTCTCTTCTTCTCGTGGTTGCTGGTTTTGATATCATATTTACATATGGAGGATTTTCTCATTTTACTCTTGGTTTGCCTTTACCAGTGAGATTTCCCTTTTGTGATTTTCTTGTTTCTAGTTTTGTCCTCTTTTGTTCCCCTGCCTAGGGAAGTTGTTTTACCATTTCTGGTAAGGCTGATTTGGTGGTGCTAAATTCTCTTAGGCTTTTGATTTATTTCTCAAATCTGAATGAGAGCTCTTGCTTGGTAGAGTATTCTTGGTTGTAGGCTTTTCCTTTATATCACTCTAAATATATCATGCTACTCCCTTCTGACCTGCAGAATATCTGCTGAAAAAATCAGTTGAAAACCTTATGGGGATTCTCTTATATGTTATTTGCTATTTTTTTCTTTTCCTTTAATTTTTGTCAGTTTGATAGATATGTGTTTTGAGATGTTTCTCCTTAAGCTTATCCCGCATGGAATTCTCTGTACTTCCTTGACTTGGGTGGCTATTTACTTTACCATATTAGGGGATATTTTACTATAATTTCTTCAAATGTTTTCTCAGACCCTTTCTCTTTCTCTTCTTCTAGGACCCATATAATGAGGATGTTGATGCATTTAATATTGTCCCAGAGGTTTCTGACACTGTCCTCATTTATTTTCATTCTTTTATCTTTGATCTATGTCAGTGATTTCCACCAGTCTGTCTTACAGCTCTTTTATTCTTTCTTCTGCCTCAGTTATTTGGCTATTGATTCCTTCTAGTATACTTTACATTTCAGTTATTGTGTTGTTCATCTTTGTTTGTTCTTTAAATCTTCTGTCTCTTTGTATCTTCTTGATCTATGCCTCCATTCTTTCTTCAAGATTTTGAATCATCTTTACTATCATTACTCTGAATTACTTTTCAGGTAGATTGCCTAGCTCCTCTTCATTTAGTTGTTCTTGTGGGTTTTTATCTTCTTTCATTAGCAACTTTTTTCTTTCCTGTCTCGTTTTGTCTAACTTTCTGTGTTTGTGGTTTCCTTTCTGCAGGCTACAGGATTGTATTTCCTCTTGCTTATGATGCCTGCCCCTTGGTGGGTGAGATTTGTTCAGAGACTTCTGCAGCCTTCCTGGTGGGAGTGACTAGTGCTTGCCCTCTGTGAGTGGAGCTGGGTCTTGTCCCTCTGATGGGTAGGACCCTATCATGGTGTGCATTTTGGGATATCTGTGAGCTTAGTACGACTTTAGGCAGCCCTTCTGCTGATGGGTGGGGCTTGTCTTGTTGGTTGTTGTGCATGCAGCATCCCAGCACTGCAGCCTGCAGGCTATTGGGTGGAGACAGGTCATGGTGCCAAAATGGGGATCTCCAGGAGACTTCGTGTCAATTAATATTCCCTGAGTGAGCTATAACCAATCCCCACCTTCCCAGGAGACCCTCCAAGGCCCCTAGTTATATCTAGTCCTGGTTCCTATGGAGGTACTGCTTTGTGCTGAGTTCCAATGCTTGTGAGACCTTGTGTGCTCCCTCCAAGAGTGGCATTTCTGCCTTCTGCCCTGTGTAGCTCCTGCACACTCAAGCCCTGCTGGTCTTAAAGGTTAAATGCTCTGGGGTTTCTTCCTCCTAATGCCAGACCCTCAGACTGTCTTGGAAGGCTATGTTTAAGTGGGAACATCCCTGCATACCCTGCAAGTGTTTAAGTTTCTTAATTTTTGGTACAAGGGCTGGTTTTACCATGAATGTCTGCCACCTCTTTCCTCAGTTTATTGTGGCCTATAGCCCCTTGGTGTTGTGACCAGAGCTTGTACTGGATATTGACCAAAGACTTCCTTTTACTCTATGGTTGTCACTGCTCTGTCAGGGATAGAATAGACTTCCTTGTTATTAGAGTAGCCCCCCCAAATCTATTTCTTAGCTATGCTTCTGATCTGCTGCGTGAAGTACGCAAGGTTGGAGCATTCCCACTGGAAGATAACCCATGGAATAGTCCTTCTCTGGAGCTATTCACCTGTGAGTGTGCTCTGTTGTATCACTTTTTACCTACTGTGCAAGCTCTCAGATTAAAATGTTGTTGTCACTCCTCTCAGCCCCACCTTAACTGTAGGTATGCCGAAGATTGACTTGGGTCTTTCAGGCATTGTTTTCATTAGGCCACCAACATAGATCCACTGAAGTCATCTCCCAGGATTGCAGTAATCATAAATCTAGATCTGCTGTGAGTGCTATGTGTGCAGCTCAGACTCTGGCCTGGCCCAACCCACATGTGTAAGTGTTCACAAAGTCTACAGCTGCTAAAGCTAGACCTAACTCACTAGGAACACTTGTCTGTTCAGATGTTCCACAACTGCTCACTGTACCAAGCCATTTTCAGGGACTTAATCCATGGTTCACATAGCTGCAAGGGGAGACCTCACCTCTTCTTTCTTAGTTATACAGCCTGTGGGGCTCAGCTTTGGTTTCAGTCCCATCTGTGCACGTGGGCCACCCTCAGGCATCTACTCCCCACTAAGGCAAGAAGGAGTGGATACGGTGACCCATTTGGGTTCATGTGCTCACTCAAGTGGGAAGGAGAGGAGGTGGTGAGTGATTGAGGTGCATAAACCTGCCCTTCTGAGAGCCTTTCCTATTGCCTGAGTAAGCAGGGGGTGTGCGCATGCGGCTACAGTGGCAGCCTTACCCATCACTCATCACTCAACAATGGCCCTTTGCCTTTATGGTAGACAAGGGCTCCCTGCAGGAGCATTCCCAGTTGCAGAGTTGCTCACTGCCAGCCCCTTAGACTGTCTCCTCACAGCTGACAGTCCTCTCCCCAGGTTTGCTCTCCAAATCCCATATTCCAGCACCCAGCCCCCATCCATACCAGTGGACACACCTCTCAGGCTGGGGCACTCCAGACTGTGGCATGGACCATCTGTATAGGTCTCATTCTGTCCTGCTTACCACAGACTGATTGTTGGTCTCCCCTCTGGGCCCCTGAACCTCCCATTTGTCCCTGCTGATCTCCCTCCAGAGAGGGGGTTTCCCCAGATACGGGAATCTCTCCTTCAGCCCCCAACCAGGGGCACAGGTCCCTTCTCCTTCTTTTCTTCTTCCTTTTCTCTCTTTTGTCCTACCCAGTTACACATGGATCTTTCTTGTCCAAGGTCCTCTGCTAGTGTTCAGCAGGCCTCTGTGAAGATTGTTCCATTTATCAATGTATCCTTGATACTACTGTGAGAAGAAGTGGACTCCATGTCTTCCTATTCTGCTGTCTTGACTCAGCTCCCCCTATAGCTTTGGCAAATGCACAGTATCATTTATCCACCATCATAGTATCATACACAATAGTTGCACTGCCTTAAAAATTTCCTGTCCCTCACTACTCGGTCCTTTCCCTACCAGCTACCAAATAGTGGCAACCATTGTTCTTTTTACCATTTCTTTAGTTTTATCCTTTCCAGAATGACATATAATTGGAATTATATAGTGTGGAGTCTTTTCAGATTGGCTTGGCTGCTGCTTCTCTTTTTAATCTTTTGAGACTGAACTGACACATAACATTGAATTAGTTATGAGTGTACAGCATAATGATGTAGGTATATATAATAAAATTATCTCAGTAAATTAAGTTAGCATTCGTTTCTGCACACAGTTACCAATTCTCTGTGTTTGTATGGTGAGAACTTTTAAGATCTCTCTTAGCAACTTTCAAATATACAATACAATATTGTTTCCTATGGCTACTGTGGTGTACATGACATCTTCAGGACTTATTTATTTTATAAGTAGAAGTTACTGCCTTTTGCCCGCATCCACCCTATGCCTCTGAAAACCAACAAGATTGGCTTCTTTTTAGTTAGTAACAGGCATTTGAGATTTCTCCATGTCTTTTGGTGGCTTGACGATTCTTTTATCTCTAAATAATACTCCATAGTATGAATGTATCACAGTTTTTTTTTTTCTCCACTCACTTATTGAAGGACATTTTGATTGCTTCCAATTTGGGGCAGTAATTAATTGGATTTTAGTTAGTAGACAGTACATGACTCTGCCAATACAACTCTAAGTGCTCGCTCCTTATGGTATAGTAGTAGAGACATCTTCATATGCTGGTTCTGCTCTTCTCTGCAGATTTTAGATCAGCTCTCTGACACTTTTCATGATTATGTATTAAGGAATAAATAAATCTCAAATTCTGAGCCTAATATTTCTTGATAATCCAACACATTCAACATCAAAGCAACCAAGATAATTAAAGGGTCCTTTGAGAAAATACTGATGGTATTAAGGCTATTTTGATTGAAGAAGAGAGAACTCAAAGACCCTGAGAAACATCTTCAACATTGTCAAGACATCATAGGAAGGGGGTAAGTGCATTTTGTTCTGTGGGACCATGAAAGGCAGACTAGGAGCATTTGTAAAAGTTCGGTGGTGAAAGGATGCTGAAATCCCCACTCATGTTGTTGCAGGTATTTCCCCATTTTTTATCAAAGAATGGGAGTGAGTAGCCATCTGACAATCTAGTCTCAAAATATCCCATTTCTGATAAATCCCTAAATACACTCCACATAAACTTTATTTGAAAATTTGTCAATTAAGAAATCTTCTAAATAGAAACTTTCCAAAACAATATTAAAATTGAAGCCAATAACCCATATATGTATCTGTATCTCAAAGGTCACAGGATCCCCTTGAACATGATTGAAGCTGACTTTTAAAATTTTTTTCCCTTTTATTTATTTATTTATTTTTCTTTACATTATCATGTTGGTTTTGCCATACACTGATAGGAATGAGAACACTCACTGTGGCATAGGGTAGGGTATTGCCCACAGAAGGCAGACCTTGTTTCTCTCTGGGTCCACATGTTTTGGTGTCTAGACAGTTCAAAGTTCCTCCTGCAGTTTTAATCTAAAGTGAAACATTTAGGTGTCTCCAGTGCTTTTAACTAAGTGCGCCAAGGGCCCGTGTGCAGCTCTCTCCCTTGCACCCCAGAACCACTTGCAGGGCACACACACACTGTTTGACACCGAGGTACTTCACGTCCAGCAAGCATCTGCTTTAGCGACTCCTAGCCAGGGCCCAGCACTTAGAACTCCCCACAAATACTTCTGGTTCTTCTCTGAAAGCTAAGTTTCTCAGGGCCATGATTTCTTGCCTGAATCACATCTCATTTTCTGAGACCCACATTTCCTGCTATTCTTCTGATAGTCTTAAGCTCGATTGTTTATTGCCCCCTCTCTTTCTTATTTTCACAGATGCAGATATCAGGCCTTGAGAAGACTGTGGTTCTTTCATGGATGTTTTTATGGATGGATGTTCTTGCCTGAATATCTGGTCAGCTCTTTCTCTGATGCCGATGTAGTCTCATTGTGCCTGAAGCCTGGCCCTGGGTTAGGAAACAGTTTTCCATATTTAAGAGTAGTGCCCCTGGGACATTACTTGACTTCATGAACTTAGCCGTAGCTCCTCATGTGAGAGTCATAAAAGGCATTTTGACTCAAACCTATATTTCTTTTGGCTTCAAGGGAAGACTATATAAACTTTAATTTGGCTGTGCAGGTCAGGAAAGTAAATTCCTTTAAAAGCCTCCATTTAAGATCAGACTTTGTATTTACACTCCCTCTGTCAGAGTAAAGTACACAGAAGTAGCAAGCCATGCTTATAATGCCATCAGTTTAATGAGTTTCTACATTTAAATAAAATATCAAACATTGGCAGCATCACCATCTTCTGACTTATGTCTATCAACATGAATGCATCACAGTGTTACCTTTTCGCTTCATGTTAGAATATTATTGCATCATTTCACACCCAAAGATCCTTTATTTTTTCAATCAGTTGTGCCAAAATAATCGAGAGAGAGAAGCAGACAGTAAAAAACACAAAGTTGGCCTTTGTGTTCATTTGAAAGCAGTGATCACTTAATCCTGCAGCATGTCTGTGGTTGTTTTTTTTTTTAATTACCTGACGTGATAGATGAAGGAGCCTAAAGTAAGAAACCTGAAGACACAGAGGAGACTGAAGGGTTTATCCTGAATGGGACAGTCAGGTCAGAAGTCGATGATACACACAAAGGTGTGTGGCAGCAATGAGGGAGGAGGAGAGTCAGGGTATGTATGTATTACTGGCCACAATTCCAGAAACTATGCTCACTGGTGGGACACAGGGAAGAGCAGCAGGCTGGGCACACATGGTCCCTTTGCAGCATGGCTAAATGATTCTAAGTGAGCAGAGGAGACAGCCCCTTGTTTACCCAGCATGTGGGGCACACATCCTAAGAAAGTCACACCAGGGCCTCTGGGAGACCCTCCAAATCTCAGGAAAGATGCAGAGATTTTAATGTCTCAGGAACCATTAAATAATTAGAGCACAGGGTTCTTGACAGAATTTCCTAAAGCAGAGGCTCTAGACTCATGTTGAAGACTGATCCTCTTTCTTGAAAATGTGATACAAATACACTGCATTTTGTAAACAGTTTCCAGATTTCAAGGTCTTTGAACCGTCCATGTCCTAAGCCTCTAAGTTTATACCCACAGGCTACCTGTTTGGCATCTGCTGATGCACTGACCCTGCTCTCAGGGAACTGGGGCTGGCACTTGCACAGATTAAGATATGTCACTGCTGTTTTCAGCTCAGAAATGTGCTTGTTACCACTGAAGCTGCAGTAATAAAACACCAGTTAACAAGTATTAAGCTTGTCTTAATACCAGAGGAAACAGAGGAGACTGGCTCTTCCTTCCTCAAGCAGGCAGCTTTTTCAGACCATCACAGATAGATAGGCATTTTCTTCTCGAATGTATCCTAAAAGAGGACGGCCACATTCCAGTATTTTTTTCAAGGTACTTTTAATGAATGAAATCTTTTCTCTTGTATCTGAAGCCACTTATTCATCCTCAGTTCTCTGGAAGCCCTTAAAAATATACTGATTGGGACTTCCTGAAAAACTCATCTGTCCATTTGTCAGTGGACTCTATGTGTGCTTAACGGATCAAGACTAGACTAACAACAGCCGTGAAGACTTTGTTGATTCTTGGCCATGTGGGCAAGTTACATCTCCAGGAGCAGGTCCCTTGTACCTGACTCCAGTGCCCATGTCTTTAGTTCTTCATCTCTGTTTACTCAAGCCATCCCTACATTCCATGGATATTTCTGAGATTTTGACTGTAGAGTGCATTTCCTTGTACAAGCCTTTACAAAAGTTAAAGTATATTTTCTAGCATTTTTATTATAATTTCCCAGCCATTAAAACTTTTATTTACATCTTTTAAAGCAGTAGCAAACCTAATCCTTGGATATTTATTTTTAAAATGTGAGTGAGGAGTTTGATTCAATAATCAATCTGCAAATGTGTTTGGAGATCCTGCTCTATTGTCTTGAAATGAGAAAATGTTGAAAAAGGTTAAGTGTATCATAACATTCACTGTTTAGATCCATGTTGAGATAATCTGGATGTGACATGACTGATGTGTAATTCCCAGAGCTATTTCCATGCCTCTTTATTAGAGAGAGAATGTTATTTAATGGTGTAATCTGAATCTCATCAAGGCCTGAGAAGGCAGAGTGTCTGTTGCCTCCAAATAGAGAATCACTTTTCACATCAGTATTAGATTAAGTGCCTTGTGGTGCTCTCCCTTTGGGTCACTAAATCACCAATGATTAGTAATGTGTCACTGGAAACCCAGCAACAAGGCTTTCGGGACAGTCTTACGTCATTGGAAGAGATCTTTTTATAAGTCATGAGAGAGACAAAAGGGGACTCAGGTAACAACACTGGGCTCCAATTAGCTTCTGGAGAGGCAGATCTGGGCCCCCATTTTTTCCATTCCTTCCCAGGCAGCACTCAGCCTTCTCTAGAGAAGTGCTGGACAAAGACAACAACCATTCCAGGGACACCAAATTATTATTCTTCGCAATAGTGCTGAGCACCCACTTTAAGGTTTTTTCACTGTCAATGGTATCAGGGTGAGGCTCTCAGTGTCCAGAGGGCTGGAGCCTAGGAAACCATGCTTCTTATAGAGTTCTGTCTCAGTGAGACTGGGCCTGAGTGTATCTCCTTACATTTGTAGGCCTGAAAAGGTCCTGTATTTGAATTGCTAGGGGTTAAGTTAAATTTTCCCCATAGAAGCAGTGGTATAATATTGGGACATGTATTTGGTCAATAACATCATACAAACTAGTCTTAATAGGCATGTAGGTAATTACATTTATTCGTCCTTTTTATTTGCTTTAGGCTCTAGACTCCATCTTAAGTGTTCTTCATAAACAAGATTGTGTTATTAAGGAAAGATGCCAGAACACGGTTCCAGAAACTTTTGGTTTGTTTTTCCAGAATTATGCAAGCCAGAGTGGCATTCCAAAACCTCTCTTTTTCCATTTTCCATCACCGATTATTTTTAAAAGCTTCAATTTTACTCCCCAATCCTCAACAGAGGCAGATGCCACTTACCATTGCTTCCTGGCAGTGGGGTTTCCAGCAATGTGGGAATAAGCAGAGCCCCACTTGCTACTAAAGTCCTTGCCTCAGTGAGCACACTCCTCCCCACCCACCACCAAACATCTGTGCTGGAGCATCAGAAAGACACCAGCTGTCTCCCCTGGAATCATCTGACTGTACTTGCAGGCACAGCCTGGGGTGCTTTGTCCCTACAACCTTTGTCCCTCAGAGACTGTGACACCTTCCAAGGCAGAAACCTCTGTCTGTGTATCTTTCTGTCCCCCAGGCTTGGCACAAAGCTGGTGTCCAATTAAAGTTTTCAAAATGAAGGAACAAAAGAATGGGGGCAGTATTAACCAGGAAAGGCTCTGGCATGTGTAGTTTACCTGTATTGGATGGTTTGCCCTACTTGGGCAGTATGTTCTTACTATGAGTGGCAAGCACCAGATTTAGGAAGTAGCCAGTTAGAAAGCTGCTGACAAAAGGAATGCAGTCTTCAGTGGATTAATGGTACCAAGGCAGGAAGTGTTTCTGCACCTGATCTAGATGGATATTAACCACTGAAATCAGGTCAAGACACAAGAAGGTACTACACCAAAAGCTGTTCAGGTAGCCCCGAGCGGCAAGGGAGAGTTGCATAAGGAGTATAGAGGTACTGAGAAAATGTTCCAGAATTCTGAATTTTTGCCCAGAGTCCTACTGCCAGCAGGGTGAAGACTGATGTGCCTCATCGTCCCATGTGAAATCAGGGATCCATGTGGGAGAGTTTGAGAACACTTTGCAAGTCAGGCAGGCCACTGAGGCCCTGGACACTAATGCATTTGATACAGTTTTAGCTTCTGACAGTTCAGCTTTGTTCTCACATAAGTCCAACATCACTTTTTAAGAAACAATGGACTGTGGGACTCTATCAGCAGAAATACGATAAATTCCCATATTAATCCTGCTCAGAGCAGGATAGCAAATTACAGGAAAGTGTATAGCACTTCATTCCCCAGCTTCTCTGCTCCTCTGCTGCTTCCTCATCACCTCCTCCCCAACCCTTCAGGGTGGGCCCTGCCATCCGCCACCTCAGTCTCCAATCAGTCACTCAGGAAGGTTCCCATTCTTCCTCGGCCTCCTCTCCCCTAAGCTCATGAATCTCGAACAGGTTTTAGGAAGAAAGGATGCTCATATTTCTAATCAGTTCATTCACACTGAGATGGTAACTGGTAGGTTTAGACTTACTGGCAAGGCATTTCCAAAATGTCTACCCTTTGATGAATTCCCGAATTAGTGCCAGGTGTTTGAGATGGGGTGTTTCCAGAGGAGAAGTTTTCCCAGGCCTTAGAAAAGGCCAGCACTTTAGGACAGAAGTCTGAAAAATTGTGGATTTACGTCCGGGAACATGGACTCCGCAGAGTCTAGACTATTTCCTCTGTCACGCTGAACTCTGAGCTTGGTTCGCTTTCTTCTCTCACAACTGCAGTTCTGAACTTGACTCAACCTTTGATTTAAGAACTAAAAAGGAAGAAGAGTTGCTGACCTCAAAGAAATGTTCTTGACTTTCTTCCATAGGGGGAATAAACTGTTACATGTTGTGTAACCATAGCTCATAAAACAAGAAATGACTTGGAGTACATCATAATAATATAGGATAGATGGCCAGAAGACATTTCTATTCGTAATTGGGTTCTGTCTGATTGCACACATTCACCACTTCCTTAGAACAGTTTGAAGGGCAAATGGAATGTAATTGCTGGTGTATCAGGCAATTTAATGTTTGGGAGATAACTCCAGATAAAAGAAAAGCAATCATAGATAAAAGCTTTTAGCTATGAATCAACTATAGAACAATTGCCTAAATTGGAGAGGTGGAAATCAAGTAAGAAGGAAGGAAATATTTCCAATAACTCAGTCATTAAAAAAGTGTACCGATATGGATGCAAGAGGTCTCTAATCCTGACACAATCTGTCATGTCTCTGCTTACCTCCACTTCATACATAAGCGCTGCTGACCAAAAACATTCAAGTGATTGAAGATAAAACAGTCAATCTTATTTTCTGTTTTCATACCTGTTTTTGTTTAAACAATTTTGCTTCTATGTATTTTTCCATTATTCTGAGGCAAAATTTTAATTTAGAATCCTTTGATTAGCTTTTTTTAATTTTTGCTTTTGCCTTGGATTTTCTACAGTGCCCAGGGAGATAATTACTCTAATTTTATCTCCATTCTACTCACCATGTATGACCATGCTCCTTTCTGACAGCAGCAGCAGTAAAATTCATTCGCAAGGTGAGTGCTTGGCCTAACTGAGCTATTTTACCTAGTTCTCATCTATTTCTTCAGTCTTTCCAGAACCATTTGCCTACAAGACCTTTTGCCCCTGGATACCTATCTTCTAACCATATCACTTATGTTTTCCACCTCTTCAAGGTCACGTAATGTCTCTTGCCCCAAATCCAGTGGGATTTATCACTTGGTCACCTGAAGAGTCCCTGCGCAGCCAATTCTCTATCTCTCTTACCACTCATAACTCAGACACAATATTCCAACATCTCTACCCATAATGCTTCAGCCTTCCTGTCTCTGAATCTAGCTCTCCTACTCAAAAAAGGCCCAGGCTCTAGAACCACCTATCCCAGCCCACTGAATGTGTCCTCTGTCCTATGATCCTCCTAGGATCCTCCTCAGGCATCACGCAGAGGGGCCTCTGGACTCAGACATGCCATCTAGCTCTTCTCTAGGAACTGACTTCTGCCTCTCATGTCAGAGCTGGCTGACTCCATGGGGCTCTTAGAGGTAACAAGACTCTCACATCTCAGGGGTTTATCTGACCTCAGTAGCCTTTCTCCTTTCCAGTAACACATGTTTACTGTAGTTTCAGCAGAGCGGAGAGTTGAGTATTGTATTCTGGAGGCTATGGACTCTCACGATGAAATGTCTGACCAGGACCCAGTCAACTGGGAAAGCAACCAGTGATCTAAGGACTAAGTAGTCACGCTTGCTCTTGACTCGGTGTCCAGTTGTGCTCAGCATCTTCATCATTCCCTTCTCAGCTAGGGGCATGGTCACAGACCTTTAAAAGAGACGTACTGGTCAGGGGAAACTCTCTTGGCTCTCAAATCACTGATTCCAGGTTTGCTTTTCTTTACTTAAAATTCCTTTTTCAACTACTTTGGCCTTGATGCTCCACATTGCTTCATACACAAGCTCCCTTTGTCTGAGATGTAGTGTGTGATTCACTTTTGCTCCAGGCTCTTGTTTACTGGCCAGCCCTTCCCCATGGCTGTGTTGAAAGGAGTGAAATATAACTTCTTACAAGCCGTTCCCTTTTCCAGGGGATCTTCCCAACCCAGGTCTCCCAAATTGCAGGCAGATTCTTTACCAGCTGAGCCACAAGGGAAGTCCAAGCATATTGGAGTGAGTAACCTATCCCTTCTGTGGATCTTCCCAACCCAGGAATTGAACCAGGGTCTCCTGCATTGCAGGTGGATTCTTTTCCAGTTGAGACACAAGGGAAGCCCAAAAATATTTGAGTGGGTAGCCTATTCCTTCTCCAGCAGATATTCCCTACCAAGGAATCAAACCAGTCTCTTGCATTGCAGGTGGGTCTTTTACTAGCTGAGCTACCAGGGAAGCAGGCAATACTAACTCAGTTCTGCTTTATAGGCTGAGCCAAATTAATCTCCATCAGGCTGCACATTTCTGGTCTCTTTCCTTAGTGTAAATCTGTAGATATCTACTCTATGTGTAGTCTGATAGTTTTACTATTTTTCATTCTCTGTTGTTATTGTTGCTTAGTTGCTCAGTCATGTCTGACTCTGGGACCCCATGGACTGCAGCATACCAGGCTTCCTTGTCCTTCACTATCTCACAGAGTTTGCTCAAACTCATGTCCACTGATTCAGTGATGCCATCGAATCATTTCATCCTCTGTCACCCTCTTCTCCTCCTGCCCTCAATCTTTCCCAGCACTGGGTTCTTTTCGAATGAGTCAGCTCTTTGCATCACGTGTCCAAAGTAGTGGAGCTTCAGCTTCAGCATCAGTCCTTCCAAAGAGTATTCAGGGTTGATTTCCTTTAAGATTAACTGGTTTGATCTCCTTGCTGTCCAAAGGACTCTAAAGAGTATTCTCCAGCACCACAATTTGAAAGCATTAATTCTTCAGGACTCAGCTTCTTTATGGTCTAACTCTCACATCCGTACATGACTACTGGAAAAACCATAGCTTTGACCATATGGACGTTTGTCAGCAAGGTAATGTCTCTGCTTTTTCATATATTGTCTAAATTTCTCATAGCTTTTCTTCCGAGGAGCAAATGATTTTAATTTTGTGGCTGCAGTCACCATCTGCAGTGATTTTGGAGCCAAAAAAATAAGCATGTTATTGTTTCCACTCTTTCCTTATCTATTTGCCATGAAGTGATGGGACAGCATTTCCCATTATGTACTTTGCATATAAGATAAATAAGCAGAGTGACAATATACAGCCTTGACATTCTTCTTTCCCAATTTTGAACTAGTCCGTTGTTCCATGTCATTTTAACTGTTGTTTCTTGACCTGCATATAGATTTCTCAGGAGGCAGGTAAGGTGGTCTAGTATTCCCATTTCTTTAAGAATTTTCCAGTTTGTGGTGATCCACACAGTCAATGGCCTTAGCATGGTCAATGAAACAGAAATAGATATTTTTCTGGAATTCTCTTGTTTTTTTTCTATGATTCAGCAGATGTTGGCAATTTGACCTTTGGTTCCTCTGCCTTCTCTAAAACCAGCTTGTATATCTAGAAGTTCTCAGTTCATGTACTACTGAAACCTAGCTTTAAGGATTTGGAGCATCATCTTGTTAGTATGTGAAATGAGCACATTTGTGCGGTAATTTGAACATTCTTTGCCATTGTTTCTTTGGATTAGAATGAAAACTGACCTTTTCCAGTCCTGTGACCACTGCTGAATCTTCTAATATTACTAGCATATTGATTACAGCACTTTCATGGCATCATTTTCTAGGATTTGAAATAGCTCAGCTGGAATTTCATCACCTCCACTAGCTTTGTTTGTAGTAATGCTTTCCAAGGCCCACTTGACTTCATACTCCAGGACATCTGGCTCTAGATGAGTGACCACACCATCATGGTTATCCAGGTCATTAAGATTTATTTTGTATAGTTCTTACACATTCCTAGACGCCCTTAGTCATTCATTCATCCCTGAAACATTCACTATTGATTACTTTGTCTGGTACTCTACTCAGTGCAAATATGATAAAATTCAGCCTTTTACTCTCAAGAATATAAATATGGGAAAAGTTATAATTTAGAATTTTTTACTCCCCTCTTGAACCACAAATGTGGTTAAAAAAAAAAAAAAGCTTCTGCATCACGAACTTCTTTGCAGAAATGACCCCCTCTGGCCTTCACTGAAACTTGCCTCTCTTTTGAGGATGAGTCCCCAGTACCATCTCCAGTAGAGGCTGCTATCCATCTCCCATGGATGATGAGTCCAATTGTCTGGTAGTTTGAACATTTTTTATTAGTGCCCTTTCTGGGAATTGAGCTTTTGCAGTCCTGTGGCCAATGCTTCATTTTCCAAGTTTGCTGACCTATTGAGTGCAGCAGCATCTTTAATAGCATCATCTTTTAGGATTTTAAATAACTCTGCTGAAATTCCATCACCTTCACTAGCTTTATTGGCAACAGTGCTTCCTAAGGCTCACTTGACTTCACACTCCAGAGTATCTGGCTCTAGGTGAGTGACCACACCATTGTGGTTATCTGGGTCATTAAGATCTTTTTTCGTACAGTTTTTCAGTGTATTCTTTCCATCTCCTCTTGATCTCTTCTACTTATATTAGGCTTTTACTCTTTCTATCCTTTATCATGCCCATCTTTGAATAAAATGTTGCTTGGTTATTTCCAATTTTCTTAAAGAGATCGCTAGTCTTTCTCTTTCTGTTGTTTTCCTTTATTTCTTTACATTTTTCATTAAAGAGGACTTTCTTGTCTCTCCTTGCTATCTCTGGAACTCTGCATTTAGACGGGTGTGCTTTTCCTTTTCTCCCTTGCTTTTTTGCTTCTCTTCTTTCCTTGGCTGTTTGTAAAGCCTCCTCAGACAATCACTTTGCCTTCTTGCATTTCTTACACTCTTCTTCCACACTAGTAAGGTTATGCTCAAAATTCTCCAAGTTAGGCTTTAGCATTACATGAATCAAGAACTTTCTAATGTTCAAATTATTATTTTTTAAAATTAATTAATTTATTTTCTGTACATTATCTTGTTGGTTTTGCCATACATTGACATGAATCCGCCATGGGTATACATGTGTTCCCCTTCCAGAACCCCCCCCAACTCCCTCACGATTCCACCCCTCTGGGTCATCCCAGTGTACCAGCCCTGAGTACCCTATATCAAGCATCAAACCTGGGCTGGCGATTCATTTCACATATGATAATTTACATGTTTCAATGCCATTCTCCCAAACCATCCCACCCTTGCCCTCTCCCACAGAGTCCAAAAGACTTTTCTATACATCTGTCTCTCTTTTGCTGTCTCTCATACAGGGTTATCATTACCATCTTTCTAAATTCCATATATATGCGTTAATATACTGTATTCTTGTTTTTTCTTCTGGCTTACTTCAGTCTGTAAAATAGACTCCAGTTTCATCCATCTCATTAGAACTGATTCAAATATATTCTTTTTAACGGCTGAGTAATATTCCATTGTGTATATGTACCACTGCTTTCTTATCCATTCATCAGTTGATGGACATCTAGGTTGCTTCCATGTCCTGGTTATTGTAAACAGTGCTGCAATGAACACTGGGGTACATATGTCTCTTTCAATTCTGTTTTCCTCAGTGTGTATGCCCATCAGTGGGATTGCTGGGTCATATGGCAGTTCTAATTCCAGTTTTTTAAGGAATCTCCACACTGTTCTCCATAGTGGCTGTA
>ML660222.1:334814-637699 GCA_007570785.1 Antilocapra americana
TACAGCCACTATGGAGAACAGTGTGGAGATTCCTTAAAAAACTGGAAATAGAACTGCCATATGACCCAGCAATCCCACTGCTGGGCATACACACTAAGTAAACCAGAATTGAAAGAGACACATGTATCCCAATTGTCATCACTGCACTGTTTACAATAGCCAGGACATGGAAGCAACATAGATGTTCATCAACAGATGAATGGATAAGAAAGCAGTGGTACATATACACAATGGAATATTACTCAGCCATTAAAAAGAATTCATTTGAATCAGTTCTACTCAGGTGGACGGAACTGGAGCCTATTATATAGAGTGAAGTAAGTCAGAAAGAAAAACACCAATACAGTATACTAACGCATATTTATGGAATTTAGAAAGATGGTAATGATAACCTTGTATGTGAGTCAGCAAAAGAGACACAGATGTAGAGAACAGACTTTTGGACTCTATGAGAGAAGGCAAGGGTGGGATGATATGGAAGAATGGCATTGAAACATGTAAATTATCATATGTGAAATGAATCACCAGCCCAGGTTTGATGCATGATACAGGGTGCTCAGGGCTGATGCACTGAGATGACCCAGAGGGGTGGAATTGGGAGGGAGGTAGGAGGGGGGTTCTGGAAGGGGAACACATGTATACCCATGGCGGATTGATGTCAATATATGTCAAAAACAACAAGATAATATAAAGGAAAAAATGAATTAATTAATTAAAATATCTTTAAAAAATAAATAAATAAAACCAGGAGCATGTCATTTTCAGCTTTGTTTTTGTTTTCCAAGATTTTTTGACTATTCAGTCTTTTGTGTTTTCATACAAATTTTATAGTCATTTGTTCTAGTTCTGTGATAAATGTCATTGATATTTTGATAGGGATAACATTGAATCTACAGATTGCCTTGGGTAGTATGGTCATTTTAGAAATGCCAGTCTATGACAAGTAGAATGTTACTTGTTTGTGTTGTCTTTAGTTTCTCTCATCAGCATCTTATGGATTTTTAAGCACAGATTTCTTACCTCCTTGGTTAGATATATTCCTAGGTATTTTATTCTTTTTGATGCAGTTGTAAATTGAATTGTTTTCTTGTTTTTTCTCACTGGTATTTCACTATTAAATTCAACAATGCAACAGATTCTAATTTTGCATTTTGAAAATATATTGAATTCACTTAGTTCTAATAGCTTTGGGGTGACATTTTTAAGATTCTCTCTATATAGTACCATGTCATCTGCAGATAATGGTAGTTTTACTTCTTCCTTTCCAACTTGGATTCCTTTTACCTATTTTCCTTATCTGAATGCTGTGTCTAGGACTATCAATACTATGTTGGATAAAGGTGGCCAGAGGAGGCATCCAGACCTTAGAGGAAATGTTTTCAGATTTACACCACTGAGCACAGTGCTGGCTACAGGTTTGCCATATATGGGCTTTATTATATTGAGATATGTTCCTTATATACTCACTTTGTTGAGAGTTCTTAATCATAAATGCATGTTGAATTTTGTCAAAAGCTTTTTCTTCTTCTATTAAAATGATCATATGCTTTTTATTCTTTCATTTTTTACCCTGGTATATCACATTGATTTGTGAATATTGAAACTTCCTTGCATCCATAGGCTAAGTCACACTTAATCATGGTGTATGACCCTTTTGAAGTACTGTTGAATTTAGTTTGCTGATATTTTATTGAGGATTTTGCATCTATGTTCATCAGTGATATTGGTCTGTCATTTTCTTGCATTGTAGTCTTTGTCTGGTTTTGGTAGCAGGATTGTGCTGGTGTCCTAAAATGAGTACAGACATTTTAAATTTAGGGAGATAGTTTGAGAAGGACAAGAATTAATTTGTTAAATGTTTGGTAGAATTCATCTGTGAAGCTGTCTGTCCTGGATTTTTGTTTGTTGAGATTTCTCAGTTGCTGATTCAATTTTATTACTGGTCATTTGTTTGTTCATATTTTGTAGTTATGCCCAATTCAGTATTGTGATATTGTAGACTTCTAAGAATTTGTTCATTTCTTCTAGATTGTCCATTTTATTGGCATATAATTGTTCATAGTAATCACTTATGATCCTTTTGAATTTCTGTGATGTTTGTTGCACCTTCTTTTGCATTTCTGATTTTGGCCCTCTCTCTTTTCCTAAAGGTTTGTCAATTTTATTTATCTTTTCAAGAAACTAGCTCTTAGTTTCATTGAACTTTTCCATTCTTTAGTCTGTATTTTATTTCTGCTCTGACCATTGTTTCTTTCCTTCTGTTGACGTTTGGTTTTGTTTGTTCTTCTCTTCTAATTACTTTAGGTGTAAGGGTAACTACTTTTTTTTTGAGATTTTTATTGTATTCTGAGGTAGTACTATGTCACTATAATTTTTAACTTAGAAATACTTTTACTGCATCTATACATTTTGGATAGCTGTGTTTTCATTTCATTTGTCTCTAGGTGTTTTTTATTTCCACTTTGATTTTTACTGACCTATTGAGAACTTATTAGCATTTTATTTATTCTCTGTTAGTTTTTCTGCAATTTTTTCCCTTATATTTGATTCATAGTCTCATCTTTTCTGGTCAGAAAATATGCTTGATATGATTTCAGTCTTCTTAAATTTGAGACTTGTTTTGCATCCTAAGATGTGATCTCTCCTGAAAAGAGTGTGCATTCTGCTACTTTGGGATGGAATATATGAAGTGTATATGATCTAATATGTTCTTTCAGGCCACTATTTCCTAACTGATAATCTGTCTGAACCATCTGTCCATTAATATAAGTGGGATACTAGAGTCCCTTACTATTATTGGGTTATTGTCAATATTGTCAATTTTTTTCTCTGTGTTAGTATTCAGGTGCTCTTATAATCTGTTATATATTCATCTTGGATTGATCTCTAAATCATTATGTAGTGTCTTTTTTTGTTACTTTACAAAACTTGTAATAATCTTTATTTTAAAGTCTATTTTGTCTAATACAAGTATTGCTACTACACTATTTCTTCATTTCTATTTACATGAATGACTTTTTCCACCTCTCATATTCAATCTGTGCATGTCTTTAGATGTGAATGTGACCCCCTTGTAAGCCGTGTATATAGGGGTCTTGGTTTTGTATGTATTCAGCCAGTTTATACCTTTTAATTGAAATATGTAGTCTATCTACATTTGAAGTAATTCTTGATAGGTATGTATTTATTGCAATTTTTAAATTTGTTTGGGGATTGTTTTTGTAGTCTTGTTTTGTCATTGTTTCTTTCTTCTTTTTCTATCTTCTCTTGTGATCTGATACCTATCTTTATATTTGGATCCTTTACTGTTTTTGTGTGTATGTATCTATTATAGATTTTTGGTTTACCGTTGCCATTTCAAATGTGTTTTAACTACCCTACATTTTTATTCTCCACACAAACTAATGTTTTTTATATTTTGCATGTTTTTGCTTTGTTTATCTCTTAATTACTTACTGTGGATATAGATGATTTTACTACTTTTGTTATTTAACCTTCCTTCTAGCTTTATAAGTGCTTAATCAACTACTTTTATTATGAGATTTTCCCTCTTATAATTTTCATGTTTTTTTTTGTGATCTTGTCTTTTTCACTTGTTGCTGTTGGTTAGTTGCTAATTTATGTCTGATTCTTTGTGACCCCATGGACTATGGCATGCCAGCTTTCCCAGATCTTCACTATCTCCTGGAGCTTGCTCAAACTCACATCCATTGAGTCAGTGATGTTATCCAGACATCTTATTCTCTGTCACTCCCTTTTCCTCCTGCCTTCAATCTTTCCCAGAATCAGGGTCTTTTGCAATGAGTCAACTCTTTGCATTAGGTGGCCAAGGTATTGGAGCTTCAGCATCAATCCTTCCAATGAATATTCAGGGTTGATTTCATTTAAGATTGACTGGTTTGATCTCTTTGCTGTTCAGGGGACTCTCAAGAGTCTTCTCCAGTACCACAATTCAAAAGCATCAGTTCTTCAGCATTCACCCTTCTTTATGGTCTAACACTCACATTCATACATGACTACTGGAAAAACCTTAGCTTTGACTAAACAGACATTTGTCCAAAAAGTGATGTCTCTGTTTTTTAATACTTTAAAGAGAAGTTTCTTTAACATTTCTTAAGTCAGTTTAGTGGTGCTGAACTTTTTCACTTTTAATTGTCTGGAAAAGTCTTCATCTCTCCTCCAAATCTGAATGATAACCTTGCTTGGTAGAGTAGTCTCAGTTGTAGGGTTTTTCCTTTTACCATTTAAATATATCATGCTACTTCTTTCTGATCTACAAAGTTTCAGCTGAAAATCCAGCTGACAGTCTTATTGTAGCTCCCTTGTATGTAACCAGTTGCTTTTCTCTTGCTGCTTTTAATATTTTTTCTTTATTTTCAATTTTTGTCATTCTAATTGCAATATGTCTTGGTGAGGTCTTCATTGGATTGATCATCCTGTTTGGGACTCTATTTCCTGGCCCTGGATGTCTGTTTTCTTTCAGAGTTTGGAAATCTTTTCAGCTATTAGGTCTTCAAATATAACTTCTGTCACTTTATCTCTCTCACTTCTCCTCTCCTTCCTATAATGTGAATGTTAGCATGCTTGATGACCTCACAGAGGTCTCTTAAATTGTCTTCAGTTTTTTAATCTTTTTTTTTCTTTTTCCTGTTTGGTTTGTGTGATTTCCACTAGTCTGTTTTCCAATTCACTTATCTGTTCCTCTATGTCATCTAATCTACTATTAATTCCTTCTAGCACATCTTCCATTTAAGTCATTGTATCTTTGGCTCATTTTAGCTTTTTTTAATATTTTCTAGCTCATTATTAAACTTCTTACTGTATTTTATATTCTTCTCCCAAGTTCATTCAGTATCTTTATGATCATTACCTTAAATTCTTTTGGGGGTAGATTGTTTATCTCCATTTCATCTAGTTTTTCTGAGGTTTTATCTTGTACCTTCATTTGGAACATATTCCTAGCCTTCATTTTGCTTAAGTCTCCTTGTTTATTGGGCTTCCCTTGTGGCTCAGCTGGTAAAGAATCCACCTGCATTGCAGGAAACCTGAGTTCAATCCTTGGGCTGGAAAGATCCCCTGGAGAAGGAAAGGCTACCCACTCCAGTATTCTGGCCTGGAGATTTCCATTGACTGTATAATGTATAGTTCATGGAGGTGCAACAAGTTGGACACAACTGAGCAACTTTCACGTTCACTGTGTTTGTTAGTATATATTAGGTAGTATATATTATATATATATTTACTGATCTTAAGAGAAGTGGCCTTAGGTAGGCGATATCTTGTGGGGCCCAGAAGCACACTTCCCTCTGTTCACCAAAACTATTTGATCCTTGGGTGTCCTATTTCTGATGATTCTTAAATCTTTGTCTCTAGTTCTATCTCTCCCCAAGCTTCAGAGATATATACCTAATTGTCTTCTCAGTGTCATCATTATATGTTTCTTTGGTGTCTCAAATGAAGCCATCATCTATTCTTTAAACCATTCCACTTCTGCGCTTTATACAGCTGGGGGGAGGAAGGGATACCACTAGTTATGAAAGTGCGAAACCTGGAACTCTTATCTTTTTCATCTGAATTTCTATTTACATCAAGTCACTATAGTTAGGCCTGCAATTTTACTTTATAAATATTTCTCCAGTACACTCTCTATTTCCACATTTACTCCCTCTGTGCTGGCCCAGACCCACATTTTACATTACCTAGACAATTCATAGTCTTCAAAATGACCTCTAGGTCTCAAGTATTGTCCCTTTTAGATTTGCTCTTCACTTTGGTCTGAGCATCACCTTAAAATGAAAATTGGACCGGCTTAGAACATGTCAGTACCTTGACATCACCTACAGAAGAAAATCCAAGTGTTCACTGAACATCAGGGCTCCCCTGCAGCAGCAGCATCTACCTTGCCGTTGCTGCCTAAATCTCTCATTCTGTGATCTAGCAGGACTGTTCAACATCCCCAACTTGCTGTGCCATTTTGAACGACTTTACATATGTTTTATCTTGCTCTGTGATCATTTTCACTCTCAGTTTACTGGCAAGTTTCCACTTTAAGACCTAATGAAAAAAATCACTTCCCTAGGACATTCTCCCAAGAACTTCTGTAGGCATGTGGTTTCCCCTCCATATTCCTAGAATGCTGTTTGTATGTGAAGATTTAAATTCTCTCTTATTATTTTCCCTCTGAATCTACAAAGAGTTTGAGTAGTCAAATCAGTAATTTTATGTTTGTATAATTCCTTGGCTCCTAGTCTACCTTGCTGTTGAGTAAAATAGCCTTTCTCCATGTGGACATGAGGACTGACACATTAGTATGTATACAGCTCACCATGATGTACCCACCTTGAGCACTTTATTCCCCAGTTTATATTGGAATAACACAGATTATATAATAATTCTTTCAGATGTCTCCTCAGCAGTCCCTAAATCCCTGGGAGGAGTAAATATATTCCATTCCTTTGTAACTCCATTACCTGGCAGGGTGATGGTCACAAAACAGATGCTCCACAGTTAATTGTTGAGTTGATGAAATATTAACTCTTTGCATCTTAGGTGATGTTCTGTCTCTAAGACAGCCAAAAATGGCATATTTTTAGTTTTCAGCCTAGTTGCTTGATAGCAAGTTACAGAAAAGTATGTTTCCTTATGGAACAGAAGTTAACAATAATGTCCATAAAGCCCTGTTGTCCCTTCAACTTCCTGTTGTAAACCTAGCACCATTTGAATCTTAGGGCAGTAAGACTTGAGAGGTTCTCAGTTGAAAATAGGACTCACCATCAGTTTTTATTTGCAATCAATATTTATATTCTGCCATGTGCAGAATGTAAATACACTTTTCAGTGGACTTCCTGAGAATAATTTAGAGTGGCAAACAACATCTTATTTGTTATTTCTAACTTTCCCTTAAAATATCCAAGAAAATGTGAAAAGCAGAGAGAGAAAACCCACAGCAGGTCTGGCCTTAAAGATAAACTCTATGATTGGCCTCCATTATAGGCACTGTGGCCTGAGCACACTGAAAATAGTTTATAAGAATTAAAAAAGCCTTGAGATCAAGCTGAGCTTCCCCACCAATGGACAGAGCACAGTAAACTTCAGCTGGTAGTCCACGCAGGAGGAGGCCCCACTGTGGAGGCTTTTCTGAGCATCTCTTCACATTTGTGTTTGCTCTTCTTTTCTCCAGCCCCTTACTGCAACTTCCCTTGCACCTAAACACAGCTCCTCTATTCTGCCAGAATAAATTTGGAATATTCTCTCAGACATTACTCGGTATGTAGAGATTTCTGCCAGGAATAAAATTACGTGAATAATTAACCTAATTATTAGAGTCACTGTTGGACTGTAACTAGAGTCCTGATGCCCTTCTCTCAGTCTAAGATTTATGCTTTTTTAAAAAGCAATCTATAGATTCAATGCAATCCCTTTCGAACTACCAATGGTATTTTTCACACGAGACCAAATAATTTCACAATTTGTATGGAAATACAAAAAACCTCGTATAGCCAAAGCAATCTTGAGAAAGAAGAATGGAACTGGAGGAATCAATCTGCCTGAGTTTAGGCTATACTACAAAGCCACAGTCATCAAGACAGTATGGTACTGGCACAAAGATGGAAATATAGATCAATGTAACAAAATAGAAAGCCCAGAGATAAATCCAGGCACCTATGGACACCTTATCTTCGACAAAGAAGACAAGGATATACAATGGAGAAAAGACAATCTCTTTAACAAGTGGTGCTAGGAAAACTGGTCAACCACTTGTAAAAGGATGAAATAAGAACACTTTCTAACAAACTCAAAATGGATTAAAGATCTAAATATAAGACCAGAAACTATGAAACTCCTAGAGGAAAACATAGGTAAAACACTCTCCGACATAAATCGCAGCAGGATCTTCTATGACCCACCTCCCAGAATATTGGAAATAAAAGCAAAAATAAACAAATGAGACCTAATTAAAATTAAAAGCTTTTGCACAACGAAGGAAACTATAAGAAAGGTGAAAAAACAGGCTTCAGGATGGGAGAAAATAATATCAAATGAAGCAATGGACAAAGAATTAATCTCAAAAATATACAAGCAACTCCTGCAGCTCAATTCCAGAAGACTAATCAACCCAATAAAAAAGTGGGCCAAAGAACTAAATAGACATTTCTCCAAAGAAGACATACAAATGGCTAACAAACACATGAAAAGATATTCAATTATCACTCATTATTAGAGAAATGCAAATCAAAATCACAATGAGGTACCATTTCATGCCAGTCAGAATGGCTGCTATCCAAAAGTCTACAAGCAATAAATGCTGGAGAGGGTGTGGAGAAAAGGGAACCCTCTTACACTTTTGGTGGGAATGCAAACTAGTACAGCCATTATGGAGAACAGTGTGGAGAGTCCTTAAACAACTGGAAATAGAACTGCCATATGACCCAGCAATCCCACTGCTGGGCACACACAGTGAGGAAACCAAAATTGAAAGAGACACGTGTACCCCAGTGTTCATCACAACACTGTTTATAATAGCCAGGACATGGAAGCAACCTAGATGTCCATCAGCATACGAATGGATAAGAAAGCTGTGCTACATATGCATGATGGAATATTACTCAGCCATAAAAAGGAATACATTTGAATCAGTTCTACTGAGGTGGACGAAACTGGAGCCTATTATACAGAGTGAAGTAAGTCAGAAAGAAAAACACCAATACAGTATACTAACGCATATTTATGGAATTTAAAAAGATGGCAAGGATAACCCTGTATGTGAGACAGCAAAAGAGACACAGATGTATAGAACAGTCTATTGGACTCTGTGGGAGAGGGCAAGGGTGGGATGGTTTGGGAGAACGGCGTTGAAATATGTATATTATCATATGTGAAACAAATTGCCAGTCCAGGTTTGATGCATGATACAGGGTGCTCGGGGATGGTGCACTGAGATGACCCAGAGAGATGGGTTGGGGAGGGAGGTGGGAGGGATGTTCAGAATGGGGAACACATGTACACTGTGGCGGATTCATGTCAATGTTTGGTAAAACCCATACAATATTGTAAAGTAAAAGATAAATAAATAAATAATTTATTTTTATTTTTGACTGTGCTGGGTCTTAGTTTCTTCATGAGGGCTCATTCTTATCACAGCAAGTTGGGACTACTCTCTAGTTGTGATGTGTGGACCTCTCATTGTGGTGGCTTCTCCTGTTATGGAGCACAGGATCTAGACATGCAGACTCAGAAGCAGCGGTATAAGGGCTCTGGAGCACAAACACACAATAGTTGTCACACATGGGCTTAGCTGCCTTGTGGCATGTGGAATCTTCCCAGACTAAGAACTGAACCTGTGTCCTTCATATTGGCAGGAAAATTCTTAACCATGGGACCCACAGGGAAGTCCTATTTCAGTTCAGTTCAGTTGCTCAGTCATGTCCGACTCTTTGTGACCCCATGGACTGCATCATGCCAGGCTTCCCTGTCCCACTCCTAGAGCTTGTTCAAATTCATATCCATTGAGTTAATGATGCCATCAAACTTTCCCAACAACAGGGTCTTTTCTAATGAGTCATTTCTTCCCATCAGGTGGCCAAAGTATTGGAGTTTCAGCTTCAGTGTCAGTCCTTCCAACAAATATTCAAGACTGATTTCCATTAAGATTGACTGGTTTGATCTCCTTGCAGTCCACAGGACTTTCAAGAGCCTTCTCCAACACCACAGTTCAAAGGCATCAATTATTCACTGCTCAACCTTCTTTATGGTCTAACTCTCACATCCCTATATGACTATTGGAAAAACCAATCTTTGACTAGACAGACCTATGTCATCAAAGTAGTATCTCTGTTTTTTAATATGGTCATAACTTTTCTCCCAAGGAGCAAGCATCTTTTAATTTCATGGCTGCAGTCACCATCTGCATTGATTTTGGAGACCGGGAAAATAAAGTCTGTCATTGTTTCCCCATTAATTCGCCATGAAGTGATGGGACCAAATGCCATGATATTAATTTTCTGAATGCCGAGTTTTAAACCAGTGTTTTACTCTCTTCTTTCACTTTCATCAAGAAGCTCTTTAGTTCTTCTTCACTTTCTGGCATAAAGGTGGTGTCATCTGAATATCTGAGGTCATTGATATTTTTCTCAGCAATCTTGAGTTCAGCTTGTGCTTCATCAGCCTGGCATTACACATGATGTACTCTGCACAGAAGTTAAATAAACAGTGTGACAATATACAGCCTTGTGGTACTCCTTTCCCAGTTTGGAAGCAGTTCAATGTTCCATGTCTGGTTCTAAACGTTGCTTCTTGACCCGCATGTTGATTTCTCAGAAAGCAGATCAGGTGGTCTATTCCCATCTCTAAGAATTTTCCACAGTTTGTTGTGATTCACACATTCAAAATGTGAATGAAGCAGAAATAGGTGGGGATTTTTTTTTTAATTCTTTTGTTTTCTCTATGATCCAACAGATGTTGGCAATTTGATCTCTGGTTCCTCTGCCTTTTCTAAAACCAGCTTGAACATCTGGAAGTTCTCAGTTCTCGTACTGTTGAAGCATCACTTGGAGAATTTTGAGCGTTACTATGCTAGCGTGTGAGATGAGTGCTATTGTGTTAGTTTGAGCATTCTTCTGCCTTTCTTTGGGATTAGAATGAAAACTGACATTTTCCAGTCCTGTGACCACTCTTGAGTTTTCCAAATTTGCTGGTATACTGAGTGCAGCACATTCACAGCATCATCTTTTAGGATTTGAAATAGCTCAGCTGGAATTCCATCTCCTCTGCTAGTTTTGTTCATAGTGATGTTTCACAAGGCCCACCTGATCTCACACTCCAGGATGTCTGGCTCTACATGAGTGATCACACCATCGTGGCTATCTGGGTCATTAAGATATTTTTGTACAGTTCTTCTGTGTATTCTTGCCACCTCTTCTTGATATGTTCTGCTTCTGTTAGATCCATACCATTTCTGTCCTTTATTGTGCCCATCTTTGCATGCAATATTCCCTTGATATCTCTGATTTTCCTTCTTTTAAAAAAATTATTTATTTTTTTTCCTTTACATTATCGTGTTGGTTTTGCCATACATTGACATGAACCTGCCATGGGTATACATGTGTTCCCCTTCCAGAACCCCCCTCCCACCTCCCTCCTGATTCCATTCCTCTGGGTCATCCTGGTGCACCAGCCCTGAGCACCCTGTATCATTCATCAAATCTGGGCTGGCGATTCATTTCACATATGATAATTTGCACGTTTCAATGCCATTCTCCCATATCATCCCACCCTTGCCCTCTCCCATAGAGTCTAAAAGACTGTTCTATAGATCTGCGTTTCTTTTGCTGTCTCTCATACAGGGTTATCATTGCCATCTTTCTAAATTCCATATATATGCATTAGTATACTGTATTGTTGTTTTACCTTCTGGCTTACTTCACTCTGTATAATAGGCTCCAGTTTCATCCACCTCATTAGAACTGATTAAAATGTATTCTTTTTAATGGCTGAGTAATATTCCATCGTGTATATGTAGCACAGCTTTCTTATCCATTTGTCTGTTGATGGACATCTAGGTTGCTTCCATGTCCTGGCTATTGTAAACAATGCAGCGATGAACATTGGGGTACACGTGGCTCTTTCAATTCTGGTTTCCTCGGTGTGTATGCCCAGCAGTAGGATTGCTGGGTCGTATGGCAGTTCTATTTCCAGTTTTTTAAGGAATCTCCACACTGTTCTCCATAGTGGCTGTACTAGTTTGCATTCTCACCAACAGTGTAAGAGGGTTCCCTTTTCTCTACATCTTCTCCAGCATTTATTGCTTGTAGACTTTTGGATGGCAGCCATTCTGACTGGTGTAAAGTGGTACCTCATTGTGGTATTGATTTGCATTTCTCTGACGAGTGATGTTGAGCATCTTTTCATGTGTTTGTTAGCCATTTGTATATCTTCTTTGGAGAAATGTCTGTTTAGTTCTTTGGCCCACTTTTTGATTGGGTCATCTATTTTTCTGGAATTGAGCTGCAGGAGTTGCTTGTATATTTTTGAGATTAATTGTTTTCCATTGCTTCATTAGATATTATTTTCTCCCATTCTGAAGGCTGCCTTTTCACCTTCTTTTTAGTTTCCTTTGTTTTGCAGAAGCTTTTAATTTTAATTAGGTCCCATTTGTTTATTTGTGCTTTTATTTCCAATATTCTAGGTGGTGGGTCATAGAGGATCCTGCTGTGATTTATGTCAGAGAGTGTTTTGCCTGTTTTCCTCTAGGAATTGTATAGTTTCTGGTCTTAGGTTTAGATCTTTAATCCATTTTGAGTTTATTTTTGTGTATGGTGTTAGAAAGTGTTCTAGTTTCATTCTTTAACAAGTTGTTGACCAGTTTTCCCAGCACCCCTTGTTAAAGAGATTGTCTTTTCTCCATTGTATATTCTTGCCTCCTTTGTCGAATATAAGGAGTCCATAGGTGCATGGATTTGTCTCTGGGCTTTCTATTTTGTTCCATTGATCTATATTTCTGACTTTGTGCGAGTACCATACCGTCTTCATGACTGTGGCTTTGTAGTAGAGCCTGAAGTCAGGCAGGTTGATTCCTCCAGTTCCATTCTTCTTTCTCAAGATTGCTTTGGCTATTCGAGGTTTTTTGTATTTCCATACAAATTGTGAAATTATTCTAATTTTCTTGAAGAGATCTCTAGTATTTCTGTTTTTATTGTTTTCCTCTATTTCTTTTCTATACTTTTCTTGCTCAGATAATTATTCCACATCTTTATATGATCCTCAGGCCTAAGGTCCTTACTGATATTACAAAGTCTGTAAATTATGCAAAAACCTTATGGTTTTCACTGCAGCTTCCCTCTGAGTACTGACATGTTAAATTCCAGGTCTATCTGATCAGGATAACTTGTGAAATGAGAAGTGGGGAAAACTTCTGTACATGCTTTCATGTCCAAATTCCCTCTCTATGTTAAATCTGTCTTGCTCTGAGCTGCTTTGGGGGGCTGCAGCCTTCACAAGCTATAGGTGAGTCAGGAGCAAATTTTTGTCCTTCACTGGGTCACATCTCAGCCGGGAAGCTGCTGACTGGGAAGTAACTCCCTCATTCCTTACCTGATTCCTAGCCTGGCCTTCTATTCTGTTGTGTCGTGCCCTCTTGCTCCTCACTGAGTCTGAGCTGCTAAGAAGTGGACAAAGACTTCCTTCAACCTTGATGGAAGCCTTTCTAACTTTCTCTTCTAATTCATATCAGTTTGGGCTTGCTGCTTTCCTGCTCTTCCTGTACTGGGTGAACTTTGGAAGCATATTAGGATTCATAGAAAATTTTTCCTGAAATAATAGGAAATAAAACATTGATTCACACTGAAGCTATTATCATAATTTGGAAATATTCTATAAAAATACACAGAATGTGGATCTTTCATAATACAATTATAATCAAATTTCATGATTCAATTCAACAGTAAGATTTGAATCATCAGATCCATAGACTTGAAAATGTTACCAGGCACCTTTCCAAAATTCTCATGGTATTTTTGTTTTGTGCTGTATAAACTGAAGGTGATGGGCTTGATATATTTATTCCTTTTCTTTTACCCCCCTGAAAAAATGTGATCAACCCATAATAATTCTCTAACTTTTACATTTCTTCTCCTGGAATTTGGTGCCATAGTATAAATGGGCAACTTTTAAAATAACTGGTTGAGAATCATCAAATGAAAAAATACTATTTAAAATGTGATAATGGGTAGGTCTATTTCATCATAAAGTATTGTGGACTTGAATAATATGAAATTATTACTAGGATTTACTAAAATATGTAGATGAGTTTAATCTTGTACAATAAATATCAAAATATATCAAACAAATATATAAAAGTCTTTGTGTACTTTTAGTTCTTGAAGCAGCAGGATGAAAGGCAAGCTGTCTTTCATATCTAAACCGCATTTGATTATTCACTTAAATTCATTGCAGCTCATTGCTTTCTAGGGGAGAAAAGTCATGGAGTTACTGCTAAGGTATTGGCTCATATGAAAACACAGATTTTTGGAAATTAAAAAAAAAGAAGAAGAAGAAAAGCTCAATTTGTAGCATTTGCTGATTTCTGTGGTGTCTGATCAAGCTACAAACTGCTTAACAACCACTCACAGAATTCCTGGGTGTTGACAATTGGTTCTCGGGAGTTAGTGTGAGTGGGCTCCATGACCCTGGGCATGGTGTCCCACCCAAGATGCCCATTAACAGTGCCAAACTGAGGGCCCCCATTTTGGTGTCCTGAGACAAACCAATCTCTCCTTGGGAGCATTTCTGATACACTCGTTATGACTTGAATATCACAGCAAATCACAACAGAAAGAGGATTTCTTTTTTCCCATTTTATTTTTCTACATTCTTAGACTTGGCAAAGAAACGAGCCTGCACCTTCCTTCAGCTTCCACAATAAAAGTCTATTTTGCCCATCTCAAGATGCCGCATGGAGTACCACACTCTAATTAAAATGCTCGCTGCTGGGCACTGTGCTAGGGTGTACAGCACAACAGGTTGCTCAGCTTTAGTAAGAGGACATTCTTGAAGACGTACTGCTTACCTGGCAGTGCCTCCTTGGATCTCCCAAGTTAGGATTCCATGAGGTGGGAGGATCTTGCTAGTCCATGCAGACGTAAGCCCTGGGAGGTTTGCTTGTTTTAACTCTTCGTGAGGAAAACTGAAAAATTTGGGAAATATCTGCAGAAAGTCCTTAGTCTTTGCATATCTACATTCTTCCCCAGAGATCCATTTAGAGTAAACTTTATCAATAATACCTTCAAGGAGGCTTTGTGTTCTCTTGAAATGAGGTCATTAACGTGCTGGTCAAGTAGATTTGCGTTCTGCTGTGGTGAGGTCCATGTTTGTAATCTAAGGGCACCCCTTCCTGTATCTTCTCCATCATCCTGACAGGGTGTAAGGGTGGATGTTTTAATGTTTTATGATTAAATCTGATCTTAAAATAGAGTTCTCAAAATAAGACTGTCACAATACTTCTTGGATAGTGACATTAAATTTCCCATCACTAACGGAGTAGTTTGAAGGTATTGCTGTTTAATGGTTTCATCTCCAATACCTTCTAGACATTCATTATTTAACATGTTGGTGTGGAAGAGATATGAAAGTAACATGACCACCTCTTTCCCCCAGCCCAACTTTGAAGATTTTAGGAGAGATAAAAACACTTCATAAATTCAGAGCATTGTTCTTTTCCTAAAATAAGCCCATAAAATAAGGTGAGAGACAGAAGTGGTAGGATCCCAGTTTAGAGGATGGACATGGCAAGAGCATGAGTCCTTCAGCAAAAGAGACACAGATGTATAGAACGGTCTTTTGGACTCTATGGGAGAGGGCAAGGGTGGGATGATATGGGAGAATGGCATTGAAACGTGCAAATTATCATATGTGAAATCAATCGCCAGCCCAGGTTTGATGCTTGATACAGGGTACTCAGGGCTCGTGCACCAGGATGACCCAGAGAGATGGAATCAGGAGGGAGGTGGGAGGGGGGTACTGGAAGGGGAACACATATATACCCATGGCGGATTCATGTCAATGTATGGCAAAACCAACACAATAATGTAAAATAAATAAATAAATAAATTTTAAAAAAAGAGCATGAGTCCTTGAGAAGATGAGACAGGAAGTCCTTCAGGGGGTTATACTTGAGTTTCTCTGTGCCCTTAAATCCCTCACCCTATCTGCCTCAAACATCTTACAGGAGCTTCTCCCTGTTAGTAGTCATGCATGGATGTGAGAGTTGGACCATAAAGAAGGGTGAACACCAAAGAATTGATGTTTTTCAGCAGTGGTGTTGGAGAAGACTCTTCAGAGTCCCTTGGACTGCAAGAATATCCAACCAGTAGATTCTAAAGGAAATCAATCCTGAATAGTCATTGGAGGGACTGATGCTGATGTTGAAGCTCCAATACTTTGGCCACCTGATGTAAAGAACTGATTCACTGGAAAAGACCCTGATGCTGGGAAAGACTGAAGGCAGGAGGAGAAGGGGATGACAGAGGATGAGATGGTTGGACGGCATCACCAACTCAATGGACATGAGTTTGAGCAAGCTCCAGGAGATGATGAAAGACACAGAAGCCTGGCATACCGCAGTCCATGGCATGACAAAGAGTAGGACATTATTGAGCAACTGAACAACAACAACAATAGCAAACTGAACATGTGAAATAAGATGAAAGGAACAAACTTTTCTGTAGCAACAACCAACAACATAGGAAGAACACGCAGATGGCCTGCATGCTTGGAGCATGCTGATGACTGGGGCAGCTGTTTGGATAGTGTGTGGATGGAGTTCGTGTATGTCCATGTGTATCCCCATGTGTGCATGTGGGACCAAGGTGGGAAGGGAAGCTGGTCAGCCCAGGCTTACCCAATGACATTCTATCGCATCGATTCAAGGAGTCTTGGACTTCTATGAACTCTGGCCTTCCATATCATTTGGAAGATGTATTGCTCAAGAAAGAAAACTTCTTAAGTTTAGTGGCTTGTTAATTTTATTTATAACTTTAAAATATTTAGATGTAAGTTTGTGAGTCTCTCTTCAAATGTTGTAAGTGGGCATGGAAAAGGTGGAATGCTGAAAAGGGGGCAGATTCTGGGCATATTGAAAGCAGGGCCAACAGGCCTTGCTGGCAGGTTGATGTAGGATGTGACAGAATGAGAGGACTTTGAAATGGCCAAGAAAATGCTTTTTCCCTCTAACATATTTTACTCTTGAACTGAGCATTATAAACATTGTGATATCCTGTCTGTCTTGGTGGGGTTTCCCAGGTGGCATAGTGGTAAAGAATCTGCCGGCCAATGCAGGAGACACAGGAGATATGGGTTCAATCCCTGGGTCAGGAAGATCCCCTGGAGGAAGAAATAGCAACCCACTTCCCTGGTGGCTCAGATGGTGAAGTATCTACCTACAATGCAGGAGACCTGGGTTCAATCCCTGGGTCAGGAAGATCTCCTGGAGAAGGAAATGGCAACCTACTCTAGTATTCTTGCCTGGAAATCCCATTGACAAAGGAGCCTGATAGGCTACAGTCCATGGGGTCCAAAGAGTCGGACACAGCTGAGCGACTTCACTTTCTTTCTTTCTTTCCAGTATTCTTGCCTAGAGAATCCATGGACAGAGGAGCCTGGGAGGCTACAGCTCACAGGATCTCAAGGTGTCGGACATGAATGAGCATGCATGCATGGTTCTGTCTTGGCTAAATTTAATATTCATTCCAAGTAACTTAGATATCCTGATCATTTCAGCATTCAATAAATGCTAGCTAATGGTTTTATTGATGAAGATTTTCAAGGAAGTAGCTGATAACTAGAGAGAGAAGAAATCAATCAGCCCAAGCAAAACAGATAGCAACATGATCATCGATGCTTTGTTCCATTACCTTTCAAAGATAAGCCCCTTCAGGATGCCAAAAATGCAGATTTAGACCCCACCCCATGGTTACTGAATCAGAACTCTAAAAAGGGGACCTAAGGATCTGTGTTTTACCAAACCTTCTGGGTGATTCTGATGCACATTGAAGTTTGAGAACCATAAAATTAGCTAACATACTCACCTGAGTGTGAAAGAGAACTTATCAAAATCATTTTTTTCTCTTATGTATTAAAATAGATTTTTGACTCAGTTTTAGTGGTCTTTGGTTTAAAGCAGGAGGTGATGGAGTGGTCCCACCTGCCCCTTTTTTTACTAAGAACAGACTATCATTTTGTCTCTTACAGGGATGCATATGTAGTAAAAGATTATTTCGCTTCTTTACACATGCCTAACAGCTATTTCCAAGTTTGGGGAAATGTTTCCTTCTTCCTAAAAAAAGTGAGCTCTCATCCATCTCTAAATATTTTCTTTCCAACTCAAAGTGAGGCCACCAAAACAACAGCATGAATCCCTGGAGAAAAGCCCCTGCGCAGATAGGAAAACGCCTATAATTCTTGTTGATCAGAGGAAGTCCCAGAATACATGTTAGTCTAAAGAATTCTCTAAGGTCTTCTAAAGAGCTATTCATAAAATAAGGTACATACACAAAATAAAAGATAAACAAATAAGCTTAATAAAGTGTGCTTCAGCATCTCTCAGAGGGCCCTAGTTCATTTGTTCATTTGTACATTTTCAAGGGTGTACTGAGGTTAATACATTTTATTATCACTGTTAGTGTAATTATAATTATCAGTTTATTTCTCATTGTTTTTTCCTCTTTACACACACGCAGAAATTGTGCCTTCTACCGTAAATATCCAGAATGACTAGAAATCACACTTTGTATGTACATAGAAACGTAATGCAACTGCAAGGAACATAAAGAAAGTTCAAAACAGGACGCTTTTTTTTTTTTTCGTGCAAAGAAGAGGTTTCCATCCTGTGAGGTCTTGACACAATTATTCTATTTTCTTTCAATTAAAAAAAAAGTGTGTGTTTAATTCCATTTTGGTGTTTTCCTGTTTCACTTTGTAGAATTTCTCTACTCTCATCAGATATGATTTTTCACAGATTTGGTCTGCGGTTTTGTGGGAATGAGATTCTTAACCACGTATGTGAAAACAATTTCCTGTAAAGCTTCATGACTCCATGCAGATAAACACACGAGTATCGCCTGACACGTCTGTTCTGAGAAGCTTCAGGGCCTGTGTCTCCACTTCACCCTAAACTCATTTCCTGCCAGGCAGAACTCCTGAAGCCATTCAAGCACAATCAGGCTAAGAATACAGAGAATTATGTGCTGATCTCATAAGGGGAGCATTAAACTCTTCGTTTGCCAGGAGTTCATTTCTCAGAAACCCTGATACATCAGTTGCCAAAAAAAAAATCGCCATTTAGTGCTTCAGTTCAGAAGTGATTTATTTGAAAAGATATTTCCAGATGTTCGAATTCACCTTTAAAAAGCCACTTTTTCAAAAGTGAATGACCTTGACTCCCAGCTCCCCCATCAAATCCTGCACTTTGGTTAACGTATTGAAAGAAAGATGCCTATTTATTTTGCCTCACTGCAGTCTTGGTGCAGGAAACCCCATTGCCCATGCGCTGAGGAGGACAGCTAGCAGGGCTGCGTGGGGCTGCTGGTCCCTCATCTGCTTTTAGTCAGTCTGTGCAGCCCCAGTGAGGATTACTCTGCTGCTGCTGCTGCTCGTGAGAACCTGGGCCCCTGCTGCCTCCCATTACCCAACAGACCGAGAGGCCAAACGGAGGAGTGACCTCTCTCACTGCACACAGTTCTCTGTGTAAACACGTTTTTTGAGGACGAACAGAACAGAGTGGCTCACCTTTCTGCCTCACACGGGCAGAAAGAGAGCACGTGTGTACCAGACTTTAAATCTTGGCTCTTGCTAAGGCACCAAGTGGCTATAAATGGTGTTGTCAATTCTCTGCTGGTTTCAAGGAAGCAGGGAAAAGTCGTTTTCCATGAAGAACTGGGAAAT
Organism: Antilocapra americana; assembly: GCA_007570785.1. NCBI lineage: Eukaryota > Metazoa > Chordata > Mammalia > Artiodactyla > Antilocapridae > Antilocapra > Antilocapra americana. Next base: position 354,249 of record ML660222.1, read on the forward strand.
CATATTTCGTTTATTTACATGGAATACAAAGAAAGTTATACGCGCCCTTTAAGAGACGTATTGAACCTACTGCCTGGCAGCTGCTTTAAAATATTTTATAATGTAGACTCTTAGAAAACATAAGACCTTTTTGAATTATCTTTCTCTGCAAGAAGCCAGCTAGTAATGAATATGCACTGGGTCAGTTGTTGTAAATAGTATTTTGATTTATTGACATATAGTGCACACTGCTTTTGGAGTTCTATCCCGATTAGTGGTGCTCTTCATGGTGCCCTGCAATGCTTACTGCACCGACCACAGGCGTTGTCCCTGCAGACTTATGTATTCCCTGTATTCAGTGTGTCTGCAGGATTGTGGGGGTGGGGGCATTCTTCAGATTGCAGGCTTGAGCTTTCATTTAGATGCTTTCTGCACTGAGAACTCTTCCTGCAGGTGGCAATGATTAATGCCATGGCCTTTAAATTGGCTGGCCCTGAATTCAAGTCAGCTCAAGTGTTCAATGACTGTCTGCGCTCGATCAGGGAGCTATGTGTTCACTCATTTTTAAAATGGGGATACTCTTGTCTTATCACAATCATTGTGAGCTATAAGGCTCCGAAAGTAGAGTGCTTAATTCTTATTTGACACAGAATAAGTGTTCTCCCTTTCCCTCTCTCTCTGTGGGTAAATATATTTGTATATAATTACAACAGTATATATATAGTATTGTGAATATCTCTACCATGGTTATTACCAACTATGTGATGTGCTGTGCTTAGTCGCTCAGTCATGTCTGACTCTTTGCTACCCCATGGACTGTAACCCTCCAGGTCCCTCTGTCCATGGGATTCTCCAGGCAAGAATACTGGAGTGGGTTGTCATGCCCTCCTCCAGGGGATCTTACCAACCCACGGGTCAAACCCAGGTCTCCCGCATTCCAGGCAAATTCTTTACTGTCTGAGCTACCAGGAAAGCCCAAGAATCCTGGAGTGGGTAGCCTATCCCTTCTCCAGGGGAACTTCCCAACCCAGGAATCAAACCTGAGTTGAATCTTCTTGACCAGCTGAGCCTTTAGGAAAATACTAACAATTTTCCCTACCAGCTTTGCTACCCTCCACATTTTACTGGTTCACAGAGTCCAATGTATAATTCCAAAATGTATTTTTCTGTGCCCCCTCACTGATAACACAGTCTTTAAAATTTCTCTGATTCTTGCTGACAATAATCTCCAGTTTTTCTCTTGTATATGTTCACGGCCATATATCTTTTCATGGGACTTTGTGCATGTGTGTATGCTAAGTTGCTTCAGTCATGTCTGACTCTTTGTGACCCTATGGACTATGGCCTGCCAGGCTCCTCCATCCATGGGACTCTCTAGGCAAGACTACTGGAGTGAGTTGCCATGCCCATCTCCAATGGGAGTTTAGTAGGAGATAAATCAGGCAACCATAAACTGACACCAAGTTAACCCCAAATTCCCAATTCAGTTAATATTTCATTTAAGATATTTTTTTTCTGTATTCAGATCTTAGGTGGTTCTGTGACTTTTTTAAATTAACACTGTTTACATGGCTAATAATAGAAACCAACACTGGCTTGATAAAAGGAAATTTTATTGGAAAGAGACTGGAATATCTCACAGAACCCAGGGAAGAGCTCAATAACCAAGGCTTGAGGAAGGGAAACAGGGAAGCCCTGAGGTCCTGACAGCAGGGCTCCAAAGCAACCTGGGGCCAGCATGTCTGCCATGCATGTCTGTAAGTCTCTAGATCCTCAGCCCCAAATTAGACCTTCCAGGCACAAAATCAGATGGCCCTGTTTGACTGTGATATGAAGGTAGGGTTACTTAACAGAGACATGGCTGTCAGAGAGTATTCAGAGCAAGGGGTATAGGAATGGTCTGCATCTCTAAGTGGTGTCTGCTTCAGTTTTCTAGCCTGGTTATCTTGGTTACATCTTTTGTATAAAACTACTTTTGAAATATGAAATGTTCTCTCAGCATTTCCCTTAGCCATTTCCCACATTTGTGCATCTAAGGAAAAGTGTGCAATAGCTAAAAAGAGAAAAATTGGATTATTTTAGAAAGAGTGTTCTTATAAGATAATAAGGAAGTTATTAACCCAAGCCTTCTCTTCCTAGATTAGTCCCTCATCTGGAGAGAAGTATAACGTTAGAAGGAAAACTGTGAGAATGAAAATACCAGTAGATCTCAGCAAGATTGAGACAATCACTGCTCCCCAGACCATGTCACTGTTATGCCCAGATCCTAATCTCCACAAATCACCAGGAGGCCTTACACCGATGCAAGCGCATGGGGAAGTTTATTGCAGACCCGGGTCTGGACCACAACACACACACCGACGCAGCGGAGTGAGGGCAGCGGCCCGAGCTGCATGGTACAAGGCTTTTTAAAGGGAAAATGGCTACAGGTGGGGTGAGGCGTCGTGGTGCTCCGTGATTAGTCAGGCACTTATGTCTCACATCACAAGTAGGAGATGGAAACCTCATCTGATTTGCAGAGCTGAGACACGCAAGGGTTCCTGGAGAGACAATGAGACCCCCCCCAGAAGAATGAAATAACTCCCAAGCACATAGGACTAGTGTGAAGTGGCAGTCAACCACCGAACCCAAGAGTTCATGAACATAGGGAAGAGATACAGCCCTACGCTCAATCAGCTGCCCAAATCAAGGGTCATATGGAGGGCTGGACACACCGGCCGATGCCTGTAATGCAACAGGAGGTGCATAGGTGAATGAATGAAGAGTAACACTGTGGCATTTGGTAAATGGCACAGAATTAGACACAATCCTGATGAATCCTGGTGAAATTTTAGATTAAAATTCTACCATCCTAAATTGGAAAAGGAACATTTTAAAAAAGTTATATTTCTGCAATGGTTGAGGTTGTAAGCTGATATATCTGCAATATTTACTTGTTAAAACTGAATTGCATGTTATTATAACTTTTTCTGTACTGTGGTACTTTTTATATGGAATGGATTTGTTTATTTCTTGAAAGTTTAAGAGCCTCCACCATTAATACTAGCTGTACACATACAAATGTAATTTTTGTGGAAATGGACAATTTGTGGAAAGTTTTGACATTACTGACAAGTGGTTTCTTTTTTTTTTTGAGCAATAAAATTACACTTGCTGTGTCACTATCTTTAAATACCATTTCCCTTTGTTAAAAAATGATGTATCCTTTTGTATAAGATAAAAAATTCTAGTCAAGCAAAGGGAAGACGTCTTAAATTATTCTTAATTTCACTACTCAGAGAAAAACTACTGTTGAGAAACTGGTGTCTATTTATCTATAATACTTCTTATTTTAATCGTCTTCATTTTTATTTTTCATTTCTTTTGGACACTCAAGTTCATTATAAATTGTGTAGTATTTGCTTATAATTTGCATTTTAAAATATTTTATGATTTTTTTATTATTTTAATACTTACTTACTGGAAAGGACTTGGGAAACATAGTAAAATATAAATAGTACAGTAAAAACCATCACACAACTCTTAATATTTTGATGTGTTTTCCTTTCAAGTCTTTGTGTGTACACATAGACACGTGCAAATTTTGATTATATGGTATACTGTTTTATAATTTATATACTTTTATCTATTCATTGATATGCTTTTATTCTTTCTCATTGAATAAATTTGTCTCAAATGTATTTATTCCTACTATCTTCTAAAATAGTTTTTTCTTGATGCAGCCACTGTGGAAAACAGTATTAGAAGTTGCTCAAAAACCTAAAATTATAACTGCCATATGATTCTCCTGTTCCACTTGTAGGTATATGTCTGAAAAAAACAAGAACGCTAATTGAAAAAGATATGTGCACCTCAGTGTTCATAGAAGCATTATTTACAACAGCTAAAGACATGGAAAAAAAATCTGAGTCATCCATCAATGGATAAATAAATAAAGAAGATATGGTGGGATATTATTCAGCCATAAAAAAAAGTTTTATCATTTGCAGCAACATGGGTGTAACTGATGACATTATGCAAAGTGAAATGTCAGATAAGAAAAACAAACACTATATATCACTTATACATGGAACCTAAAAAATACACAAAATAGTGAATATAACAAAAAAAGAACAGACATAGAGAACAAACTATTGATTACCAGTGATGGGGGAGGAGGGACACTATATGGGTGGGGGAGTGGGAGGGACAAATATCAGATGTAAGACAGGCTCAAGGATGCACTGTACAACTTGGGGAATATAGCCAATATTTTGTAATAACTGTAAATGGAAAATAACCTTAAATGTATAAAATAAATTTTTAATAAATAAAATAGCTTTTTTCAGAATTAGATATTTTTAAATTATTTCTAGTTTAGGGTCCTTGCTCCTGTTAATTATTCCTGTTCTCTTAAGAAAACTTCTTTGTTGCCACTCTTTCACAGATTATTTTATTTACTTTCTCCTCTTTATTTGGAATAATGAAAATAACTATGGTTACAGTAAAATTTAGCCTAAAGTATATGATTTTCTTGTTGTTTTCTAAATGTATATTGTTGAGTTTTTATTTTTTCTCCTTAACTCAATATTGAGTTTTAAAATTGATTTTAAAATAGATACACAGATTCATTTATTTTAAAATAACATTTTATATGAGTACCACACATTAGAGAAAATTATTAAAAACACAATAAGCTAAAAATAACTTTATTCTGCTATTCTGAGATAACAATTATTCACCTTTAGTTGTATGCCCTTTTGATTTTTATTCTAAGCATAGGCAGAATACAAAAAACTAAGGTAATTTTGCAAATAATGCTTTATGGAACAACTGCTTCCACTTCATAATATATCATGAATATTTTACTACAGTATAATTTTACAGTGACCTGTAGAATTCTGCTGTATTAATAAAAAATGATTTATATAACTGATGCCCTTGTATTAAATGTTTGGAGTAATTACTCCTCTTTTTTCTTGTACTGGATAACCTGTACATAAAATCATTACAAACTTCTCTAATTATTTGTCCAGGAAAATTCTGTAAGTTGAATTATTGAGTCAATTTTTAAGTGCTTTTGATCAATATTTAGCAATTAATCGTACTGAAAAGTCACACCAAGTTATACTTTTATTAGTAGGAAACAAGAATGCTTTTTCTGTCTACTCATGTCCACAACGAAGATTTTTTAAATAGTTGCCCATTTTACTTTTTATTTTATCATAATTTTACTACATTTTTTGTATTTTGATTTTTGATTCTTTTGTATTCTATTTGTATTTCTTTTTAATGAACAACTTCACATTTTTATTCATTAAAAATTGTTGGTTCCATTTCTTTTATTTGCTACAGCCTTTATAGGTTTATTATCCTTCTGTGGACCATATTTTTACTCTAGTTTGTCATTTAAATTTGTTTTTGCTTGCTTTTCCTATTTTAAATGTTTAATTATTATTTTCCAATTTTGTTGTATTTTGACCATTGCATAGAATGCTGTACAAGTGATAATTGCTAATATTCTTGTATGCATGAACATGATGGTCTCCTAGTTTAAATAAATCTTTATAAATGCCTTGAGAAAAGCATTTTATGCTTACTTCTCTGCTAATTTTCTTCTCTTTTGCTTGTTAATTCTACAAGAGCTCTCTCATTTAATTAATTTTGTGACTCTCTTGCTCTTACTTGTTCCCAAGCAAAATATGATGACAGTTTGATGTTTCTTCATGCAATATTCAAAGTCCCTTATAGAACACTAAAACATTCTAGTGGCCTGGAAAGTCATTACCTTTCTAGATGAAGACATTCTAATTTTGAGAGGATCTGTTATTTGGTGTCTGATACTCATATAATAGTCATGTATGTAACATATGTGTATACCATATATACCAGAATATAAACTATGACTGTCTCAACAAGTAAAATTAAAACCATGTTTATAGAACAAATACCCCAAGTGGACTTGGGATGCCAATTTCCTGGTAGATGAGAGATGAAGAGATTCTTGGTGCAATACTTCTAATTTACACTTCTTGGTGCTTAATACTTCTAATTACAATTCTTGGTGCAATACTTCTAATTTACGTAGTTGGCAATTAATAAATCAAAGGGAAATATATATTTTTCAATAACCTCGAATTGTTGCAATTCTCATCCATTTTCTTCTACAATTATTCTCTCCTGAGTAATCTGCTTCCTTTTCTCTGTCTATACCAGATCATCCCAATCTACAGAATGGTATCTCCAATCCTAAAATGAACAAATGAACAAAACATGGACAAGTAATAAAGTTCACCTCTCTTGATTCCACATCAGCTTCTGCCTCATTTTCTGCCATCCTTCAAAGCAAATGCCTCGCTTGCAGCCATGAGAGCTGACAGTTCCACTTCCTCTTCTTCCTGTGTCCCCACCACAGCAGCTTTTGCCAGGTCACCAGTGCATCCACTTCATGTTGTCCCATCCCCATGCTGGCTCAGCAACAGTGTATACAGATGACACTGCCTCCTCCTCGAAACACCCACAGACCCTGGTTTCCTCCTATTCCTCTGGGTGTTCCCTTTTAGACTCCTTTTCTGGATCCTTTTCTCCTTGATTTGAAAGCACTGGCCGACTCTTGACTCTAGAGCTAATGTTGGGCTCATTCTCTTCTCTGTCCACATAACCTCTTTTCAGGATCTTGTCCTGTGGGTTAAGACTTCATTTATGTCTGATTTCTTCTGCTCAGCAAGATATTTTTGAAATTCATTCATAGAATTGTGTGTATTAACAGTTTTTTTGTTCCATTTTTATTTCTGGTTAGTACTACATAGTATTTATTTATTCACCTCTTGATGGACATTTGGGTGTGCTCAGTTTAGGGCTATTATAAATACAGCTACTATGAACATTCAAGTTAAGTCTTTATGTGGTCATAGTTTTCATTTTGGAGTTGTGGGTGGTAAACGCTTTTTCTGAGTCTTTTGGTAAATGTACCGTTTACTTTTCTAAGAAATTAACAAACTGCTTTCTGTGTGGTTATGTCATGTCTGTGTTCCCATCAACCCAATGGGAGGTTCCTTTTGCTCCACATCCTCACTGTAGGTTGCATTGTTAGATGTTTCTTTTCATATTAGCCATTCTGGTGGGCAAACAGTGATTTTAATTTGCATTTATCTGATGAGTAATGATGTTGAGCATCTTTTCATTTACTTATTAGCTACATGTTTTGCTCATTTTATTTATTTATTTATTTTTCTTCCAAACCCTGTGTATTTTTTTTAATTTTTATTAGTTTTGCCATACAATGACATGATATCGCCATGGGTTTACATATGCTCCCCCTCCAGAACCCCCCTCCCTCCTCCCTCCCTCCTCCCTCCCCCCAGGAAATCTCGATGCACCAGCCCCGAGCATCAATCTCCTTACCGTCTTTCTAAATTCCATATATATGCGTTAGTATACTGTATTGTTGTTTTCCCTTCTGGCTTACTTCACTCTGGATAATGGGCTCCAGCCCACCTGAGTAGAACTGATTCAAATGAATTTTTTTTTAATGTTGAGTAATATTCCATTGTGTATATGTACCACAGCTTTCTTATCCATTCGTCAGTTGATGGGCATCTAGGTTGCTTCCATGTCCTGGCTATTAAGTTATTTGTCTTCTTCTTCTTTAGCTGTATGAGCTCTTCATATGTTCTAGCTACACGTCCTTCTCAGTTTATATCTGGCTCTGTCTCTCTAACTAAGGTCACTATTCATTTGAAAATGAACAACTGTACAGAAACTGCTTCTTTCTGAATTGAAGTAACCACACTCTCCCTTCATCCCTACAGGTTCAGATGGTGAGAGCTGGGCTATCCCAGCTGAGATATTGCACTAACACATGCTTCTGTAAACGTTTCCCTTAAAAATAAATCCTCATTGAGCTGTATATCTCCTTTAGGTCATTTCTTTTCTCTTTCTCTCTCTGATTATCTTCTCCCACTAGAACATAAACTCCATGAAAGATATGATCAGTGTGTCTTAGTTGCCATTGTATCTTTAAAAAAATACTTCATGAAATAAATATTTGCTGACTGAATGCATACATGAATAAAAAGCAGGATTTTGCCTAGGCAGAAAGCCAGATTTGATTCTGGACTAACAAATGATTTCAACAAACCTTAAGAAATGCAGGAAAGCAGAGTTTCAGTTTCTTGATCAACAAACTCAAGAAGTCTTTGGGCCGGCTTCTTCAGCAGGGTTTTGTCACCCTGGGATTCTGGGTGGCCAGGCGACCCTCCTTTAGAAGGTCTGCACACCAGAGCTGCCCACAAAGCTTTTACAACACAGATTCTGAGAATCCAAGAGGGACTGACTGAGGCAAGATCTCTGTGAATCTATATTTTTAGAGTCTCTGGGTGACGGTAGCACTGCTAATCGCCAAGGAGCCCAGGGATTCAAGCTTCTCTCTATAGTGTGTCTTCCAACAGTCTCCACTGCTGCATCCGCTCCCCTCACATAATCTACACGTTTCTCTGCAGGTCAGGATACACATGATAATGCACATTTTTAAAATAAAAGAAAAAGCACACTGTATGTTTAATAGAAATCAAATGTATTTGGATAGGGTTCTCTCGGTCTTAACCCTGAAAAAGAAATAGCAGCCTATCATTGTATTCAAAGAAAGATTTGGTCTTAAATTTGGGCAAGAAGTTCAAAACTTAGAAATACTCAGCTGCAATCTAAGCAATGGATTTACAGTTTTTCTGAAGCAAGAGGTATTGTTTCCACCATCATCCTGCTTAAGAGGATCTAAAGGATCCCATTACCATGCAAAATGCCCCTTTAAACTCTAAAGAAAATCCTTATAAAAATGACTCTTTACATGCTGTTTCCACTGTAGAGAGTGGGTTAACATGACTTTTTCTTAAAGAAAAATCTGAATGCTTTGGTTACCAACACAGGTAACCAGTGGCCTTCTCTGCGAAATCATGACAGGCCACTCTGATCTGTACTTAATTTGTTTATACTCTAACTTCCAAGATTCTTCTAGAAAATTTTTTACACCTTCAAGTGATTTCAATCTCCATCACACCCCAAACCTTCCCTGCTATAACTTTAGTCTTTCTAAAGCACAGCTCCCATCACATCCCTCTGAAAGTTTAAGGCCCTTCACCAGCATTCTCCAAGTGCCTGTTTCAAATTCCAGCCTCAGTGTCCCTGTTTACAAGTATTCCTACTTGACCAATAGCAGTTCCAAATTTCAAAAAAGGGAGAATTCTGGACCAGCCATTTGACTGACAGGGCTGAAGGCTGCTATCAGAGAACCTACTTTGAAGCTAAAGTAGAAAAGATAGTACATTTGTTGGAGCTTGGCGGCATGATGGAGGGTAACCTATGGTTGCTATGATAATGGAGTATGGAGATACAGATGCCAGAGTCCCTTCCACTCCATGCCATGGTGTGACTACTGAATTTTTATCTCTCCACATGTATTTCATGTTATCACCTGTCTATGTCTTCTCATCTTACAGAGCCAACCTCAAGCCCTCACCTCTTACATTTACTCTCAAACCTTAATGCTCTCTGTTTTAACCTCATATTGTTAATTATATTAGGAAATATATCTGGTCCAGACTGGGCAAAAGGAATGCATCTTACATTAGGTATCTATCTTGTATCTAACACGGAGGCAGCAGACATTTGATTTGCCTTTTCTGTCCATTCAAATTACTAAAATTTAAGTGGAAAAAAAAACTTAAGTGCGTGCAAAAAAACTATGATTATCCCAAGAGCATTTGGAAGCTTAGTGGTCTGATCAGAAGACTGGGTTCAGATCCACCCCTGGGAGAGTCAGTCACATGCTTGCTCAGTGTCCTGACACCCAGAGGGAAGCAAGAGGACCAGGAGAAGGGTCAAATAGAAAATGGATGTGAAAATGCTTTCAAACCACAAATCTTCACACAAATAATAAGCCACAAGGCAGCCAGGACCACCTTTATCACTACATCATTTGAAAGAGTATGGGTGACTGGGGAGGGTTGTGGGTGGAGATGAAGGCCAGGCTCCCAGTGGGATGGAGCTGCAGCTGGGGTCCGAGTGCCTGCCTGGGGCCACCTTTTCAGCCTGGATGCATGAGGGACATGTTTCTTTTCCAAAAACAACTTGCATCTCACTTGGAGCCAGCACAGTGTGGCGGAGACCCTGCCACTTCATATCCAGGAGGCCTGGCCTGGTGTCAGCAACTGTCCCTCTGCATGGCCCACCGAGATTAATGTCTGCTAGAAGGGTGGCTGGGATGGATACTTCTGGAAGCTCCTGGTGTGGTGATACTGGCTGACCCTGAAACGAACTTTCACCTCTTCAACCTGGTTGCGTCACCCACAGGTCTAGCCAAGCGGGAATCCATGGGCACAGAAAAGGCCCAGGGAAATTGCCTGCAGGGCCTTCGACTGTGGCTCACACAGCAGTGACTTGGATCATGAGTGACCACCCCAGCTGGTGGTCTCATCCTGGGCTGCAGAGGGCTGGTTCTGGGGACTGCAGGGTCCTCACTGGCAGAGCACTCATTCCTGAGTCAGGTTCTGGGTCCTGGTGGTCTGGGCACAGGGACCTTTGAAAGCTCCGTGGTACTCAGGTAGCAGCTAAGGTTGAAACCTCAGTCTGACTCATGTCCTGTCAGCCCCGCCAAGGTGGCCCTTTGAGGTTGACACCACTTGAGCAAGGCTGGCACCCTGTCCAGGTCAGAGGCTGAGATCTCAGGGAACAGAAAGGCTGCTTCAGGGAAAGCTGGAGGGAGGTGAACCTCTGTTTCCTGGGGAACATGTAGTCACAATTATTATATCCCCGACAAGCTACCACAAGGAGTCCCCTCTATCCACCTTCTGCCTCCCAGTTCTCCTTCTAGTCCCACAGGGGCAGAACCCAGGAGGACCAACTGGAAAAGAAGAAACAATTTGCACAAGTCCCCAAAATCACAAAAGCAGAGTGTAGATAGGTGGATCAGAGCCAAAAGGCAATGTTTTAATAGGCAGAAATGCAAAAAGGTAGAATGGTTCTCTAGGGAGCCCTTAGCTGAGAAAAGAAGATGAACAAAAGGCAAAGGGGAAAAGGAAAGACATACCCATTTGAAGGCAGAGTTCCAAAGAACACCAAGGAGAGATAAGAAAGCCTTCTTAAGTGAACAATGCAAAGAAATAGAGGAAAACAATAAAATGGGAAAGACTAGAGATCTCTTCAAGAAAATTAGAGATACCAAGGGAACATTTCATGCAAAGATGGGCATAATAAAGGACAGAAATGGTATGGACTTAACAGAAGCAGAAGATGGTAAGAAGAAGTGGCAAGATTACACAGAAGAGCTATACAAAAAAGATCTTAATGGCCCAGAAAATCACAATGGTGTGATCACCCACCTAGAGCCAGACATTCTGGAGTGTGAAGTCAAGTGGGCCTTAGAAAGCATCACTACAAACAAAGCTAGTGGAAGTCATTTCCAGTTGCGCTATTTCAAATCCTGAAAGATGATGCTGTGAAAGTGCTGCCCTCAATATGCCAGCAAATTTGGAAAACTCAGCAGTGGCCACAGGACTGGAAAGGGTTAATTTTCATTCCAATCCCAAAGAAGGGCAATGCCAAAGAATGTTCAAACTACTGCACAATTGCATTCATTTCACAGGCTAGCAAGGTAATGCTCAAAATTCTTCAAGTTAGGTTTCAACAGTATATGAACCAAGAATTTCCAGATGTATGAACTGGGTTTAAAACAGGCAGAGGAACCAGAGATCAAATTGCCAGTATCCGTTGGATCATAGAAAAGCCAGGGAATTCCAGAAAAACATCTATTTCTGCTTCATTGACTATACTAAATCCTTAGATTGTGTAGATTGCAACAAACTGTGGGAAATTGTTAAAGAGATGGAAATACCAGACCACCTTACCTGCCTCCTGAGAAACTTGTGTGCAAGTCAAGAAGTAACAGTTAGAACCAGATATGGAACAATGGACTGGTCCAAAATTGGCAAAGGAGTATGTCAAAGCAGTATATTGTCACCCTGCTTATTTAACTTCTATGCAGAGCACATCATATGAAATGCCAGCCTGAATGAATCACCGCTGGAATCAAGATTGTGGGAGAAATACTGATAACCTCAGATATGCAAATAGAATAACCCTAATGGTAGAAAGGGAAAGGAACTAAAGAACCTCCTGATGAAGGTGAAAAAAGAGAGTGGAAAAGGTGGGTTAAAACTCAACATTCAAACAACAAAGATCATGGCATCTGTTCCCATCACTTCATGGCTAAATAAATGGGGAAACAATGAAAACAGTGACAGATTTTATTTTCTTGGGCTCAAAAATCACAGAAGATGGCAACTGCAGCCAGAAAATTAAAAGATGCTTGCTCTTTGGAAGAAAAGTTATGACAAACCTAGACAGCATATTAAGTAGCAGAGACATCACTTCACGAACAAAGGTCCGTATAGTCAAAGCTAAGGTTTCCCAGTCATCATGTACAGATATGAGAGTTGGATCATGAAGAAGGCTGAGCCCCAAAGAATTGATGCTTTTGAACTGTGGTGTTGGAGAAGACTCTTGAGAGTCCCTCAGGCAGCAAGGAGATCAAGCCAGTCAATCCTAAAGGAAATCAGTCCCGAGTATTCACTGGAAGGATTGATGTATTTGTTTATTTATTTGACTGCACCACGTCTTAGTTACAGCACACAGGCTTTTTAGTCATGGTATGTGAGCTCTTAGTTGTGGCATGGGGATCTAGTTCCCTAACCAGGGATCAAACCTGGCCTCTGCACTGAGAGTAGAGTAGTCTTTGCCTACTGGGTACAGCAGGTAAGTCCCGTAGTACCTTAACTTTGAGAATTAACTTGCTAAGTGTACAGTGCAGAATTTCAGAGGCTTTATCATTCTTAGTGCTGAAAAACTAAAGGACAAGTAAAAGATCCAGTGACAGACATCAGGGGACAGAACATTTTGGCATAAACCCTGCCCCAATATGACCTTTAAGCTTAAGAATTAGAAATACAAATATACAGCTGAGCTTATGAGCCTCATAAGGTGATCCCTGAGGAGAAACCTGTTGCAGGTGTGACTTGGGTCCCAAATGTATCCTTCAGTCATGACCGTGCTTTTTGCTTGATTACAGGACATCTACGTCAAATTTGATTTCCTCTTCAACTGCTCGCCCTCTTTTTCCACTGATCCACCCACACTCGGTGTCCCCAGCTTGACCTAGTGTTTGAGTAATCCTAGCTCCACCCTGGGGATTACCTCCCTCTGCACTTGGATGGGAATATCATTGGCCAGAGCCCATTGAGTGTTCTGCTTTCCCATCAGACCTGCCTCTGTTCTGCTGCCCTTTGCTTCCCTCTGGTGGCACAGTGGTCCACCCCGATTAGCTGGGCTGGGTCAGGACCCAAGCTGACTTGCCTTAGGGCCTCGAGTGGGTCACCTGAGGAGCTTGTTACAGTGCAGCTTGCTAGGTATAGCCCTTGGAGGCTTTGATTCAGTCCCTTTGTGGTACAGTCTGTATATCTGTGTTACTAACACATTCACAGGTGCTACTGATGCTGTGGCAGAGACCCCACTTGGAAACCACTGCTCTAGATTCACCAGTTAACAGAAAGGAGCTGCAGCAGAGGAGTGTTTAAGCAATGTTAGGTTGCTTGTGCATTCTGATGACAGTGTTTCCCAAAGAATATTGTTGGACATTTTCCTTCATGATGCTCAAAAAAAAAAAACAAAAAGGATTCTGGTTTGGAGTAAACACCACAAATTCTCTGGATACTGGCAATGTCTAAGAATTTCTACGGGGGGCGGGGGGGAATGTCCCTGGTATTCTAATGCATCCACATGAAGTAAAGCTTGGTGCTGTAAAGAGCAATATTGCATAGCAACCTGGAATGTTAGGTTCATGACTCAAGGCAAATTGAAAGTGGTCAAACAGGAGATGGCAAGAGTGAACTTTGACATTTTAGGAATCAGCAAACTAAAATGGACAGGAATGGGTGAATTTAACTCAGATGACCATTATATCTACTGCTGTGGGCAAGAATCCCTTAGGAGAAATGGAGTAGCCATCATAGTCAGCAAAAGATTCTGAAATGCAGTACTTGGATGGAATCTCAAAAATCACAGAATGATCTCTGTTTGTTTCCAAGGCAAAACATTCAATATCACAGTAATACAAGTCTATGCCCCAATCAGTTATGTCGAAGAAGCTGAAGTTAAATGGATTTATGAAGACTTACAAGAACTTCTAGAACTAACACCCAAAAAAGATGTCCTTTTCATTATAGGGGACTGGAATGAAAAAGTAGGAAGCCAAGAAATACCTGGAGAAACAGGCAAATTTGGCCTTGGAGTAGAAAACGAAACAGGGCAAAGGCTAATAGAGCTTTGCCAAAGGGACACACTGGTCATAGCAAAAACTCTCTTCCAACAAAACAAGAGAAGACTCTACACATGGACATCATCAGACGGTTAATACTGAAATAAGATTGATTATATTCTTTGCATCCAAAGATGGAGCAGCTCTATACAGTCAACAAAAACAAGACCAGGAGCTGACTGTGGCTCAGATCATGAACTCCATATTGCCAAATTCAGACTTAAATTGAAGAAAGGAGGTAAAACCACTAGGTGATTCAGGTACAACCTAAATCAAATCCTTTACAATTATAAAGTGGAAATGAGAAATAGATTCAGGGGGTTAGATCTGATAGACAGAGTGCCTGAAGAACTATGGATGGAGGTTCATGGAAATTATACAGGAGGCAGGGATTGAGACCATCCCCAAGAAAAAGAAATGCAAAAAGGCAAAACAGTTGTCTGAAGAGGCCATACAAATAGCTGTGAATAGAAGAGAAGCAAAAAGCAAAGGAGAAAAGGAAAGATATACCCATTTGAATGCAGAGTTCCAAAGAACAGCAAGGAGAGATAAAAAAGCTTTCCTCAGTGATCAATGCAAAGAAACAGAGGAAAACAATAAAATGGAAAAGACTAGAGATCACTTCAAGAAAATTAAAGATACCAACAGAACACTTCATGCAAAAATGGACACAATAAAGCACAGAAAAGGTATGGACTTAACAGAAGCAGAAGATATTAAGAAGAGGTGGCAAGAATACACAGAAGAACTATACAAAAAAGATCTTCATGACCCAGATAATCACAATGGTGTGATCACCAACCTAGAGCCAGATATTCTGAAATGCAAAGTCAAGTGGGCATTAAGAAGCATCACTATGAACAAAGCTAGTGGAGGTGATGGAATTCCAGATGAGTTATTTCAAATCCTAAAAGATGATGCTGTGAAAGTGCTACCCTCAATATGCCAGCAAATTTGGAAAACTCAGTGGCCACAGGACTGGAAAAGGTCAGTTTTCATTCCAATCCCTAAGAAAGGCAATGCCAAAGAATGTTCAAACTACTGCACAATTGCATTCATTTCACAGGCCAGCAAGGTAATGCTCAAAATTCTCCAAGCCAGGCTTCAACAGTACATAAACTGTGAACTTCCAGATGTTCAAGCTGGATTTAGAAAAGGTAGATACCAGAGATCAAATTGCCAACATCCACTGGATCATCAAAAAAGCAAGAGAGTTCCAAAAAAAATCTCCTTCTGCTTCATTGACTATGCCAAAGGCTTTGTGTGGACTACAACAAACTCTGGAAAATTCTGAAAGCAATGGAAATACCAGACCACCTGACCTGCCTCCTGAGAAAACTGGAAGCAGGTAAGCAAGCAACAGTTAGAACTGGACATGGAACAACAGACTGGTTCCCAATCGTACATGGAGTGCATCAAGACTGTATATTATCACCCTGTTTATTTAACTTACATGCAGAGTTTATCATGAGAAACGCTGGGCTGGATGAAGTACAAACCAGAATAAAGACTGCTGGGAGAAATATCAATAACCTCAGATATGCAGATGACACCACCCTTATGGCAGAAAGTGAAGAGGAACTAAAGAGCCTTTTGCTGAAAGTGAAAGAGGAGAGTGAAAAAGTTGACTTAAAGCTCAACATTCAGAAAACTAAGATCATGGCATCTGTTCCTATCACTTCATGGCAAATAGGTAGGGAAACAGTGGAAACAGTGACAGACTTTATTTTGGGAGGCTCCAAAATCACTGCAGATGGTGACTGCAGCCATGAAATTAAAAGAGATTTGCTCCTTGGAAGGAAAGTTATGACCAACCTAGACAGCATATTAAAAAGCAGAGACTTACTTTGCCAATGAAGCTCCATCTAATAAACGCTATGGTTTTTCCAGTAGTCATGTATGGATGTGAGAGTTGGACTATAAAGAAAGCTGAGTGCCAAAGAATTTATGCTTTTGAACTGTGTTGTGGGAGAAGACTCTTGAGAATCCTTTGGACAGCCAGCAGATCCAACCAGTCCATCCTAAAGCAAATCAGTCCTGAATATTCATTGGAAGGATTGATGTTGAAGCTGAAACTTCAATACTTTGGCCACTGGATGTGAAGAGCTGACTCACTGGAAAAGACCCTGATGCTGGGAAAGATTGAAGGCAGGAAGAGAAGGGGACGACAGAGGATGAGATGGTTGGATGGCATCACCGACTTAATGGACATGAGTTTGAGTAAACTCCAGGAGTTGGAGATGGACAGGGAGGCCTGGCATGTTGCCATCTATGGGTTCACAAGGAGTCATACACGACTGAACAACTGAAATGGCTGAACTGATTCTAATGTATGATCGTTTTTAACATCTCAATTAGTTTTCCTTCCCTTTAAAAATAGTAGGTATATCTTTCATACACACGTTGTGCATTTTGGGGATTTCAAATCATAACCATTGCAAGTCAGTCATTCACACTGAGATCTGCATGTCACACCTGCCAGGTTGTAAGAACAGGTCTCAGGAGTCTTTGACCTTCACCTGTGGAGATCTTAGCAGAAACACTTTCATCTTTCTTTTCTCCATTTCTTAAGTATAATGGAGTCTCCAAACCAGGACATCAAACAAAACTTAGAGGACACCAGGAGAGTCTCAGACTTTCCTGCATCTGGAGGAAATGGTTATTCTTGGAAATGAGACTGATTTTTTCAAAGGATAATGACCTAGCAAAAGCAAATACTGTATGTGATTCACTGTCGGATCTCTAGTCTTTCACAATGAGAAGTGCTTGGCAGTAACAAAATGAGTGAGGAACCAAGGCTGCCTCCAAGGCTCAGAGAACACAAAAGACTGGATGTTGCCACTGAGTTGACTTAGACTTACTGCATTTTAAAACTCAAATCCATTTGGAAATGGGCCTAATCATCAAGAAGAGACATGTTTGAAAAGAACAAGATGCTGTAATGACTGGTGTGTCAGAGCAGCGGGTGCTAAGTTATCATCATGCACAAGACAGGCAACAGCACTGTGCTCATTTCCATTTCCTTTCTTAGTGCACAGCTATTCCCACACTACAAAATATGCCTTCAAAATCCCACACCCTGCATGAGGCCAAATTCCTGGCTTTTGAAGGGCCTGAAATCGATTCCCAACAGCAGTTCCTCTGTGTATTTGTTCAAACAAACTGGGAATCTTTTGGCTCATGGCACCACCAATAACTGAAAGAAGATCCCCACCATGATGTTCTGCATTAGCGGGTCTTCTAGGATGGGTGTGTTTTCTTTCCTGATTACGATTTTACTGTACTGTAGTTTTCTTTGGCTCCGTATTAGTGTGCTAATCATTCATGACCATAATTTTTGTTTCTGTTTAGCTATTTTCCTTTTTGATTATTCAAGAATAATTTCAATAATATTGCTACATATGTAATAACATCTTAAATATAAACATGTCAAAGTAATGTGTATGTTATGTTACATGTAGATATTTACAGCAGAAACACAGTTATAAATACACATTGCAAAATTTTCAGGGAAATTAAAATTTTCAAACATATATAAATGTGTGGTTTCATGAAGAGCTTTCTTTGTTGTTTGGGTGAACCATATTTATGCAACCGTGGAAAACAGACTTTAAAAAATTTACAAATAATTTTACATAAAGAAGATTGCTTTTGCTTTATAAAGCAATGTTATCTTTAGAAATATTACCTTGAGATGATAAGATTTGAGGGAAAAGTATTTTCAAAGACAAGACAAATGTGGAGCTAGATAGAAAAGAATGACTTAGGAAATTACTGGTATCTGCAAATTTTCCCATATGTTTTTTCCATGAATTAGGTTCCCTGAAGGATTTTATTTCCCTATGGAAGAAATACTTGTCTTGACCCCATTAGAGTTATGACTGCAATAGTACTTTTTCTCCAACATATGTATAAAATAGTCTCAGTGATAAGGAAAAGTTTCAGAGATCAATAAATGTAAGTACCAAAGTGCTCTGGGGTGCTATAAGTCCTTTACAATTAGGGACTAGTAGTAACTGCAAGAAGAAGCAATTGACTCATTACTAGATTAATGTTACATGTGTATTAATGAGGATGCTTTCCTTGAAACATTCAAGGAAACATTATTATTCAGTTTAGTTTAGTTTAGTCGGTCAGTCGTGTCTGACTCTGTGACCCCATGGACTGCAGCACGCAAGGCCTCTCCATCCATCATCAACCCCCGGAGTCTACCCAAACTCATGTCCATTGGGTCGGTGATGCCATCCAACCATCTCATCCTCTGCCGTCCTCTTCTCCTCCTGCTTTCAATCTTTTCTAGCATCAGGGTCTTTTTAAATGAATCAATTCTTCGCATCAAGTGGCCAAAGTATTGGAGTTTCAGCTTCAGCATCAATCCCTTCCAATGAATATTCAGAACTGATCTCCTTTAGGATGGAGTTGTTGGATCTCCTAGCTGTCCAAAGGACTCTCAAGGGTCTTCTCCAGCACCAAGGTTCAAAAGCATCAGTTCTTCAGAGCTCAGCTTTCTTTATCACATCCATACATGACTGCTGGAAAAACCATAGCCTTGACTAGATGGACCTTTGTTGGGAAAGTAATGTCTTTGCTTTTTAATATGATGTCTAGGTTGGTCATAACTTTCATTCCAAGGAGCAAGTTTTTAATTTCATGGCTGAAATCACCATCTGCAGTGATTTTGGAGCACACAAAAATAAAGTCAGCCACTGTTTCTCCATCTATTTGCCATGAAGTGATGGGACCGGGTGCTATGATCTTAGTTTTCTGAATGTTGAGCTTTAAGCCAACTTTTCACTCTCCTCTTCCACTTTCATCAAGAAACTCTTTAGTTTTTCTTCACTTTCTGCCACAAGGGTGGTGTCAACCGCATATCTGAGGTTATTGATATTTTTGCCGGCAATCTTGATTCCAACTTGTGGTTCATCCAGTCCAGCGTTTCTCATGATGCATATAAGTTAAATAAGCACAGTGAAAATATACCACTTGACATACTCCTTTTCCTATTTTGAATCAGTCTGTTTTTCCATGTTCAGTTCTAACTGCTGCTTCCTGACCTGCATACAGATTTCTCAGGAGGCAGGTCAAGTGGACTGATACTCCCATCTCTTTCAGAATTTTCCACAGTTTATTGTGATCCACACAGCCGTTAAGCCATATCCCACGTCCAAGATAAGAGAAATCCCAGTAATATGTTAGGTGCTGAGAGAGAGCCTCAAAGGGCAGACAGACTGAAACCACAATCACGGAAAACTAACCAATCTGATCACATGGACCACACCCTTGTCTAACTCAATGAAACTAAACCATACTGTGTAGGGCCATCCAAGATGAATGGGTCATGGTGGAGAGTTCTGACAAAATGTGGTCCACTGGAAAAGGGAATGGCAAACCACTTCAGTGTTCTTGCCTTGGGAATCCCAAGAACAGTATGAAAAGGCAAAAATATAGGACACTGAAAGATGAGCTCCCCAGGTTGGTAGGTGTGGAATATGCTACTGGAGATCAGTGGAGAAATAACTCCAGAAAGAATGAAGAGATGGAACCAAAGCAAAAATAACACCCAGTTGTGGATGTGACAGATGATAGAAGCAAGGTCCAAATACTGACAAGAGCAATATTGCATAAGAACCTGGAATGTTAGGTCTATGAATCAAGGCAAATTGGAAGTGGTCAAATAGGATCTGGCTAGAGTGAACTTGGACATTTTAGGAGTCTGTAAACTAAAATGGACTGGAATGGGTGAATTTAACCCAGATGACCATTATACTAACTACTAAATGGGTGAATTTAACTCAGATGACTGTTATATCTATAAGAATCCCTTATAAAGAAATGGAGTAGCCATCATAGTCAACAAAAGACTCTGAAATACAGTACTTGGATGCAATCTCAAAAACAACAGAATTATCTCTGTTCGTTTCCAAGGCAAAACATTCAACATCGTGGTAATTCAAGTCTATTCCCTGACCAGTAATGTTGAAGAAGCTGAAGCTGTACGATTCTATGAAGACCTACAAGACCTTTTAGAACTAACATCCAAACAAAATGTCCTTTTCATTATAGGTGACTGGAATGAAAAAGTAGGAAGCCAAGAAACACCCAGAGTAACAGATGTTTGGCCTTGGAGTACAGCATGAAGCAGGGGTAAAGGTAATAGAGTTTTGCCAAGAGAACACACTGATCATAGCAAACACCCTCTTCCAACAAAACAAGAGAAGACTCTACACAGGGACATCATCAGATGGCCAACACCGAAATCAGATTGGTTATATTCTTTGCAGCCAAAGATGGAGAAGGTCTATACAGTCAGCAAAAATAACACTGGGAGCTGACTGTGGCTCAGATCTGCTGCTGCTGCTGCTAAGTCTCTTTGATTGTGTCTGACTCTGTGCGACCCCATAGACGGCAGCCCACCAGGCTCCCCCCTCCCTGGGATTCTCCAGGCAAGAACACTGGAGTGGGGTGCCATTGACTTCTCTGGTAGCTCAGATCATGAACTTCTTATTGGCAAATTCAGACTTAAATTGAAGAAAGAAGGAAAAACCACTAGATGATTCAGGTATGACCTAAACCAAATCCCTTACGATTATAGAGTGGAAGTGAGAAATAGATTTAGGAGCCTAGATCTAATAGACAGAGTGCCTGATGAATTATGGATGGAGGTTCATGGCATTATACAGGAGGCAGGGATCAAGACCATCTCCAAGAAAAAGAAATGCAAAAAGGCAAAATGATTGTCTGAAGAGGCCTTACAAATAGCTGTGAAAAGAAGGGAACTGAAAAGCAAAGGAGAAAAGGAAAGATGTACCCATTTGAATGCAGATTTCCAAAGAAAAGCAAGAATATAAGAAAGCCTTCCTCAGGGATCAGTGCAAAGAAATAAAGGAAAACAAATAAAAGGAAAAGACTAGAGATCTCTTCAAGAAAATTAGAGATACCAAGGGAACATTTCATGCAAAGATGGGCTCAATAAAGGACAGAAATGATATGGACCTAACAGAAGCAGAAGATATTAAGAAGAGGTGGCAAGAATACATAGACGAATTGTACAAAAGAGATCTTCATGACCCAGATGATCACAAACTACTGCACAATTTCACTCATCTCACTCACCTGCAAAATAATGCTCAAAATTCTCCAAGCCAAGCTTCAGCAATACCTGAACCGTGAACTTCTGGATGTTCAAGCTGGTTTGAGAGAAGGCAGAGGAACCAGAGATCAAATTGACAACATCTGCTGGATCATTATTATAGTAAATGCTATAATAACAATAGCACTTGCTTAGTGTTTACTATGCTCTGCACCAATACTCTAGAGGGACAAACTTGCTAGACATGAGAGCATGAGCGGCGGTAGTAGTAGCAGTGATAGTGTAGTGGTAACAGAAGTAGCATGTCCTCTTCTGAGAAGAGAAAGTCAAGAAAGAGGTTTAATAATCTGCTGAAAGTCACAACTAGCAATGGTGTAAGGATTCGAACCCTAGTGGTTTAGTTCCTGGAATTCTAAATACTAGTTTTTAATACTATAGGTCCTCTATTCAAGTGATATGCTCATTAATTAATTCAAATGTACACAGATCTCTCCTTTAAAAGCATTCAGAGCAGAGATTAACAATTAAATTATGCATTTATTGTCTTTGACATTGAGCAATAGATGTTCCTCTAGACAAGGCTGACAATTTCATTTGTATTTGAGTAAGAATTGCTGACAACCCAATTTAAAATCCCAGGAAGTGTTGTTTATCAGATTAAAATGTTTCCTAAATCAGTTGGCAATCACATGCATGTAGTCGCTTACTATCTACCTCAGTTGCCCTAAGCCACACATTCATTTTAATCCATGAATAATGTAGTAATGATTCATTGACAGCTATCTACCAGTTCCTATCACTTTCAGACTAGCTATTTTTAAGCAGTTCCAAGTAGAACACATCTGAAAGTAGGACAATGCAAATGGAAAGGAGACATTTCATTTTTATTTTGGAGTGGATGGCATAAATCAAGGATGATTTAGTCATAATCAGTTACTCCGTGTTACCTGGAATGTCCCTTGATGAACTATGGTGCCATCTCTATCTTTAAAGCATAGCCACCATTCAGCCACTTCTCACCACTCCTGGACTCAAACCCCTAGCTCTGAACCTGAATCTTGGTCCACACCAACATCATGCCACACCTGGACATCACCAGTAGCCCCTAGCATGTCTCCCATATTTCTAGCCCTGTATTATTCTGAATGTGGAACCCAGAATGGTCCTTAGAAAATATAAAACATAATTTCCTACAGAAAATGTACATTCCCTTTCTCAAAACCCTACTCTTATCTTACTCAGAGAACTATAGCAGGCTGTGAGGCAACAGGTCATCTAGTTTCCTGCATGTCTCCACCTTTATGTCCTCCCAGCTGTCTCCTCACTTACTCCACTCTGACCTTTCTAGCTTCTTGTCACTAAACTATCCCAGTGCTGCCTCACCACTTATGCCCCTACACATAAAAGCCCCCTGGCCCTAATTTATGGAATGTATATCCTCCAACATCCTACATAATGTATGTGTTTCATTATTTCTTATTCACTGTTTATTATCTGCGTGCCTGATTAGAATCCCAGCTCAAAGCAAGCACAGATTGTTGTCTGCTCCTTTTGAACAAAACAGAACTGTACCTGGCAAACTGTAGGCACTCAGTAAATGTTTACAGAGGCAACAAGTGGGTAAATGAATGACTTAATACTAAGAGCCAAGCTACATTTCTGATTGAACATGAACACTCACTTTAATCAGTATCTGCACAAGATGATGATCACCGATAATGAACTGGCATTCAGAATCATAATTTTTAGCTTTCAAGGAGGTTAAAATCCAATGCACTAATCTGTTGTGCTATTACACATCATGCGGACTGAAAAATTCTATCATACACTCATGAGAAAATGAGAGCAAGAAACACCAACAATGTCTTAGTGCTATTATGAAAGTTATTCTTACCTTGTGGATTCTCTGAAGGGGATTCAGAGGATTCCCTGATTCCCCCAGTTTCCCTGGAATACACTTTGAGAATCAGTAGACAGACTGTAGCCTCTTTCTTCTCTTGTGGCTAATAAAAATAAAATATTATTAATGCATAATTTTCTTTCAAAGATATTCTCTTTCATTTCTTTGGCAGCCAATGTGATAGAAAAACTTAAAAGAAGGTATTTAAACCCATCAACTCATACCTTTAATTCTTCACTTGAGGAAACTGAGAGTTGTCTTAAAATTAAAATTAGGTTGAGGTTGCCTAATGTAACAAGAAGTCTTTCACTAGTCATCAGCAATCCAGGATTTGACTCTTGCCTTCAATTTTTAATATAATTGTACAGAGCACTGAGAGTTCTTTAAAAAGTACACTCAGAAAAACCAAATTCAAAAGCAGTAGATTTGTCATTTAAAAAGAAAAAAATCCTAAAAAAGGATGTCATTCAACTTCCATTAAAATATTCACCGAAACAAAGCGTTTGCATCGATATTGAAAAATAAGGCTAATAGCCAACATATAACAAAAAGTGGAGGCCATTTTACCAAATAAATAATCACTTAGACCAGATTCAAAAAACAAAATTAATGGGTAACATGTGCTTTGCTCACTGAGCCAAAGCAGCGATTGGGGAAGTAGGAGGAGCCCTGGCCAAGCCTGCCCCACTGACCTCAGCTCCCATGGGCTAGCCAGCTAGGGGAACCAAGCCCGCAGCCCTTGAGGCTTCTTTTCGTCTCTGCAAACTACTGTCATAAAAACCCTGCCACCAATATAAATGTAGGAAATTTTTAAAAGAGCAAAATGTTTGAAGCTCTTTTAAAACATAAAGAGCCAAAGCAATCTGAGAAGTAGGCATTGTGTCTAGAGACCCACTTTCTTTAGATTATTGGAGGTGATCTAACAGAGGAGGTGAGAGGGTGGGAGGCCAGTGGGGGAAAGGATTCTAGGCAATCCTGCAAAGCTTGCTTTTACCTAAGTGTGTCTGGGGACAGATGGTGCAGGCTAAGCTTGTGGTGAAGTTTTACAGCCGGGACAAAGCCTGGGTAACGTCCCCCGACTGTCTCTCTGAACCACAGCCCAACTGCAGTGCCCTTCTCTGCTCAGACCTGAGTGGACCTGCCGGCATGCCTTAAGGAATCCTATGTATGTGGTTAATATTTACCAGGCCCTCAGCCACACCCAAATGCTCTGTGAGGATGCTAAAAAGACTAAGTGTATGACAACTATTTGAAAGAAAAAAAAAATGGTCTGGAAGACTTTCTCTTTATTCTAGGACAAATAAACCTAAATAACAACATGTCTGTGTAGACCGGACTAACATTCCTAACAGCTTCCTTTCTGCCACTGCCTGGGCTGCCAGCCCTCCATGAAAGTTCACTGTTGACAAACTCTGGCTCTGGAGAACTCTCCAGGCTCTGCCACCCACTTTTAGTTGCTCCCCCATCTGGTTTCTGTCCCAGAGGCTCATAACCAGATACTCCTCCATCTTAACCCATGGTGCTGGGCCCATTTCATCACGTGACACCTCACATGTCTCTTCTCAGATGGCTTCATTTGGCTTCGTGCACTTTGGTCTGTGAACAAGAGAACTTCATTCTGGGGATTTTCACAGAATTCTGACTGCATCCAACTAAGGTACAGAGCTACAGGCCCCCATTCCTAAGAAGGCAGGACAACACAGAGCAAGCCAATAAAGACAGAGATGGGGAACACTGCTTCAGGGCTTAAATGGAAAACTTTCCCTGAAATAGATTTGCTACAGGAAACAGAAGAATATTGTAAAATATACTTGTTTTATACTCTTTTAAAAAAGACAAACTTGAGCTGAGGCAAGATGAGACTGCATGGAAACCAAAATCACAAGAGCCAAACTGAAATGTTTGTTGGAAAAAGAACAGCGAATCTGATACAGCAAATCATCCTATTGTTGATGTGAGGAAGGAATTTGAGACGTGATCCCAGGACATGGAACAAAGGAATGTAAGTGCTGACCAAGGTATTAGAGGGGGAATCACAAAACCAAATCTTGAATAATCAGTCCCCCCAGAAGACAAAGCCACAAAAAAGGAACAGAATAAGTAACTCAAGGGAAAAATAAAAGAAATTGATACGTTAGGGAAGAATCTTCTCCCAATATTTAAAAGAAACCTGAGTCTAGAGATTTAAAAAAAACAAACTCACCACATTGTACACGAATAGGAGTCATCCCTCGAGAGAACTCCTTTCCCACCCCTCTTCCTCCTCCTCCTACACACCTCCCCCCAACAATGGAAGCAAACCCAGTTACAAAGCCTGATTCAAATCTATTTCTGCCATGAAGCAATTTCCTGATTTTCTTAACTGTTGCACTGCTCTCTTTAAAGCTCACAAAAACATTTGATCATGTTCTGTCGGAATTGATTATAGCAATGAAAGTTTCTGCGTTAATGTCCTCTAAGAAGCAGATGCCAAGAAGGGATGAAATGTGCAAGTATGTTACGATGGGGAAACACCTGCGGGAGAACGTGGGGAGCAGGTGGGTGGCTGGGACTGTGGGTAGACGTGATGTAACTCTTACTCAAACTTAAGGAGAAGGGGGAAGGGCAGAAATGTCCCAGAATGTTGTGTGATACTTACAAATGTCGGGCTGCTGGGGAGTCCGAGAGCCAACCTTGGCCAGTAGATTGGTCCAGCATCTCTCAGGAACCAGCCCCCACTAAGTCATGTGGGGGGAGGTGTGCATGGGAGGTATGTGGATGTGGAAACTCAGCAGCAAACTTGAGAGCATGACAGCTAAAGCCCTTGGGTCATCACATTCTCTGTAGTTTGTCTGTCAGATACAGTCTTGGGGCCACTATTGTGGTTAATAAATGTGAATTCAGCATTCAATTATCAAGCAACTAAGCTCCAAGTGCCACCCCTAGCACACAAAAAAGTGCACGTGCTCCAAACACAAAAATGGTAAAGGCTGAATTCTTACATGTACAGAGTTCAAACTCTAATGAGAAGACAAACATGGAAATATGCAATTAGTGCATGAAAGTGTGAGTGTAGAGGCATCTCCCAGGTTCTCCAGAAACAACAAACTCTGCTTGCAAAGTAATATATGCTGTAAAGAATGTTCAAGAATGCACAGAGATTCCATCAGAAGGAAATTGCCTGTTTGATGGGCTCTTATTGTTTATCTCAAATCTGTGTAGCTCCTCCCTAGGGGAGGGGTGTGATCTCCTTCTCCCTAATACCAGACTTGACCAGATGGAATGTGAACAGAAATGGCTCAAGGCACTTCTCGGGAAGCTTTAATAGACAGGCCTTGGTGTGGCTGGCATGCTCTTTGTTTTCTCTGACCAGAAAGCATCCAGAGAGGCGGCCTCATCAGCCTGCATTCCAGAATGAAGATGACATGAATCAGAGCTGCAACTGCCTTGAAAGGGACACATAGCATGAGTGGGAAATAAGCCATTAAGATGTGTGGGCACAGCTGAACCTAGCACCCTGTCCTGTACCTGACTGATGCAGTGTTGGAGGTGGGACAGAATCCTGTCCTACTCTCCTTTGACATATTTCAGATGTGGTAGATAACATATAGGCAGTGGAGTCCCAGCTTTTAACCAGGGAGCAGAAATGAGCAAATCTGGCTTATAAAGTGTGGTTAGGAAGTATTGTAACTATCCAGAGAAGACTCTCTGAGAGCTAATCAATGACAGTGATGGGCAGTGAGGGTAGAGGAAGGGTGGATGTCAGTGACCTGCTGGGGAGAGGACAGTGGGTGGGTGGAGTTGTGGTGGTGCTGTAGCCCCCACTCCCTCTGGCACAAGGGAGACAGGGGAGCTGAAGAAATAGAAAGTTCCTTCAGGATTGTGCATGTGACAGCATTCAGTAAGTTCTTGGAAACATACATTTGAAGTTTAGATAGTATTCATCTGAATTGCTGAATTTTAGATAATTTTAATCTTTCCTTTTCCCCAGATGGCCACTGAGTTCAGTTCAGTCCAATCACTCAATTGCATGGACTGCAGCATGCCAGGCTTCCCTGTCCATCACCAACTCCCAGAGCTTGCTCAAACTCATGCCCATCAAGTCGATGATGCCATCAACCATCTTATCCCTGTCATCCCCTTCTCCTCCTGCCTTCAATCTTTCCCAGCATCAGGGTCATTTGCAGTGAGTCAGTCCTTCACCTCACATGGCCAAAGGGTTAGAGCTTCAGCTTCAGCATCATTCCTTTCAATGAATATTCAGGACTGATTTCCTTTAGGATTGACTGGTTGGATCTCTTTGCCATCCAAGGGACTCTCAAGAGTCTTCTCCAACATCACAGTTCAAAAGCATCAACTCTTCAGTCTTCAGCATTCTTTATGGTCCAACTCTCGCATCCATATGTGGCTACTGGGAAAACAATAGTGAGCAAGATGGTGGACTAGAAGGACATGCACTCATCTCCTGTGAGAACTCCAAACTTGCAACTTGCTGCTGAACAACCATCAACAGGAGAATGTTGGATCCCACCAAGAAAAGATATCCCACATCCAAGGTCAAAGGAGCAGCACCAGCAAGCCGGTAGGAGAGGCAAAATTGCATTTAGAATCAAACCCCATACCCACCACAGATGCTCAGAAGACTCAAATAAAACCTTCTATGCACCAGAACCCAGAGACCCCACATAGACTGAGCCAGATCTGCCTATTAGCATTTGAGTGTCTCCTGCAGAGTCACAGGCTTTGGCTGCAGCAGACCTGGGTCACACAGTGTGTGGCATAAACTCTCTTGGAGGAGGTCACCATTAACTTCACCACAGAACTATTAAGAAGACAACCCACAAATTTTGCAGAACAATTATACCAAATAAATTCTCATACTGTTAAAAAAGTTCTAGGACCTACAATGGATTTCCCAACCTGGGGATCTGGCAAATAGACTGAGAACACCCAGGGAATTGATTACAAAACTTACACAAGTCTGGAGAAACAGACTATTGGAGGGCACAAACAAAATCTTGTGTACACCAGGACTCAGGAGAAAGGAGCAGTGACGCCACAAGAGACTAATCCAGACATGCCTGTGAGTGTCCAAGAGTCTCCAGTGGAGATGTGGGTTGACAGTGGCCTGCTGCAGGGTCAGGGCACTGAATACAATGGTGTGTACACAAGACCTTTTACAGGAGGTCACCATTATCTTCATTACCCCCATCATAGTTTGATCTCAGGTCAAACAGCAGGGAGAGCATACAGCCCCACCCACCAACAAAAATTTTGATTAAAGATTCACTGAGCATGGCCCTGCCCATCAGAACAAGACCCAGTTTCCCCCACGGTCAGTCTCTCCCATCAGGAACCTTCCACAGGCCTCTTATTCTTATCAGTCAGAGGGCAGGCAAAATGAAAACAACAATCACAGAAAACTAATCAAACTGATCACACAGGCAACAGCCTTGTCTAGCTCAAAGAAACTGTGAGCAATGCCGGGTAGGGCCACCCAAGATGGACGGGTCATGGTGGAGAGTTCTGACAAAAAGTGGCCCACTGGAGAAGGGAATGGCAAAACACTTCATTATTCTTGCCTTGAGAACCCGAATAGTATGACAAGGCCACTATGAGTAAGTTCAGCCTATTAAGAAAATGACAGGTGGTAGGGGAGGAGTTGCCCACCTTCTAGACCAGAGGGTCATCACTTGTACAGGCTTTCCTTACTCTCTCAGTGGCCTTAATTGTGAACTTTTTGTTAGCTTTTCTATTTTCTCTTATACAGATGCAGAGGGATGAAAAATCATCTTAGTTCACATTACCATCATTGATCCTTGAAAGTCCTCTTCTCTCATTTTTTTTATTTTAAATTTATTTCATACCATAAGTATCTTTCTCTTTCTGCCTTACTTCACACTGTATAAGAGGTTCTAGGTACATCTACCTCATTAGAACTGACCCAAATGTGTTCCTTCTTATGGCTGAGTAATATTTTGTCATGCATATATGCCACAGCTTCTTTATCCATTCATCTGTCGATGAACTCTAGGTTGCTTCCATGTTCTAGCTATTGTAAATAGTGCTGCAATGAACAATGGGATACATGTGTCTCTCTCAGTTTTGGTTTTGTCAGGATTTATGCCTAGGAGTGGGATTGCTAGGTCATATGGTGGTTTTATTCCTAGTTTTTAATGGAATCTCCATACCATCTTCCATAGTAGCTGTATCAATTTATATTCCCACCAGCAGTGAAAGAATGTTCCCTTTTCTCCACACTCTCTCCAGGATTTATTGTTTGTAGACTTTGAGGGCCATTCTGACGAGTATGAGGTGATATCTCACTACAGTTCTGATATGCATTTCTCTATGAATGAGTGATGTTGAGCATCTTTTCATGTGTTTGTTAGCCATCTGTATGTCTTCTATAGAGAAATATTTCTTTAGGTCTTTTCCCCACTTTTTGATTGTATTGTTTGTTTTTCTGATATTGAGTTGTATGAGCTGCTTGTATATTATGGAAATTAATCCTCTGTCTGTTTCATTTGCTATTATTATCTGCCATTCTGAGGGTTATCTTTTCACTTTGCTTATAGTTTCTTTTGCTGTGCAAAAGCTTTGAAGTTTAATCAGGTTCCGCTTGTTTACATTTGCTTTTATTTCTGTTACTCTATGAGGTGGGTCATAGAAGATTCATAGAACACCTATGTTTTCCTCTAAGAGTTTTAGAGTTTCTGGTCTTACATTTAAGCCTTTAATCAATTCTGTGTCTATCTTTTCATCCTTTTACATGTAGCTGTGCAGTTTTCCCAGCACCATTTATTGAAGAGGCTGTCTTTGCTCCATTGTATATTCTTGCCCCCTTTGTCAAAAATAAGGTACATATAGGAGCATGAGTTTATTTCTGGGCTTTCTAATCTTGTTCCATCAGTCTATATTTCTGTTTCTGAGCCAGTACCATAATGACTTGATGACCGTAGCTTTGTAGTATAATCTGAAGTCAGGAAGGTTGATTTCTCCATCTCCTTTCTTCTGTCTCAAACTGCTTTGACTATTCTGGATCTTTTGTGTTTCCATATGAATTGTGAAACTTTTTGTTCTAGTTCTGCAAAAAATGCCATTGGTAATTTGATAGAAATCATGTTGAATCTGTAGATTGCCTTTGGTAGTATAGTCATTTTCAAATTATTGATTCTTCCTACCCAGGAAAATGAAATATCTCTCCATCTGTTTATGTCATCTTTGATTTCTCTCATCAGTGTCTTATACTTTTCTGTGTACAATTCTTTTGTCTCCTCAGGTAAGTTTATTCCTAGATATTTGATTAGTTTTGTTGCAATGGTGAATGGGATTGATTCTTTAATTTCTCTTTCGGATTTTTTATTGTTAGTATATAGAAATGCAAGTGATTTCTGTGCATTAATTTTTTTATCCTGCAACTTTGCTAAATTCACTGATTAGCTCTAGTAATTTTCTGATACTATCTTTAGGGCCTTCTATGTACCATATCATGTCATCTGCAAATGGTGAGAGCTTTACTTCTTCTTTTCTGATCTGGATTCCTTCTATTTCTTTTTCTTCTCTGATTGCTTCAGCTAGGACTTCAGCTAGAACTATGCTGAATAATAGGGGTGAAAGTGAACATCCTTGTCCTGTTCCTGATCTTAGGGAGAATGCTTTCAGTTTCTCACCATTGAGAATAATGTCTGCTATAGGCTTATCATAAATGGCCTTTACTATGTTGATGTAGGTTCCTTCTATGTCCATTTTTGAAGAGTTTTAGTCATAAATTGGTGCTGAATTTTGTCAAAGGCTTTTTCTACATCTATTGAGATTATCATAGAGATTTTATCTATCAATTTGTTAATATGGTGTATCACATTAATTCATTTGAGCATTTTGAAGAATCCTTGCATCCCTGGAATAAACCCAATTTGATCATGGTGTATGAGCTTTTTGATGCATACCTGAATTCTGTTTGCTAAAATTTTGTTGAGGGTTTTTGCATCTATGTTCATCAGTGAAAATGGCCTATAGATTTCTTTTTGTGTATTGTCTTTGGTTTTGGTATCAGGGTGATGGTGACCTCGTAAAATGAGTTTGGAAATGATCCTTCCTCTGCAATTTTTTGAAAGAGCACTAGCTCTTCTCTCAATGTTTGATAGAATTCTCCTTTGAAGCCATCTGGTCCTGGGCTTTTGTTTTTTGGGAGATTTTTGAAAACAGCTTCAATTTCTGTGATTGTAACTGGGTTGTTCATAATTTCTATTTCTTCCTGGTTCAATCTTAAGAGACTTAACTTTTCTAAGAATCTGTCGATTTCTTCCAGGTTATCCATTTTATTGCCATATGATTGTTCATAATAGTCTCTTATAATCCTTTGTATTTCTTTATTTTCTGTTGTAACCTTTCCTTTTTCATTTCTAATTTTGTTGATTTGATTCTTTTTTCTTGATGAGTCTCACTAAAACTTTGTCAGTTTTATCTTCTCAAAGAACCAGCTTTTAGTTTTATTAATCTTTACTGTTACTTTTTTCATTTCTTTTTCATTTATTTCTGCTCAGATCTTTATAATTTCTTTCCTTCTACTAATTTTGAGGGGGGTTTTGTTCTTCTCTTTACAGTTGTTTTAGGTGTAAAGTTAGGTTGTCTTTTCAATGTTTCCCTTGTTTCTTGAGGTAGGATTGTATTGCTATAAACTTCCCTCTTAGAACTGCTCTTGCTGCATCCTGTAGATTTTGTGTTGTCATGCTTTATTTTTTCCTTTATTTATTTATTTATTTTTAAATTTATTTATTTCAGTTGGAGGCTAATTACTTTACAATATTGTAGTGTTTTTTTGCCACACATTGATATGAATCAGCCATGAGTTTACATGTGTTCCCCATCCTGAACCCCCCTCCCACCTCCCTCCCCATCCCATCCCTCAGGGTCATCCCAGTGCACCGGCCCTGAGCACCCTGTCTCATGCATCAAACCTGGACTGGTGATCTGTTTCACATATGATAATATACATGTTTCAATACTATTCTCTCAGATCATCCCATCCTTGCCTTCTCCCACAGAGTCCAAAAGACTGTTCTATACATCTCTGTCTCTTTTTCTGTCTTATGTATAGGGTTATCATTACTATCTTTCTAAATTCCATATATATGCATTTGTATACTGTATTGGTGTTTTTCTTTCTGGCTTACTTCACTCTGTATAATGTGCTCCATTTTCATCCACCTCATTAGAACTGATTGAAATGTATTCTTTTTAATGACTGAGTAATATTTCATTGTGTATATGTATCACAGCTTTCTTATCCATTCATCTGTTGATGGACATCTAGGTTGCTTCCATCCTTGTCATGTTTTCATTATCATTGCTTCTAGAAATTTTTTGATTTCCCTGTTAATTTCTTCAGTAACATTTTGGCTATTTAGAAATGTGTTCTTTAATTACCATGTGTTTGTGTTTCTTATGATTCTTCCTTATAATTGATATCTAGTCTCATAACATTGTGCTCAAAGAAGATGCTTGATACAATTTTAATTTTCTTAAATTTGGTGAGGTTTGATTTGTGACCCAAGATGTGGTCTATCCTGGAGAATGTTTCATATGTACTTGAGAAGAAGGTGTATCCTTCTGCATTTGAAGAATGTCCTGATGATATCAGTGATATTCACCTCATCTAATGTATCATTTAAGACTTGTGTTTCCTTATTAATTTTCTGTTTTGATGATCTGTCCATTGGTGTGAGTGGGGTGTTAGAGTCCCCAATTTCTCCTTGTTTGTCTGTTATTGTGTTTGAGGTCTTCTTTTCCCACCCTTCAAGGTTGAATTCTTTCTGCCATTTGGCTTCTGCCCTCCTAAATTTGACCCAGAGGTCTGTGTGAGATTTGTGCTAAGTTTTTGTTTGTTTGTTTGTTTTTCCTCTGATGGGCCTTGCCCATCAGAGTGAGGAGGTAATCCTATCTGCTGATGACTGGGTTTGTATTTTTGTTTGTTGTTTAGATTAGATGTCCTGCCCAGGGTGCTACTGGTGGTTGAGTGATGCTGAGTCTTGGATTCAAGAAGTTTTCTTTGTGTGAGTTCTCACTATTTGATACTCCCTAGGGTTAATTTTCTGATAGTTTAGGATTCTGGCATCAGTGCTTCCACTCCAAAGGCTCAGGACTTGATCTCTGGTCAAGAACGAAGATTCCACAAGTGATTTGTTATGGCATTAAGTGAGGTTAAAACAAATACCCCGAAATAAGAAACCAAAGATGAACCTCAAACAAATGGCAGTTACAAAATCAGGCAGATAGTAATTAAGATAATGGAATATACACATATACATATACACCTATAAGCAAAGTCAAAACAGTCCAACAAAAATAAAGTACAGTAGATTGACCCGGTGAACAAAGGAAGTCAAAAGTTATATTTACCATCTAAGAACAAAACTAACTAAAGCACAAGCTTGAAAACAAAACTAAAGCAAAGTGCCAAGTGAGGAATAAAGCAATGAAAACAAAACTAACAAATATATTGAGAGGAAAGGAAATAAAGAAAAGCAAGAAAGATTAGATATGCAAAGTTAAATAGAGGTAGTTGAAGAAGATTTATATACATTAAAGATTAACTGCAAGGAGAAAAGAATAGTAGGAAAGAGAAACAAAGGAATAAATGTAGAAAAATATAATAGGTTTAAAAAATTAAAATTATAAAAAGAGAAAAGAAAAGAAAGAAAGAAAGACAAACTCCATAGAACTGCAAAAGCCCAACGTAGAGGCAGAGGTTTATAACAACAATAAAAAGTGTGACTGAATACATACCTATACATATACACTCATAAGCAAAATCAAAATTGTCCAACAAAAATAAAGTACAACATATTAACCCAATGAACAAAGGAAACCAAAAATTATATCTACCAGTTAAGAACAAAACTAACCAAAGCACAAACTGGAAAACAAAACTAAAGAAGGTTCCAATTGGGGGATAAACAAATGAAAACAAAACTAACAAATATATTGAGAGGAAAGGAAAGAAAGAATAAATATGAAAAGTTAAATAGGGGTGGATAAAGAAGATTTATATACATTGAAGGTTAACTGCAAGAGGAAAAGATCAGTAGGAAAGGCAAAGAAATAAATGAAGAAAAAATACTAATAGGTTTAAAAAATTAAAATTAAAAAGATAGGGAGAGAGAAAAAAAGCAAACTCCACAGAACTGCAAGAGCCCAACGTAGAGGCATAGTTTTACAAAATAATAAAAAATATGACTGAGGAAAAAAAGCTTAATTAGATTTCATATCGCCAATAAAAATGACAGCCACTACAGATTTGGGGGGAGGGGGGCAGGGAGCCAAAAGAATCTACAGAACAAGTCAAAAGATAAGAATAATAAATATTTTTCTTGAGTCACTGTTGTCAGACTCCTTTCCCTCACTGGGAGTCACGGTCCACCTCACCTCCCTAGGATGCCCTCCAACACTGTGCTGATCTCTGGAGTTACTGTGGGGGCAAGATCTCAGGTCCTACTCCTGTGTGTTCTTGTCTCCAATGTCCACAGCTATCAGAACTAGTGCATTTTCTTTTGTGGGCGCTCTCAATGATCTTTCATATATTCCATAGATACAGAGTCTGCCTAGTTGTTCATGTGGATTTAATCTGCAGCTTGTATAGCTGGTGGGAAGGTTTTGGGTCTTCTTCCTTAGCCACACTGCCCCTGGGAGCATATAATTAAGCTCTGGAGCAGAATGGGCAACCCACTCCAGAATTCTTGCCTGAAAACTTCCATGTCCAGAGAAGCCTGGTGAGCTACAGTCCACGGGACTGCAAAGAGTCAGACACAACTGAGAGAATGAGCAGTAGCAGTATAATAAAGCTCCAGGTTTACTGGAAAGTTGAATCTTCTGCCATCTTGGACCTAGCTGGTTCTAGCCAATCGATGTCATATTCAAGGCTATGTCATTCTTTTAAATGTTGTGCCCTGCCATCTTCATTCTTGTTTCACTATCAAAATGAACTCTGCACACCTTTACCTTGTACCCTTTTGAAGCAATTTCTTTGGAATATAGAGTAGATTCATGCTATATATAATGTACACATTCTTCAGCTGACTTAGCAGATGGTTTCCAGGTGGGTACCAATCTACCTTCACACATGGACATTGCCAAACCCTGTCTTCTCTGCCAATACTTGGCATTATGCAGTGCTCTAACTTTTGCCAATCTAGAAACATTAAGTGATATCTCATCTTTTTAAATTCCTATTTTAATGATTTCAGAGGAGTGTGAGCATCTTTTCATATCCTTTATTGGTTTTGTTTTCCTCTTCTGTTTCTAGTTTCTAGACTGTAAGGTTTATTGAATGTTTAATTAATAATCTTTTCTTTGGCAAGATTTTCCTTTTCATTCTAGATAGTGATTGTGTATCATCTCTGATACACAATCCTTTTGTAATTATCCCACCACCGCCGCCGCTGCCTCCGCAGCTAAATCACTTGAGTTGTGTCCGACTCTGTGTGACCCCACAAATGGTAGCCCACCAGGCTCCTCTGACCCTGGGATTCTCCAGGCAAGAATACTGGAGTGGATTGTCATTTCCTTCCCCGAAGCATGCATGCATACTAAGTCACTTCAGTCATGTCCGACTCTGTGCGACCCTATGGACACAGCCCACCAGGCTCCTCCGTCCACGGGATTCTCTAGGCAAGAATACTGGAGTGGGCTGCCATTTCCTTCTCCAACTACCCCACAGTCCTTGGATAGTGTCTTGTGTTTTTTCGTGGTTTTTTGTTTGTTTGGTTGGTTGGTTTTTCTCTTTGCTTTTCCATTTGGGAGTTTTTACTGCACTGATTCTTTCCTCAGATATGCCTTGTCTGCTGGTGACCCCATGAAAGGCAACCTTCATTTCTTCTTCAGTGTTTCTAATTCTAATATTTCCTCTTAATTCTTTCTAAAGTTTCCCATTCTCTCTGATGACATTATTCACCTATTCTTTTATGTGGACCTCTTTTCCATTGAATTCTTAGCATAGTAATTACAGCTATTTTAAATTCTCGGTCTCAATGTTCCAAAGTCTCTATCCCTACCATTTCTGAGTCTGTAATTCTTTCTTTGCCTCTTTGGATTGTTTTTTATTTTTTTCTTTTTATCATGCTATGTAACTTTTTGTTGAAAGGTGGATATGGAAAAAGCTGGGTAAAAGAAACTGAGTTCAGCAGGCCTGTAATGTGAGGTTTTATCTGGATAGTAGGTACCCAGTATTTAATGTTTGTAGAGGTCAGGGACTTAAATTTTCTGAGAATATTTAGAAAAAAAATTTTTTTCTCTCCTGTATTCTTTGTGTTTTCTTAGATACTTCTTCTTAAATAGAGGCTGAGCCTTGCAAGTATTTCAGCTGTATAGCCCTATTATTACACAGGAGAGCTGATGTGGCCATCTAGTGTAGTGGTATGGAGGGGAAGAGCATTCTAGAATTCCATCTCAGTCCTATATCCTGTCTCATTCCTTTCGTAACTCTGTGCTCCTGGGCTGTGACTTTCACAAGTGACCCTCAGCTTCCTGCTGCCATCCCACACTTAAAACTTTAAGTAACATAAGAAGGCTAGAAAGAGATAGAATTGAATATTTTTTTATTCATATGTGGAAGGCTTGAAAAGGCTCTGTTTGTGTATTTCCCTCCCCTCAGTCCCTTTTGGTTAGACTCTGGTAAAACCCAGGTTGTTTAGACTCAGTCAAAATAGTTTTTTCTTGAGGGCAAGTCTTTGTTAAGGAGAACAGGATGCTCTGGGTGTGTTTCAAAATGGTAACTTTTCCTCTTACCCTGACAGAAGCATGAGCATTTTTTTCTCCTATCTTTACCCTGAGAACCTGGTAGGGCTTCTGGAGGGAAAATTAAGGCTTAGTCTCCTGGAGTTCTTATCTCAGAAGCTGACCCAGCTTAAGCTCTGTCTTCAGCTGCTCTTTCCAACAGCAGCTTTATTCACTGTAAACTATATTTCTCTGTATCTGTTCAGCTATTCCTCCAGTTTGGAGCATGCTAGTCTGCCTTGAGTTCAGTTCTCTGATATGAGAAAAGTTGATTTTTATTTAAGTTCTTTTTCTTTTTCTGAGGATGAGACTTTCACCATCTCTACATGTTGACCATAAACCAAAAGTTGTATGTCACTTTTAGATAGTCTAAATATCTTTTTATATTCAGTCATGTTTCAGTTACTCATAGTTACCTTTCATGGATTGAAAATCTTTTTGTCTGTCAAAACATCACCACTATGTTTGCCTTTGAATCTGCTTTTAAAAATTTTATTCAAGAAGACTTTTCCTGTCCCTTGAAAAGATATACTTCTACATTTTTTCTCTGTTGACTTTGTAATTTTACTTTTAGCACTTGAGTCTTTAATATATCTGGTGTCAAGGAATAATTCAGTTTTGTTTTTCTCCATAGCATGAGCCAGTTTTCCCAGTGGAATCTATGAAACTGTCCATTCTTCCCTATTTGATTTATGGTATATTGAGTTCCCATTTATATAACCACTTTCTCTCAGGTCTCTATTAAACTGCCTTGGTCTATTTGTCTGTTCTTTTGCCAGTTCTGCTGTGCTTTAATGCTATGTCAATATGTGGTAGGACAAATCCCTCTTCTTTCTTCTTTTCTTTTAAGTTGAATGTATTTAAATGTACTCTTGAAGTAAATTTATTCTGGGTTTATCTTTGAGGCTAGTTTCTCCCATTTTTAATACAAAAGGAAAGCAGAGATTCCTTTAAGGCAGTGTTTCAGACAAACAAACAAACCCTTTCCTTTGTGTATAAGGACATAGTTGTTAAGCCCACGCTGTTGGGACCTGTACTCCAGGCTATTTTTGCAGTAGTTCCATTATGTGCCTGTCATTCCTTTTCCCCAGCTCACCTCAGAACAGAGGTGTACACTTTCCAAAGAGCTGACTGAGGTGCTGATGGTTAAGAGAGCTCTTCTGTTGGGACCATATCACAGATTCATCACTGTCATTCTTCACAAAAGCTAGTCAGCCTAAAAAGCCTCCACTCTTAGAGGCCATTCTAGTAAGACTAATTCGTTTGCTGGGTGAAATAATTGAGGGGCCAACATCAGACCCCTTTGATTGTGAGTTCACTGCTGCAACCACATTCCACACACCACATGGTTTTCTTCAGCAAACAGGGCAGATAAAGGCTCAACATGATAAATTCTGAGAGAGATCCAAATATAAGCAAGCTGTTCATTTTATATACGTCTGATGGGTGGATGGGAATGCAGCACATTTTTCGAGTGAGTCATTAAACATGAATCAGGACCTTGCTTCCAGTCACAAGATGGAATTTCTTTTCTTGTTTACTGATAAGTTCAGGCCTCTTGGGTTTCAGTATTTAAGTAAAATAAGGTGGATTTCAAGGACTATTGCAAATATTTTGAGGACAGCAAAGCTCTGACAGCAGGAATAGGACAAAATTAGAAACTGCAGTTACCTAACTGCTCTACCATTGACAAATGACTAACTGATTCTGTACACACAGCTGCTAGAACCACAGCATGGAGACAAGGCTGGCCTGTATCATTAATATAAACTATGTATCATTAAAAGTTAATATGTGGTTTCCTTTAAACTAAGAGGCTACTCTTGGATGACAGACATATCCATCAAGCAGTAGTTGTAACAGAAAAAAGAGATTATCGTATTACTTTCTATTAAGAAAGAAAATTAATTTACCAGAAATAATAGCACATAAGGTAGTTGGTGTTAGTGATCAAGAACCCACCTGCAGGAGACGCGGATTTGATCCTTGCATCAGGAAGATCCCCTGAAGAGGAAATGACAACTGACCCCAGTATTCTTGCCAGTAGAATCCTACAGGCAGAGGAGCCTGGAGGAATATGGTCCATAGGGTCACAAAGAGTTGGGCATGATTAAAGCAGTTTAGCATACACACAAAGCAATATATATTATTTTTTATTTAAAGTAATATTATCATACCATTTCTAATGTTTTATGATTCTTCCACCCTAGGAAGACAGCCAATTATATTTTTGGTTTTTATTTTTTCCTTATTTGTAGCAATACATATTTTACATGATGTTGAAACAGGAAGGAAGGGGGCAGGGCTCAACCTTTAAAAGAATGGCACTGCCTAAGGTCACAGCATGAGCTTCCTTGGTGGCTCAGACTGTAAACAATCTGCCTGTAATGTGAGAGACCTGGGTTCAATCACTGGATTGGGAAGATCCCCTAGAGGAGGGCATGGCAACCCACTCCAGTACTCTTGCTTAGAGAATTCCAACTCGCAAAGAGTTGGACCCAACTAAGCAACTAACACTTTCACTTTCACATAGCGAGTCTTCAAGCAATAAATTTTCTGTGCTTTTGAATGTCTTTATTTTACCCTGGTTTTTGCAATATGATTTTGGTGGATATAAGATTCTCAGTTGACAGTTTTCTTCTAGGAATTTGAGTATGTCATGCCGTTGCCTTCTGGCCTCCATTGTTTCTAGTGAGCAGTCAACGGTTCATTTTATTTTATTGAAAATGTGAATGTTGTTGCTTTCAAGAATTTGCCTTTGTCTTTTGCACTATGATGTGACTGCACGTGAACCTTGTTGGGTTTATATTATTTGCATTTGGATGGATTTTAGATTTGTGTTTTTTCATCAAATTTTGTGCTTTCAGCCATTAATTTTTAAAACATTTTTCTTCTCCATTCTATCTTTCCTCTATCTCTCTGCTCCTAATACACGTTGTTGTAATTTACACATCCAACTTTCTCTAAAGCTCTTTTCTTTAAAAAATTCTTTTGCTGGTGTTGTTGTTCAGATTGCATGACCTCTTTCACTTTATTTGTAAATTCTGTGATTTTTTTGTTTTGCCAACTCAAATTACTGTTGAGCCCATTTAGAGATATTTTTATTTTAGTTATATTTTTAAATTTAGAATTTCCATTTGGTTCTTCTTTTTAAAATAATGTATCTCTTTTCATTGTTACTTTTTATTTGATGAGACACTGTTATTATAACTTCCTTTATTTCTTTGGGTGTGTGAAGTTGCTTCCATTATTTTAAACTTTTTGCAACCCTGTGGACCGTAGCCCACCAGTCTCCTCTCTCCATGGATTCTCCAGGCAAGAATACTGGCATGGACTGCCAGGCCCTCCTCCAGGGGATCTTCCTGACCTAGAGAGCGAAGCTGCATTTATTTCTTTAAGTATTGTTTATATTTTAGTTCTTTGAAGTCTTCACTGCTTCTTTGAAATCTTTGTCAGCTAAGTTTGAACACAGTACTCTCTCAAATACTGATGCCTACCTTTTTTTCTTATGTATAGATTATATTTTCCTTTCTATTTGGAAATCTTGTAAATTTTTGTTCAAAACTGATCATTTTGAACCCACTATTCTAGCAATAATGGATGCTGATCCCTCCCATCTTGCTTCCATTCTTTGTAAGGCTTCTTGTTCTTTGTTAATTTTTTTTTTTTATCTGTTTAGTACTTTGCTGAACTAGGTAATCAGGTTTATCTCCCTGCAGTGTACAACTTCGATGCCACACCTCAAAAGCACAGCCTTAGGCATGTACAGTCACCCCGCAATGGTAGTGGATTTAGCAGAGTCCCATTTATTTTATTTTCTCTTTATGTTAAACTGTCTGCCTACCTTGGTATGGTACCTGTTCTTAGCTTCCATGAATCGCAGGCTGGTCATTCTATTGCTTCAATAATGCCTTGAGGCATAAATTGCTACCTATTCTGATCCAGATCTTTGAGGCCACTTGTCCAGATTCGTACTGACCAAAGGAGGGCTCCTTTTTGTTGTCTCTTTTCCTAGCTTTGATTACCTTCTAGCCTGTTTACCTTGTAGCCTGTTGCTGTCCTGGGGCTACCTTTTAATTTCTTATCATCATTGCTCAC
Source organism: Antilocapra americana (assembly GCA_007570785.1). Taxonomy (NCBI): domain Eukaryota; kingdom Metazoa; phylum Chordata; class Mammalia; order Artiodactyla; family Antilocapridae; genus Antilocapra; species Antilocapra americana. Next base: position 395,412 of record ML660222.1, read on the forward strand.
CTCTTCGTTTTCCAGTGTACCCTTAGGCTTGAATTTCCCCACACTCTGTTTCAAACTGTTAGTTCCCTTGGGTAGAGTTTTAAAGGTCTGTGTTCTGACCTACATATCCTGCTGGGCAAAACCTCTGTGCTACTGCTCTGGAAGTGGAGACCAGCTCAGTGGCCCACTTCTCTCAAAATGATACTGCTTCACAAACAGGTTACTGGGCTACAGGGCAGCTGCTCTTAGACTTCTCTGCTTTCCTCTCCTGGGATGCAGACTCTGGCTTATGAACTGAGGTCAGAGCAGCTAGGGCACCAGTATTCTTAGCCTGCCATCCTTGTGAACTCTCTGTCCTGTAAGTATGGGTTAGGTGGAGGAAGAGCCCCCCGGACCTCTCACATTTCTTGCTTCAGTTTCAGCCTCTGCAACATTGAGCTGGTGGCCGGCCCCTCAGTTAGAGGTACCACAGTGTTTGACTAGGAGCTGATGGAAAAGGGAGCACTGCATTCTTGGCTGCACCTCTGCAGAGTAGACTTTGCTGAGCTAGAGTGAGGAAAGAATGAGTGAGTCATAGCTTAAATGCCATAGACTGTCACTGTTCTTACCAAGCAGATTTTCTAAAACAAATGCTTCTGCCTTTTCTGTGTGTGCATTCAGAGATTTAAAATAGTCAAGTTTCATTTCTAATTTTTGCCAGTTAGGTTATTTATCTGGGGAGGGAGGTTCATGGAGGTCCTTATGCCATCATTCTGGAAACAGTCTCCTAAAATCATATGATTTTAAGTCAAGAGTTTCAAAATTAATGAAGCATATTCACAGTGCTCAGTTAAAAAGATAATATATGCAGTAATAGGTTTATTTTATTCATTATTTATTATTTTATTTGTTATGTATTAGTTATCTATTTGGTGCATTAAAAATCACTGGAAAACTGTGTCTAATAGCAATGTTCATTCTGCTCATGAATCTGCATTTTAACAGGGCACCATACGGGCTCATTTTGGCATTACTCCATGTCAGCTACATTTCCTGAAAGTTTGGGAACTGGAATAATCTAAGGGTTCTCCCATTCACGTTTGTGATGGCTAATGTTGGGGGCTAGAATAGCTGGGGCTTTGGGGATATCCTTCTATGTCTTGATGTGGCCTGTCCATGAGTGCCTCAGGGTAGCTGACCTTTTAAATGTCACCAGAGAGCTTCTAAGACATATGTATTGGGAGAAAGAGTCAACTGGAAGTTCCTTTTAAAAAAAATTCTTTACTCTGGCTGACTGGGTCTCCATTGCTCTGTGTGGGCTTTCTCTACTTGCAGTGAATGGGGGCTACTCTCTAGCTTTGGTGTGTGGGCTTCTCAATGCAGTGGCTTCTCTGGTTGCAGAGCACAGTCTCTAGGGCAAGCAGGCTTCAGTAGTTGTGATCGTGGGCTCTAGACTGGAAGCTCATTAGCTGCAGTGCATGGGCTTAATTGCTTGAAAGCATGTGGGATCTTCCTGGACCAGGGATTAAACCCATGTCTCCTGCACTGACAGGCCGATTCTTAACCACTGGACCACCGTGGAAGTCCCGGTGGAAGCTCCTTCTATGATCTAGCCTTGAAAGTCATACAGTAGCTAGAGTCTCACCAGATTCAATAGGGAGGAAATGTAGACAAAATTTCTCCTGGAAGAAGTGTCAACAATACAACGGAAGAAGACTGCATGGGATTGGATGCATTGGGGTGGCTGCTTTGGGAAAATACTACCTCTAACAAGGGTGAAAGCTAAAAGGTTGCTATTTATTGCTAGGAAATACAAAAATTTTAAATAACTTAACATATAATTCAATCTTTGTCTCTTCTAAATTCTATTTTATTTGTTTGTAATGTATGTAGTTCAGTAGAATATGCATGTGCTGTGTGTTGAGTTGCTCAGTCATGTCTGGTGTCTGGCTCTTTGAGACTCCATGGACTGTAAGCCACCAGGCTCCTCTATCCATGGGATTCTCCAGCAAGAAGAGTAGAGTGGGCTGCCATGCCCTCCTCTAAGGGATCTTCCTGACCCAGCAATTGAACCCACGTCTCCTGAATTGCAGGCAGATTTTTTACCATCTGACCTACAAGGGAAGCATGTAGTTTATAAATAAATAATCACATGATGGGATTGTGTTCAAATTCTTTTTAATAATAGGAGTATGATAAAAATAAATGGAAAACTCTGGTACAGAAATTCAAAATCAAGTTATTTTCTCAGCAGCACACCAATATGCATATTATGATAAAAACTATTTTGTGATAACTTCCAAACAAGTATAAAACACAAATTATGGGAACAGAATTATAAAAATAATTCTCATCTGGTAAGAACATTCTATGTGTCTGACATAATCCTGTGATTTTACATAAACATTTAAATATTTATTTAGTCTTCTTAATATGTGTACAAATCAGGTGTTTCTGTTTTGCAGATGAGAAAAACTGAAGCTTGGAAGGGATAAATCACCCAGCTTGTATGGTAGACCTAAACTCCAGAGCCCATAATCTTAGCTACCATTTGAGACATGGTCCTTTTATGTCTACTTTTGTGTATGTGTTTTGAAAAGTTAATTTAGTGCCCAGTGTAAAAATGTGTTGAAAATATTTAACAACCAGCCTTCAAAAAATAAACTGTAGGCAAAGATATATTTATATTTGCTTATTATAATTTTTACTCATCCAAAAGAAATGCCCAGATAATTTACAAATAATAATAAAATATATATATATTCTTTTCTCAATTCTCTAACCTGTAACTTCAGTGTGACTTGCTATTTATTACAAAATGCAACCTATACTTCTACTTCTAATGTACAATGTAACAAAATCAGATGATAAATAAAGGCTAGATTACTGTCTAAACTGCAAAGAAATTATTCATATTGTCCAAAAAAAGATAGTTTCAGCATGAACATTGGTTGTTAATTTAACCTGTGCTAATGAGTCAGATGAAAGTGAAACAATCAAGATGTATGTTAATGAAAGTAAGTAGAGAAAGCCAACTTTTTAAAAGACATTGTTACTATTTAGCAGAAGCATATTAAAGCATATTAAATACAGTAGGTTTCTAGAATATGCTCCCAGATACTGGGAGGATGCCTTTAAATTTTTATTGTGGTAAAGTAAAATAGACATAAAATTTACCTTCTTAACCATTTAAAAGGCATTAAGTACATTCACAATGTTGTACAATCACCACTACTGTTCATCTTCAGAATTCTTTCATCACCTCAAGCTAGAGCTCTGTACCCCATTAAACAATAACTCCCTACTCATCCCTCTCCTGGCCCCCAGAAACAACTCTACCTTCTTTCTCTATGATTTTGCCTATTCTAGATAGCTCATATAAGTGGAGGAATCATGTAATAGTTGTCCTTCTGTGTCTTGCTTATTTCCCTTAGCAAAATATTGTAGCATATGTCTGAATTACATTTCCTTTAAAGGCTGTATAATATTCCATTTTATGTGTATATCATATTTTATTCATCATTCATCCACCAATGGGCATTTGGGCTGTTTCTACCTATTGGCTACTGTGAATAATGCTGCTTTAAACACTGATAAACAAATACCTATCTGAGTCTTTGCTTTCAGTTTTTTAGGGTATATATCCAGAAGTGAGTACATCATGAGAAACGCTGGGTTGGAAGAAGCACAAGCTGGAATCAAGATTGCCAAGAGAAATATTAATAGGCAGACATGCAGATGACACCACCCTATGGCAGAAAGTGAAGAGGAACTAAAAAGCCCCTTGATGAAAGTGAAAGAGGAGAGTAAGAAAAATGGCTTAAAGCTCAACATTCAGAAAACTAAGATCATGGCATCTGGTCCCATCACTTCATGGCAAATAGATGGGGTAACAGTAGAAACAGAGAGAGACTATTTTGAGGGGCTCCAAAATCACTACAGATGGTGATTACAGCCATGAAATTAAAAGATGCTTACTCCTTGGAAGGAAAGTTATGACCAAGGTAGATAGCATATTGAAAGCAGAGACATTACTTTGCCAACAAAAGTCCGTCTAGTCAAGGCTATGGTTTTTCCAGTAGTCACATATGGATGTGAGAGTTGGACGGTTGGAAGAAAGCTGAGTGCTGAAGAATTGATGCTTTTGAACTATGGTGTTGGAGAAGACTCTTGAGAGTCCCTGGGACTGCAAGAAGATCCAACCAATCCATCCTAAAGGAGATCTGTCCTGGGTGTTCATTGGAAGGACTGATGTTGAAGCTGAAACTCCAAATACTTTGGCCACCTCATGTGAAAAGTTGACTCGTTGAAAAAGACCCTAATGCTGGGAAGGATTAGGAGCAGGAGGAGAAGGGGAGGACAGAGGATGATATGGCTGGATGGTATCACCAACTTGATGAACATGGGTTTGGGTAGAGTCTGGGAGTTGGTGATGGACAGGCAGGCCTGGCGTGCTGCGATTCATGGGGTCGCAAACAGTCGGACACAGCTAAGCGACTGAACTGAACTGAACCCAGAGTGGAATTGCTGGGTCATATGGTAATTCTATGGGTTTCCAAAGTGGCTCAGCATGTTAAGAATCTGCCTGCAATGCCAGAACTGCAGGTTTGATCCCTGGGTCAGGAAGATCCCTTGGAGAAGAGCATGGCAACCCACTACAGTATTCTTGCCTGGAGAATCCAATGAACAAAGGAGCCTGGTGGGCTACATCCCATAGGGTTGCAAAGAGTCAGACAACTTAGCATGCACGCATGCATGGTAATTCTATACTTAATCTTTTGGAAGAATTGTCTTACTGTTCTCCAGTGCCACGCTTTAGCTGTATTTATTTGTTTACTTTACTCTCAGTCTGTGTTTTGCTATTATAATGGGAAATTTCAGGTTTCTAATGTCTTCTTTGCTTTCACATATGCTCTGATCACATTTTATATCTTATTATTAATGTCTCAAATTCTTACTATTCTTTCCATCATTATAAACTTATATTCTAAACAGTTTAAGGCTTAGCTTGATTTCCAAGTACAATTCAATCACTAATCTAATTGAATACTGACTCTGGTAATATTCAATGAATGTGTTATAACTAATTAACACTTCTATGTAAAAACAAATGTATACTTGTGAGCAGGAAACAAAAATTCATTCTGGGAGACAGACTGTGAATCAGCAAGAAACAGAAATCATACTACAAACAAGTTATTGTTGTTGTTCATTTGCTAAGTCATGTCCAACCCCTTGCCACCCCACGGACTGCAGCACACCAGGCTTCCCTAATCCTTTACTATCTCCCTGAGTTTGCTCAAAATCATGTCCATTGAGTCAGTGAAGCCATCCAATGACAATAATGCTATGTGATATGTACACTTCACTAGTAGGAAATAAAAAATTTCAAGGGAAGCTAAAAGAGGAGCTATTTGCTCTTCTTTGAGGGATAATACCTAACTGAGAAGTGACCTTAAGTTGAGCTGAAATAGATCTTCAGTGACAGTCTGTAACAGAGAAAGGGAGATAAGGGCAATCCAAGTCAGCAGAACAAAAATGCAGAGGTTCCGAGCCAGCGGGTGCAGTAAGAGCAGTGGGCCCTCAGGGCTCCAAAATATGTCACTGTGGGCACAATGAATGGAGGTGGAGTGGAGGGTATGAGGCTGAATTGGGCCTAGACTGGGAATGACTTTGAGTGAGACGCTAAGGAGCTGTTCTTTAAGACCAGTGAAGACTCACGGCAGTCTGTAAGTAAAGAGGTAATGTGGTAAATTCTGCATTTAGGAAACCTACCTCAGTGATCACACAGAGAAAAAATTGAAGGGATTTAAAACTGGGGAATAAGAGACCAGAAGTCAGCGTACCAGACAGTGGTCTCTGGTGAGAACGACTTTGGAGGGATATCTCTTGTGTTTTTATTTCGATGCTGTTGCATATATCTAAACTTGAAGAAAAATATAAGCAGTTATATGCAATAACAAAAAATCTGTTTAGGTAGAGGCGTGAACTTCTACAAAAAAACATTTTAACAAAATTTCAAGAACAGCTTTTATAGCACTGCAAAAGGGGAAGCACCATTTAGTCAGCTTTTATTCTTCCTTTCTTCTCATAGGAGTTTGTCCTTGAAATGCAAAATACAAGTTTCTGAACTAATGTATCTCCAATCTCACCTTTACTTTGAGACCAGCACACCTTTACTGTGACACTTTTTATATTCACAAAATCTTGTTTACAGAATGATTATTTTTATCAGAACCAGAGACAATGTCAATCAGCTGGTGTTAGTAAAGCACAGTTCAAACAGCCTTCTTAAGTTACCCAACAATGAGAATTTATGGCACATTCAAATCGATGCGGATACTTTCTTAATGTATTTTAGCAGGTGGAATTTCTAACAGGTCTATTCTTTGCCTGAAACTTGCAAATACATGCTACTTTTAATGTTATCAATGGCATGAGTTACAAGTAGAGGAAAGTGGGATGAACACAATGTTTGCTATGGAAAATCTTTCCCTTTTACCTCTAAAAATCAAAATAGTCTCACACAATAATCTTGGCTATAGTCACTGAGAACTACAATAAGACCCACTAATACGATTAGTTGAAACTTGAGATAAGTAAAATACATATAAATCTCCTCAAGTGGAAAAATATTTGCTGTGGGTATCTTTCACTTTCAGTCATTAAAAACAAAGCTCTAGGCACCAGTGATCACAGATGTTGCTCAATTCCCTTTTGTACTCAGAAGATTCAAAGAGAACTGACATTAGCATTTGAATCACCCTCCTTCAGCAGGAGCTGACCAACCACACTCTGTTTGAATCTGCCTAAATGCCCTCCCTGGGACAGAGACTATGGAAAGAGGGGACCCAGAGCTAGTTTCCAGCTTGTGAGCTTTAGGTTTCATATGAAGGTGGGCACCATGCAGCCAAACAAACACATGTCAGAAGACGACTCTGGGTTGGAAATACGAGTGTGGCTGAAAAATGCATCTCAAATATCAGCGCATCCTCCTTTTCTACACAAACATATTAAGTCCTTTCAAATATACCCCAGGGTCTCCTGTCTCTGTTACCCACCACCACACACACCCAAGAAATGAGTTTATTGAGTGAAAACAGAAACAAAGGCTGTGACTGGGACACATACTTGGGGAGTAAAGTCTCTGTGTCAGAAATTAGATCAAAGTTTGAGGGAAAAGATTTTTTAAAATAGAGGCCGATACTATGAGGATTATGGCGAGGAAGAAATGGAGACACTCTATCCCTCAATGCAGAAGCTGGTCAAGAACATTTCTTAGGAGTGCCTGGAAGTTTCCTCAGAGCAAGCTACTATCCTTCCAGCCGTCTTGGGAGGACAATCAGGCACTCCCCTCTCACTCACTGAGCATCTCATTTGGAGTCACACTGGTCAGTGTTTGAAAGACAGCACAACCTCCCCTCCTGTAGACAAACACAGGCAAGGGTATAAACTCTTAGTCCCCCCAAAAGAAGAGGCTGCTGGGTGGCTCTGGAGGAGATATTGTTAAGCCCACACCCCCAGGCCAAAAGAGGATTATATTGAACCATTTTGTCAGTGACTTACACGATTCTTGCTTACTATATTTGGCAACTTATCTGGGATACTGTTGTTAAAAAGAAGAAAACAACAGGCCCAAAACAGAGTCACTCCAAGTAGAGTCATTTGTGCTAAGCCCCGTAATGCAAACCAAGACTTAATACCTAACCTAACTTGTAGTTACATTCCTCTCTCAGGAATGTAATCTTAACTGATCAACACTAGTGAGGTGATGCTCCCAAAAGGATCCTTCTGTTCCTCTCAGGAGGGTGGTCTTCCCTGAAATGATTCATTGTTTGATAATTATTTCCTGCTTCACCCTTTTTCTGACTTTAAAACCTGGATGAGATTCACAAATTCTTTGATTTGCATTTTACTCAGTTGCATTTTACTTATTTATCACTGTGAAGCTCAGAATGTCAGTTTTAGATTGTATTACAAGCATAGTAGCAATATGAGATGAAGCCATGTGTATCCCTTTCAATAATAACAAGAGATCTGAGGATTTATCCTACTTGCAAGCTAATAAGTTTTATGGTTGCTGGCAGAAGACATGCGACTCCTGGGTCAGAGACAAAGGATTTTATTTCTCGGGGCATAGCAGGCAGCATGAACTTCAAGCTAGCATCAGCTCCCTCTGCTTCCCAAGTCCCACTGGATAATGAGGAGGTGACCAAGAGGACAGTGTGTTGGCCATGGATTTGTATCATAGCCAAAGAGTCCCAAGCTTAGGAAACTCCAAAGTTTTATAGTAAAAGTGTTAGTCGCTCAGTCGTGTCCAACTCCTTGGGACCCCATGGATGTAGCCCACCAGGTTCCTCCATCCACAGAATTCTCCAGGAAAGAATAATGAAGTGGGTTGCCATTTCCTTCTCCAGGGGATCTTCCTGACCCAGGGATTGAACCCAGGTCTTTTGCATTGTAGGCAGCTGCTTTACCATCTGAGCCACCAGGGAAGTCAGCATTTTATAAAGCCCAGTGTTTTATAAGGGAACAGCAAGTAGATCTGCTTACCCTTTTCCCGGGGGTGGGGGTGGGGACATTATCTTTATTATACTGGAAAGTAAATATATCTGCCTCGCTTCAGCATCTCTACCCAGCCTGGCTGTTAACACAAACATCCTTGAGAGGAGGGTTTGGGCACTAGACTGCTTGGAAGAACAGTTCTCAGTGGATGAGAGAAATAGCTTTGATTCCTACTTGGATAGGGTAGTTTAGTCCATTACCACTTATCTGTTATAACCAAATTATAGTCCATGGGGCCATTCACCAGTATCCCTTATGTGAATGTAATAGATGATGGGAAACTACAAGAAATTATTTCCCATAAAAGCAAAATGTCACCTTGATGGGAGTGAAAACTACCCAGTGAATACCTGTTACAAAGACTTACACAAGTAAACAGGGAAATGATTCACAGGGAAGAAATAGAAGTAGAAGAAAGGAAGGCCAAGATGGAGAACAACTGCATAAATTCAAGGCACTCAGCCATACCCTTGCTCCGCATCCTGGTGCTGCTGTCAGTGAGACACTTGCACATTTAATAAAGGTTTGTTAGCAAGGAGATATGACTGAGCTTAAAACTAGTTCTACCCTTGAATGTTTAACTTTTCTACACCAGTAAAGTACTTCTTTCCTTCTTAGGAATACCTTCATTGAAGAATAACATAAGATTCAGAAAAGTGAATTATGCTAAGTGATGAATTATCAGACACACAAAAAACACAGCATTAAATCAGAAGCCAGATCAAGAGTTACAGTACGCCAGCCCCTCAACTGCCCCTTGCAGTCAGAACTCCTAGAGTCGTTTCCTAAGATGACTACCATCCTGATTTCTACCACCACACATTAGGTTTATCCATGTTCAGTCTTCATACAATGGTATCACACAGCACACATTTCTTGTGCCTGGCTTCTTGGTCTCTTCATGGTTAGCAAGATTTATAATGTTATATTGCATGTAGCAGTAACTAACTCATTGTAATTACTGGATAGTGTTCCATTGTATGAAGATATTGCATATGATGAATATTCTTTATTGACTGTAATCTTGATGAAACTTTTATCTGTTTGCAGTTTTCGACAATTAAAGATAATCCTGCAGTAAACAGTCTTGTACACATATTTTGACATAAGTATGTCTTTCTGTTGAGTTTAAACCTAGGAGTAGATTTACAGAGATATGGGGCATGCATAAGTTTAACTTTAATTGTTAATAAGAAACCATTTTCCAAAGTGATTATACCCATTTATACTCCTCCTAGGGGTATATGAAAGCTTTACATTCTCACCAACACTTCCTATTGGCAGCGTATTTGATTTCAGCCTTTCTGGTAGTTGTGTGGCAGAATCTGATTGTGGTTTTAATTCACATTTTCTTGATGACTAATGAGTGTGTATTCTTTTCCATGTGTTTATTAATCAATTGTATTTCCACTCAGTGAAGCTGTTAAAATCTCCTGCCCATTTTTTTAAATTGAGTTGTCATTTTCTTACTTATTTTTAGGAGCTTTTCATTTTTGATACAAGTTCTTTTCAATTATATGTGTGGCAAATATCTTTTCCAACTCAGTGGCTTGCATTTCACTCTCTTAATGTGTCTTAGTGTTAATGCTTTCTCTCCATAGTCATTTTTTCTTATTGATTAATACTTTTGACAAGAAACTTTCTACTCCTAAACATATTCTCTTGTTATCTTCTTAGAATGTTAGTTGAATTATTTTTCACAACGTTATTGACTTATTTTTCACAATTATCTTTATAATCCATCTGGCTTGTAGTTTTGTGTAGAGCATAGCGTATGTCGCTAAGAAAAAACTCATTGGGTTTTCCTTTACATCTTTTGGGTTTTCCTAACATTCACAATACTTGTGAATTCAGACATGTGGATTTTCCACACCAAGCTGTTCTCTGACACCAGTTGAGTGTCCTGCATTTCAATTCAATTCTGACAGTGACCAGAGTGAGTGCAGATTCCCCCAAGTTAAAGGCTATATCCCACAAAACTTCCCCACTTCATATGCAAAGTGCAAATAGCAAGTTGGAAAAGACCCTGATACTGGGAAGGATTGGGAGTAGGAGGAGAAGGGGATGACAGAGGATGAGATGATGGATGGCATCACGACTCAATGGACATGTGTTTGAACAAGCTCCGTGAGTTGGTGGTGGACAGGGCGGCCTGGCGTGCTGCGGTTCTTGGGGTCGCAAAGAGTCGGACACAACTGAGCAACTGAGCTGAGCTGAGCTGAGGTTACTCACAACTTCCATCTGACTTGGCTGTAAATTGAAGGACTCTCCTTCTTCATGTTCGATCATTTGCTAGAAATAGCTCACAGAACACAGAGACACACTTACTGTGTTTACTAGTTGATTATATAGCAAATATGACAAAGGCTATAGATAAACATCCAGAGGAACAGGTACATAGGGGAGGTCTAGAAACATCCGCACCACAAGAGCTTCTATCCTCATGAATTTGAGGAACACATAGATGTGTTTACCAACTTGGAAGCTCTCTGAGCCCCATATTCTGAAAGTTTTAAGGAGATTTCATCATGCTGTTGTTGCTTAGTGGCTTATTTGTTTCTGACTCTTTGCAGCCCTCAGGACTGTAGTACACCAGGTTCCTCTGTCCATGGGATTTCCCAGGCAAGAATATTCGAGTGGGCTGTCATTGATCAAAAACTCCACTTCTGGCTTCTCTCCTCTTCTGAAATGATGGCAGCAGGGCTGAAAGATCCAAACGTCTAATCGTGTCTTAGTTGAAGTGGCCAGCCCCCATCCTGAAGCCCACTACAGATCACTTTGTTAGAACAGAAGATACTCTATCACCCAGGAAAATCCAAAGAATGTAGGAGTTCTGTGTCAGGAATCAAGGTCAGAGACTAAATATCAGAACAAAAGATGCTCCTGATGCTTCTCAGTTCAGTGACTCAGTCATTTCTGACTCTTTGAGACCCCATGCAGTACACCAGGCTTCCCTGTCCATTATCAACTCCTGCAGCTTACTCAAACTCATATCCATCGAGTTGGTGATACCATCCAACGATCTCATCCTCTGTCATCCCCTTCTCCTCCCGCCTTCAATCTTTCTCAAAGTCACAATCTTTTCAAGTGAGTCAGCTTTTTGAATCAGGTGGCCAAAAAAGTATTGGAGTTTCAGCTTCAACATCAGTCCTTCCAATGAACACCCAGGACTGATCTCATTTAGGATGAACTGGTTGGATCTCCTAGCAGTCCAAGGGACTCTCAAAAGTCTTCTCCAACACCACAGTTCAAAAGCATCAATTCTTTGATGCTCAGCTTTCTTTATGGTTAAAATCTCACATCCATACATGACTACTGGAAAAAACAGAGCTTTGACTAGATGGACTTTTGTCAGCAAAGTAATGTCTCTGCTTTTTAATATGCTATCTAAGTTGGTCATAACTTTTCTTCCAAGGAGCAAGCCTCTTTTAATTTCATGGCAGCAATCACTATGTGCAGTGATTTTGGAGTGCAAAAAAATAAAGTCTCTGACTGTTTCCACTGTTTCCCCATCTATTTGCCATGAAGTGATGGGACCAGATGCCATGATCTTAGTTTTCTGAATGTTGAGATTTAAGCCAACCTTTTCACTCTCCTCTTTCACTTTCATCAAGAGACACTTAAGTTCTTCACTTTCTGCCATAAATGTGGTATCATCTGTTTAACTGACATTATTGATATTTCTCCCGGCAATCTTGATTCCAGCTTGTGCTTCACCCAGTCCAGCATTTCTCATAACTTAACTCTGCATATAAGTTACATATGCAGGATGCAATATACAGCCTTGACATACACCCTTTCCGGATTTTGAACCAGTCTGTTTTTCCATGTCCAGTTCTAACTTGTACTTCTTGAACTCTATACAGATTTCTCAGGAAGCAGGTCAGACAGTCTGTTTCCCAATCTCTTGGAGGATTTTTCAGGGTTTGTTGTGATCCACACAGTCAAAGGCTTTAGCATAGTCAATAAAGCAGAAATAGATGTTTTTCTGGAACTCTCTTGCTTTTTTTGATGATCCAACAGATATTGGAATTTGATCTCTGGTTCTTCTTCCTTTCCTAAATCCAGCTTGAACATCTGGAAATTCATGGATCACATACTGCTGAAGCCTGGCATGGAAAATTCTGAGCATTATTTTGCTAGCGTGTGAGATGAGTGCACTTGTATGGTAGTTCAAGCATTCTTTGGCATTGCCTTTCTTTGCGATTAAAATGAAAATTGACATTTTCCAGTCCTGTGGCCACTGCTGAGTTTTCCAAATTTGCTGGCATATTGAGCGCAGCACTTTCACAGCATCATCTTTTAGGATTTGAAAGATCTCAACTGGAATCCCATCACCTCCACTAACTTTGCTCATAGTGAAGCTTCCTAAGGCCCACTTGTCTTTACATTCCAGGATGTCTGGTTCTAGGTAAGTGATCACACCATCATGATTATCTGGGTCATGAAAATCTTTTTTGTACAGTTCTTCTGTGTATTCTTGCCACCTCTTCCTAATATTTTCTGCTTCTGTTAGGTCCATACCATTTCTGTCCTTTATGGAGCCCATCTTTGCATGAAATGTTCCCTTGGTATCTCTAATTTTCTTGAAGAGATACTTAGTCTTTCCCATTGTATTATTTTTCTCTATTTCTTTGTACTGATCACTGAGAAAGGCTTTCTTATCTCTCCTTGCTATTCTTTGGAAATCTACATTCAAATGGGTATATCCTTCCTTTTCTCCTTTGCCTTTCACTTCTCTTCCTTTCACAGCTGTATTTGTAAGGTCTCCTCAGACAATGATTTTGCTTTGTTGCATTTCTTTTCCTGGGGGTGATCTTGATCCCTGTCTCCTGTAAAGTGTCATGAACCTCCGTTCATAGTTCTTCAGGCAATCTATCCGATCTAATCCCTTGAATCTATTTGTCACTTTCACTGTATAATCATAAAGGGTTTGCTTTAGCTCATCATACCTGAGTGGTCTAGTGGTTTTCTCTGCTTTTTCATTTCAGTCTGAATTTGGGAATAAGGAGTTCATGATCTGAGCCACAGTCAGCTCCCTTGTTTTTGTTGACTGTATAGAGCTCTCCATCTATGGCTGAAAAGAATATAATCAATCTGATTTCTATGTTGACCATCTGGTGATGTCCATGTGTAGAGTCTTCTCTTGCGTTGTTGGACGAGGATGCTTGCTGTGACCAGTGCATTCTCTTGGCAAAACTTTATTAGCCTTTGCCCTGCTTCATTCTGTAGTCCAAGGTCAAATTTGTCTATTATTCCAGGGATTTCTTGACTTCCTACTTTTTCATTCCAGTCCCTTATAATGAAAAGGATATCTTTTTTGGGTGTTAGTCCTAAAAGGTCTTGTAAATCTTCATAGAACCGATCAGCTTCAAATTCTTCAGCATTCCTGGTTGTGGCATAGACTTGGATTACTGTAATATTGCATGGGTTGCCTTGGAAATGAACAGAGATCATTCTGTTATTTTTGAGACTGCACCCAAGTACTGCATTTCAGTCGCTTTCATTGACTATGAAGGATACTCCATTTCTTCTAAGTGTTTCTTGCCAACAGTAGTAGATATGATGGTCATCTGGGTTAACTACACCCTTTCCAGTCCATTTTAGTTCGCTGATTCTTCAAACGTCAAAATTCACTCTTGCCATCTCCTGTTCGACCACTTCTAATTTGCCTTGAGTCATGGACCTAACCGGAGAAGGCAATGGCACCCCACTAGAATACTCTTGCCTGGAAAATCTCGTGGACAGAGGAGCCTGGTAGGCTGCAGTCCATGGGATCACTACAAGTCGGACACAATTAACTGACTTCACTTTCACTTTTTACTTTCATGCATTGGAGGAGGAAATGGCAACCCACTCCAGTATTCTTGCCTGGAGAATCCCAAGGATGGGAAAGCCTGGTGGGCTGCAGTCTATGGGGTCACACAGAGTCAGACACGGCTGAAGTGACTTAGCAGCAGCAGCAGCAGCATAGACCTAACATTCCAGGTTCCTATGCAATATTGCTCTTTACAGTATCCGACTTTATTTCCATCACCAGTCACATCCACACCTGGGTGTTGTTTTTGCTTTGGCTCCATCTGTTCATTCTTTCTAGAGTTCTTTCTCCACTGATCTCTAGTACCATATTGGGCACCTACCGACGTGGGGAGTTCATCTTTCAGTGTCCTGTCTTTTTGCCTTTTCATACTGTTCATGGGGTTCTCAAGGCAAGAATACCAAAGTGATTTGCCATTCCCTTCTCCAGTGGACCACATTTTGTCAGAACTGTCCACCATGACCCGTCTGTCTTGGGTGGCTCTACACACATGGCTCATAGTTAAGTTGAGTTAGACAAGGCTGTGGTCCATATGATTGGGTTGGTTAGTTTTCTGTGATTGTGGTTTTCAGTCTGTTTGCCCTCTGATGGAGAAGAATAAGAGGTTCATGGAAGCTTCCTGATGGGAGAGACTGACTGAGGGGGAAACTGGGTCTTGTTTTGATGGGTGGGGCCATGCTCAGTAAATCTTTAATCCAATTTTCTGTTGATGGGCGGGGCTGTGTGCCCTCCCAGCTTTTGGACCTGAGGCCAAACTATGGTGGAGGTAATGAAGATAATGGTGACTTCTTTCAAAAGGTCTTATGCAGGCAGTGCTGCATGCAGTGCCCCGAACCCTGCAGCAGGACACTGCCAACCCATCCCTCCACCAGAGATTCCTGGACACTGACCCAGATTCAAGTCTGTGTCAGTCTCTTCTGGGGTCATTGCTCCTCTCTCCTGGGTCCTGGTGCACATGAGGTTCTGTTTGTGCCCTCCAACAGTCTGTTTCCCAGTCCTGTGTAAGTTCTGGCGGCTCTATGTTGGGATTAATGGAGAGATCCTCCAAGAGGGCTTCTGCCATACCCAGGTCTGCTGCACCCAGAGCCCCTGCCCCCATGGCAGTCCACTGCTGACCCGTATCTCCAAAGGAGACACTCAAACATAGTTCGGTCTCAGTCTCTGTGGGGTCTCTGGGTCCCGGTGAGCACAAGGTCGTTTGAGCCCTCTGAGCTTTCTGGCCGGTATGGGGTTTGATTCTAAATGTGATTTTGCCCCTCCTATCATCTTGCTGGGGCTTCTCCTTTGTCTTTGGAAGTGCTTATCTCCTCAAAGTCATTCCAGTACCATGCAGCCACCCCTGGTGCTTTTAGTATTTACAAGGGTTTTAAGAGAGATGTGGGAGGAGGCAGAAGCAGAAACCAAACCATGTATTTTCTGTTTCACAATGTGAGTTAAAGATTAATCCTTTTCTTATTGACATGTAGCTTTTATGACAGCCCAGCATCATTTATTTATTTATTGTCCTTTCTCTATTGCCCTCCAATAATATCTTTGTCATGATTCAAATGACTGCCTGTATTGAGTTTATAATTGTGCTCTCTATTCTGTTCAGTAGCCAATTTCTCTATCTTTGCACAAATAACACATTTTTAAATCATTCTAGTTTAATTATAAGTCTTGATATCCAATATATAAATCTTTCAGCTTTTAAACTTCTTTCAGCTTGTCTTGGGACTAAAATTCTGCATTAATTTGAAAATTAGCCTATCAGTTTGTACCTATGTATATACATATGTCTGGTGGCTTTTTTTAAATAAGGATTTTGTCAATTAAATCAGCTCCTAGAAAACTGGCATCCTTATAACAGCTAATCATCTAATCCAACAACAAAATACATTGCTGTAATTATTCAGATCTGCTTTAACTGGTCTCATGACTGTTTTAAAGTTTCTGGTATAGAAGGCTTCTGCATTTTATATTAGATTTACTCCTAGATATTTGATGTTTAATGATGTAATTGTAATGTCTAATTTTAATTTCATTTTCTAATTGTCAGTGTTACAGAGGAGTAAAATTGTGTTTTGCATATTCAATTCACTCAAGCAATTGTGCTAAGTTTGCTGTTTAATTCCAATTGTTTGTTTGTAAATTTTTCAGAATTTCTACACAACCTTTTTGTTGACAAATAATGACAAGTTTTACTTTTCCCTTGCAAATCTTATATATTATATTTATTTAACTTGCCTTATTTTACTTCTAGAGACCTACACTGTGGTCATCCAATTTGAAAGAAAAATTTTCAGTATTTCACTAATAAACATGATCATTGTTATAGGTTCCATGTGTTCCTTGCTAAAGAATGTTGAACTTTATCACATGATTTTTCTGCATTTATTGAGATGATCATATTATTTTTCTCTTATATACTGTCACAACTTAGATTTGCGGTTTTTGAACTTGATATACATGAAACTGTTTAATACACGATCTTAGCATCTGACTATTTTGCTAGATATTAAGTTTAGTCATTCTGGAGATGTTCATTTTCATTGTTGAAGAGAATTCCATTATATGGTTTTATCACGAATTATTCATCCATTTGATATTTGATGGCTATTTGATGTTTTTGGCAGTCTGGAGAAAATCAAGCTATCCACCTATCTCTCTCCTCAGAACAGATCCTCATAGGCAAGGAGCCCTAAATTGCACTCCAGCACTGCTGCCAATTACTGTGGGCACTGTAGTTGTATCCATCGTGCCTGCCTGCGATGACGGCATGCCTTTCATCCCACACAAACAACCCCTCCCAACAACACTATGCACCCCTATCCCACCATCAATTTCAGTTAAGAATGTCATGGAAATTCCCAAAGATGCTGCTACCTCCCCCTTGTGGCATTTCTCACCTGTCTTGGTGAGATGAGCGTCCTCATGGAGCCCCTGAGAAACCTGCTAGGATGCTACATCTTCTCATCTTATCTCATAAACACATTCTTCATTTCTACCTTTCTGTTTTTTGATCCCATCTCCAATACTATCTTGAAGTAGTGGGGCAGCTCCATCTGACTTTCATAGTCAAGCTTCAAGGAGCCATCCAAGGAGTGTCCTAGGATTAGTTGCAGGGGGTTCAAGGAAGGTGTTTGAGCCCAAGTCCTGAGCTAGTGCTGCGGGGCAAATGAGTTCCCCCATGGAGTTTCATGTTCTCTTGTGCTTCTGCCAAGATCCACTCCAACATGGGGCCTCCCAGGTCCAGCTAATATAGTAACTCAGGGGCAAATATTTCTGTGTGCCAGTTATTCCTCCTAGTCAGGGACTGGGTTTGCTTACTCAGATTGTGCTGAGATTGGACTGTAACTGTCAGAGACAGTGGGGGTGGTGACAGTGGGTCTAAGGTCATCCTGTCAGGCGCTTCTTGAGCAAGGGCTCCATGGGGTCTGCAAGCAAAAGGAGTCTGTGCCATTCTGCAAAGAGGGAGGATGTTACTTCTGTTAGCCTCAGAAGATTTGGGGGAATCTACTAGCCCATGTTCTGAGCACATCCACACACATACACCCAATCTCAGGTCTCCGATCCCATTGGTTCCCCCTTAGAGCCCTCAGCGTAGGACATCTGGTAAGTCTGTGTGTTCACACCTTTGCAGCTCTGCAATGTTAGCAGTTAGATGCTGGACCCTTGTGCCTGAAGAAGATAAGAGGGTGCACAGACACTGCCTTGGAGACCCTTTGAATCTCAGAGTGCTTAGAACTGAAGCTTTCAAAGAAGCTAACACTAAGTTTTAAAGACCATTTTTCCCATTCAATTCAAAAGCCAATTGCAAGTATATTACTTGTTACTTTCCTTTCTGACTTTATCTTAACCTAATCACCCACTGATGACCATATTAATAGGGATGGGGCTACATGCACCATCCACATACAGTCAGATGTGTGTTCTCATTTCCATCTGCCCAGTGAATGATCCAGCTGTAAAATCCCACCTTGAGTATCTGGTTTCTAAGGCTCCTATTGATGCCAAATGTACTAGTTTGGGATCCCTCCAAAGCAGAGCCCTGAGACTAATGTTCACCAGCTAGTGTTTTACATGGAAAATGATCCCAGGAAGCAGAAATGAGCAACCGGAGGAGTGAAACAAGGGGAGAGGGACAACCAAGAAAGGGCTCTGGGTCACACTTACCCCTTATGTGGATTCCGGAGCACAGGTCTTACTGCCATTTAGTTCACTACTGAAGAGCAGGTTTCCAAGGTCCAATCAAACGTAACAGGGTTACCAGATTCATCCTCCCTCTTGGGAGACCATGGAACCTCTGTCCCTTTGAGCCTGCCCACACTGCAGCAAAATGATGACGACCTCTAAACCTTGGGCAGCCTATCTGACTTCACTCTCTCCCTGCTTCCTGACTCAGTGGTCACTGATTTATTAGGTCTCTGACGCACCTTGGCAGTGTCTTGCCACATTCTCTCTTTGCTTTGAGTGGATGAAATGGTCCAAATTACTTACCCATCCATATCACACAAACAAAATCATCTTTTAAACAAAAGTCATGAACCAATAAGCCACAATATAAATTACAAATGGTTAGCAAGCATTTAAAAGACATCAGCTTCCTAATTATAAAAACTTTCCAATTAAAAATGATATGATTTCAAATGTTAGGGTACAAAGATGAAATAAACAGATGGAAGGTATTGGGGAAGCTATTTAGAAACTTTTCTGAAAGTTTCTGCTTGACTCTCACTAGCGGTATCTGAGGGGATCCAATAACTTCTTTCAGTGTATTTTGGCAATTAATAGAATTTTGGCAATATTAACAAGAATGGTGTTATTTTCATACATATTGACACAGTAACTCCACCTCTAAGTAACCTATTTATTCTAACGAAATAATCTGAAATGTTGACAGGCATTTAAACCAAATATATTTAACTTAGAGTTATTTTTAATGAAGAAAATATTTAAAATTCTCTATAATGTGTGTGCTTGTTAGTCGCTCAGTCACGTCCAATTCTTTGCAATCTCATGGACTGTTGCCCACCAGGCTTCTCTGTCCATGGGATTCTCCAGGCAAGAATACTGGAGCAGGTTGTCATTTCCTTCTCCAGGGCATCCTCAAGATCCAGGGATCAATAATGAAATCATAATATATCAAAGAAATAAAATGCAATCTTAAAAATTACATTCAATTTAATTTCCCTCTGCAGGGAAAAATGCCTTTAAATACCACTAAGCCAAAGCAAAATTTAAAACATATACAATATGAATTCAATTAGGATAAAAAATGCATAAGGATAACTCTTGAAAAAATATTCCAGATGTTAAAATTGGTTTCTTGGGCATGGAGTTACAGATATTTTCTTCTCCACATTTTTATAGCTTCAATTGCTTCTCAAATTTTCTACTGAGTGGACAATTCTTTTGCAGTCAGAAATAACAAGGGAAAATAAAGAGAAAGTAGCTTCTATGTTAGAATTAATAATAGTAAATTATTTATCCAGAATAAGATAGAGAATGATGGTTGATTTAATTTTCAGATAATTAAATATTTATATGTCTACTCCAAATAGAGTGCCTTTCAGGAATGCATAATAAAATAAATCTAATATCAAAACTGTACAAACAAATCATCTTTTCTCTTACAATTCATAAGGAACTTCAACTGTTACACTCTTTGAGGTCACAATTAAGAACTTCGATTGTCATTCCATCAGAGTATCTTAATATCTTAAACTGTCTTTTGTTTCCCTAGAGGGATGCTGGCTTGTTCTTTAAGCCCCCAGCACTTTACATCTGATATTTTCACCACACTTCATTTAAGGTAAACATTATTTCATGTGCAAATAAATTAGCACTGTACTTTGCCAAATACTGCATCAAATCTTAGAGGTGGGACTTAAACACCAGTCTTGCCCCTTGCCCAGGCCGACCCTCTGGCTCCTGGCTGGAAATACTGGGGACCGGTAGTTATTTGTTGGTTTTATATAATTTGTTTAGTCACTGGAGGACTACTGATTTGCATTTTCTCTCTTTTTATATTGATCTGTAACCAGCTCTGTCTTCTACCTAGCGGGTATCTGGGCATGAACTGGCCAGTGTCATTTTCCTGTCCTTTCAGACAGGGTTTCGCCCTCGGGCTTCTCTGGCAGCCGCCTCCGTCGCTATGGTGACCCCGTGTCAGCTCTGACATCGAAGCCTCAGCAGCTGTGCCTGGTCTCCCTGGCTCAATGCAGAGCTCAGCGCACTTGGCACCGCGGGAGGCAGGGTCTGGGCCGAGCTGCGCCTGGCCTCTGTCCCTCCCCAGACAGGAGCCCACTTCCAAAGACAGACAGCCTGGATACGATCCAAGCCATGAATGCCTTGAACTCAGCACTGGACTTGATTTCTCCTTTAACCGAGAGAGAGAGAAATAAAACAAAACACCCAACAGTACACACTGGTGTAGTGCTGTCTTCTGAATCTTGGAAACATCTCAGCAGAATATACAATCTTTCATTTCCAGGGTGCAGGCTAGGGGGCCTATTGTGATTAACACCCAGGGAACTTCCCATAACCCCATTAGATCAATATAATATGGAATGCAGCCCTGCAGTATATAGTTTTAAAATTATATAAGAACATATAAATAGGAGCTTATAATGTAGTGTTAACTTTAAAAACTAAGATGTAAAATCATTTACAAACTCAAAATACCACTAAATGAAAATACTCAAATGCAAGGAAAGGTAAAAATATATACCAACAGGATTCATAGAGGCTGGATATTCCATGATAGAAATTAGCAGATACCTTATTTGGTATTGCACTTAAACTGAATGTAATTTAAAAATACATCATAACATTTTATCAAACTGCAGTGGGCTCTCTATAGCAAAAAAGAACAACTTTCAATGCGATAAACAAATGAGATAAGAAAAACTTTCATTCTATTGCATTATGAAGCACAAAATCACATTTCAAAAAGAAAGCTACCTTTACATTTTTTCTTTCAAGAAACGTGTAAGATATGTCCTTTAAAGAACATCCTGAAAGAAGCTGTAAGGCCAGAGAGTAAATGCTCCCAGCTGAGCTCCCCTCTGCCTCTCATGGGGCAACCTCAGCTCACAGATGACCCAACCTAGTCCTGGGATATACCAGTTCATTAATTACAGCTGGTAGCATTGCTTCCCCGGGAACACTACTTTTCATTTATTTTATCTTACAAAAAAATCTTGCAACTAAAAATTTATATCTAATTGCATAGAAAGAATAAGGAAATATCAGTATACCTTTATAGAGCATTGACATCTGCTGAGTATCCTCCAATGAGCTTTACAGATAGTCTTTCACTTAATCATCACAGCAATCCCATAGAGTAGACACTGTTATCCTCATTGTAAAGTTGAAGACACTGAGGCCAGAGAGGTTGTGTATTATGCCTAAGGTCACATAGTTGGGTCCATCCCTTGACAGAACTGGTTTCCTCACCCTCCCTTTCCTCCTCTTCCATCTTTCTTCTTCCTCACACCTTGATAGGCACAGATAGACAAACAGACACACACACGAGGGTTGTTTTGTTCTAAGTAAATGCGATTATACAATAAATGTTAATCATTTTTATTGCTTTGAAGATTTTCTTTTTTAAAATCTTTTTCTTTTTTAAACTTAAGAGATATACCTGGGTGTAGAAAAACCCTGACTTTATTCAACTGGTCACACAAATCCCCATTTCCCAGCCGATCCTGAGGAAGCTGAGGCTTCAGAGCAGCCTTGCCCAAGGGACTCTCTTGACCTGAGTGGACCCAGTCATTCAAGGGGGAAAACAGGTTCTAATGGTCAAGGAAGAGTTTCTCTATTCCCACACTGGACCACGCATCTTACAACTGAGAGACTTAAAGTGAAGCAAATTCTATGAGCAACAGAATAGAGCGATGAAAAGAACCTGTCACTGATGACACCGTGGAGCCGACCAGTCCACCAGCTCGTGCTTGGCTTCTGAACTCCCATCTTGCGAGGTCACAAGTGTCCATATGATGTAATTCAGTTTGACTTGGTCGCTCTTTTATTTTCTGCTGAAGTGATCCAACATGGTGAGGGTTTCTACAGGGCTCATTGTTACAAGTAGAATTGTTTGTTCAAAGGATATATGCAGCAGTGTACTCAGAGAAGCAAGGGCACCCCACTCCAGGACTGTTGCCTGGAAAATCCCGCGGACGGAGGAGCCTGGTGAGCTACAGTCCATGGGGTCGCTACGAGTCAGACATGACTGAGCGACTTCACTTTCACTGTTCACTTTCATGCATTGGAGAAGGAAATGGCAACCCACTCCAGTGTTCTTGCCTGGAGAATCTCAGGGACGGGGGAGCCTGGTGGGCTGCAGTCTATGGGGTCACACAAGGTTGGACACAACTGAAGCAACTTAGCAGCAGCAGCAGCTAATAAATACTTGACACATTCATGGAGGTAGAGGCAGGGAGCACAGGAAAGTCTTGAGGGGAAATCCCTGATTTGTAGAATTTGCTAATTTCTATAAGAACTCCCACCACAGCTACCAATACGGCATCAGTGAAGGCAGCTGGGAAAAGATGTGGACACTTAGTTCTTGGCCTCCTATGATACTTCACTGATTTATCTTCCAATTACCACTATAGGGTGGTATACACTTGAGGTTATCTATCAGGGGTTTCCAAACTCCAGGATCTAATGCCTCATGATCTAAGGTGGAACTGAGGTAATAATAATAGGAATAAAGTACGCAATAAATGTAATACACTCAAATCATCCCAAAACCATCTGCCACCGCCTATGTTGGTGGGAAAATTGTCTTCCATGAAATCAGTTCCAGTGCCAAAAGATTGGGGACTGCTGCTCTCATAACACTGATTTAAAATGCTGCATTTACTGAATATTAAAAATTCTTTATTCACATGGGTATATGCTAGTGATCCGTTTTCAATTCTTACATAATCTTGCAGTTTTAGTTGCCTTAGTTGCATTGTATGGTTGATTTCTGGTGGGATAAACTTCAACAGTACACGATTCAAGGTCTTCCAAATGCTCAAGCTGGATTTAGAAAAGGCAGAGGAACTAGAGATTGGTGATGGACGGGGAAGCCTGCCTTGCTGCAGTCCATGGGATCGCAAAGAGTTGGACACAGCTGAGTGATTGAACTGAACTGAAACTGTGATGAGTGAACATTGTTCCACTGCTAATCTTCTTCAAACTTTTCCTTGACTAATCCTGCACATGACTATCCCAGATTAACTTCACAATCAGTTTGTCAATTTCCTTAAAAAGTATCTCAAGATTTTTGTTTTACTGAGCCATTCCAGGTTAATTGACATGCTTATTATAATAAATCTTCCTTACTGTGAACATGGTTTCTATTTATTTTTATTTTTTTCACCAATTGCATGTTTTTCACACATATCTTATGTGCCCACATTTATTGAAAAAATTTTATAGTTTGAATTGTTATTGTAAATTGAATTATTTTGTATTATTTATAATTCTGTATTGTTACTACATGGAAGAACAAGTGATATTATATTTTGATTCTTTCTCTATCTTTTTTTGGTTGTGTCTTGAGAATTTGTGCATAAACACAGCATCTGCCAAAGACTGCAGCCATTTCACTTTTTTGACCTCATGATTTTGCTATTGTATTACATTATCTTGAAAGTGAAAGTGAGAGTCACTCAGTCATGTCTGACTCTTTGTGACCCCATGGACTGTATGGTCCATGAAATTCTCCAGGCCAGAATATTGAAGTGGTTAGCCTTTCCTTTTTCCAGGGAATCTTCCCAACCCACGGATCGAACCCAGGTCTCCTGCATTGCAGGCAGATTCTTTACCAGCTGAGCCACAAGGGAAGCCCTACATTGTCATAAATCTCCAGAACACAGATGAATAGTAGCATTAAGATTTCACATTTTTTTATTCTCTGACTTCACAAAGTAAGTTCTAAAGTTTTACCATTAAGAATGATGTTGCAAAAATTACACAAATTGATTCTCCTGTAATTTTCCAGTAGGTCCACTTGCTTTTTAGGTTATGGGTTTTCTTTCTATTGAAAGGTTATGTATAATTTTGTTAGAAATGAGTCTTGCAGTTTTATATACTATTTGGGTATCTGACAACATATGAACATTATTTCTTCATCCCTTGGTCTAATATTTTAAAGTTCCGTTTTCAGGGCACCTTATTAATGCAAAGCAATATTCTATATTTTTGTTTCATTTCTTTTTAAATTAATTATTTATTTATTTTAATAAAAATATTATATATATATATCTTTAGATTAAAATTTTCTTCTTAATTATTAATTTGCCAAGCAGTGTTCTAAATTTTTGACATATATTTACTCATTTACCGCAAACAAAACTTAATGAGGTAGCTGCGACTATAATAACTGCTTTACAAACGAAGACCCAAAAGAACAGAGAGTTTGAGTAACTTATCCAAGGTTACTAAAACCTGGCAGACCTAAGATTCAAACTGAGGTAGCCTGGTTCCAGAGTCCACAGATTTAACCATACTATTTAGCCTCTTATTAATATAAATTACTACATAAATATATTTCTTAGTATTGAGCAATCCTTGCATCTTTGAGATACACTTCTTGGTCTTCAGATAGTCCCAAAGGGAATTTTAAATAATATATTTGGGATTTTTAGATCACTGGTCATTAAAATCAATTATAATTTTTGGTATTATTACTTTCATGATAATCTTATAGAGTAAATTTTAAAGTTTTCCGTTTTTCCTAAACATATGGCTAACTTTAACAATGGTATGGGTTTTTTGTTTGTTTGTTTTGATAAATGTCATTCCCAAAACTACAAAGGCTATGTTACATTTCTGCTTCTATCTCTGTCTCCCTCTCCCTCTCTCTTTCTCACTGTAGATTTTTGGCTACATTTTTTTTCCTTTGGCTATTAGTTTTCTTTGATTTTCATTGTCCTCAAAGGTCAAATTAGGAAATTAATATTTATCTAGAAAAATCAATACAAAAATTTGTCTACAGGATCACCTAGATTTTCTTATCTACTGTGTTAAATATTCTTTAATTTTTAATCTCCATTATATTTATATCTTTTTTATTCCTAATACTTTTTTTCATGTTTTTCTCTAATTTTTCTGATCAGACCTTTCTAATGTTTGATCTTTATGAAGAAACTGCTTTTGATTTGATTTGTCAGGCTAACGTTTTGAGATTGGCTTATTTGCTATTTATTTTCTCTTTTGTTTAGTTTGATTATGTCATCTTACTTCCTCATGATTATTTTTGCTATTCCCTTTGTAGCTTGGGAAGATCCCCTGGAGAAGGGAAAGGATACCCACTCCAGTATTCTGGCCTGGAGAATTCCATGGACTGTATAGTCCATGGGGTCATAAAAAGTCAGACACAACCGAACAACTTTCACTTTGTAGCCACTTATTTTCTAACCTACTGTTTTCTAAAAACTGTATATATGGCTATATATTTTCCTCTTAGTACAGCTTAGAACATCTATTGCAAGCTTTGGTTATAAAGTTCCAGCTTTGTTTATTCTTAGTTTTCAGTTTCTGTTAGATTTCCTCTTGAGTTATTGAATCCATCATATTTTAATCTTCAGTTAGACAGATTTTTGTTCCTATTCTCTTCTTAGTATATATACACTGTTCAGTTTAGATAATATGGTCTGTATTATTTATAAATCTTCTTTATCTATATGGACGTTATTTGTAGCCTAATACCAGATCAATATTAAGTCATCCACTGGCACTTGAAAAAAAAAAATACTGCTTTTAGAGAGAGCTCGTTTGTTATAAGTACATAAAACTTGAATTTGTTAGTGATGTTGCTCAAATATGTTTTCAATTTTTTTTTTCTGAGCAGTCAGTTTCTGAATTTTTCTCTCTGACTGTGGATTTGTTAATAATTCCTTGTGTTACTAATAGTAATGATAGTAATAATAATATCATCATAATATAATACTGTAATATAATCTTTGTAAATATTAATCTTACACTGAGGACACAAAGATAGATTACTATCATCTCTATGAATTACTTTTTATTCATAAACAATATTCCACTTCTTCACATTTTATGATTTTAGACTGGTTCCATTCATCTTGTTAAATTTGACCCTCACTTCATTTCTGTTACACTTTACTTTGTCTATCATTCATCATTTCTAGATAGATCTTTTTGTATTCTAAATATGCACTTCCTATAAAAAGTTTTGTGTTTCTGTCTTTAGCTTGCTTAATTTTTTTACTCATTCTGAAAGTCTGTATTTTAAGTTCAGTTCAGTCACTCAGTCATGTTCAACCCTTTGTGACCCCATGGACTGCAGCATACCCAGCTTCTCTGCCCATCACCAACTTCTGGAGCTTGTTCAAACTCATGGCCATTGAGTCGGTGATGCTATCCAACCATCACATCCTCTGTTGTCCCCTTCTCCTCCTGCCTTCAATCTTTTCCAGCACTGGGGCCTTTTCAAATGAGTCAGTTCTTTGCATCAGGAGGCCAAAGTATTGGAGTTTCAGCTTCAACATCAGTCCTTCCAATGAATATCAAGGACTGATTTCCTTTAGGATTGACTGGTTTGATCTCCTTGCAGTCCAAGGGACTCTCAAGAGACTTCTCCAACACCATAGTTTAAAAGTATCAATTCCTCAGCACTCCAGATGTTCAAGCTGGTTTTAGAAAAGGCAGAGGAATCAGAGATCAAATTGCCAACATCCGCTGGATCATTGAAAAAGCAAGAGAGTTCCAAAAAACAACATCTATTTCTGCTTTATTTACTATGTTTGACTGTGTGGATCACAATAAACTGTGGAAAATTCTAAAAGAGATGGGAATACCAGACCACCTGACCTGCCTCTTGAGAAACCTGTATGCAGGTCAGGAAGCAACAGTTAGAAGTGGACATGGAACAACAGACTGGTTCCAAATAGGAAAAGGAGTACATCAAGGCTATATATTGTCACCCTGCTTATTTAACTTATATGCAGAGGACATCATGAGAAATGCTGGGCTGGAGGAAGCACAAGCTGGAATCAAGATTGCCGGGAGAAATAGCAATAACCTCAGATATGCAGATGACACCACCCTTATGGCAGAAAGTGAAGAGGAACTAGAAAGCCTCTTGCTGAAAATGAAAGAGGAGAGTGAAAAAGTTGGCTTAAAGTTCAACATTCAGAAAACTAAAATCATGGCATCCAGCCCCATCACTTCATGGCAAATAGATGGGGAAACAGTGGAATCAGTGCTAGACTTATATTTTGAGGGGCTCCAAAATCACTGCAGATGGTGATTGCAGCCATGAAATTAAAAGACGCTTACTCCTTGGAAGGAAAGTTATGACCAACCTAGATAGCATATTAAAAACCAGAGACATTACTTTGCCAACAAAGTTCTGTCTAATCAAGACTATGGTTTTTCCAGTAGTCATGTATGGATGTGAGAGTTGGACGTTGAAGAAAGCTGAGTACCAACGAATTGATGCTTTTGAACTGTGGTGTTGGAGAAGACTCTTGAGAGTCCCTTGGACTGCAAGGAGATCCAACCAGTCCATCCTAAAGGAGATCATTCCTGGGTGTTCATTGGAAGGACTGATGTTGGAGCTGAAGCTCCAGTACTTTGGCCACCTCATGCGGAGAGTTGATTCACTGGAAAAGACCCTGATGCTGGAAAGGATTAGGGGCAGGAGGGGTAGGGGACAACAGAGGATGAGATGGCTTGATGGCATTATCTACTCAATGGACATGAGTTTCGGTAAACTCCAGGAGTTGGTGATGGACAGGGAGGCCTGTGCTGAGATTCATGGGGTCACAAACAGCTGGACACGACTGAGTAACTGAACTGAACTGTCATCAGTGATATTGACCTATAATTTTCTTTTTTGAGTGATATCTTTGTCTGGTTTTGGTATCAGGGTAATGCTGGCCTCAGAATCAGTTTCAGAAAGATAAGCATTGTATGTGCTCAGTAGCTCAGTTGTGTCCAACTCTTTGTGACATTTTGGACTGTAGCCCGCAAGGCTCCTTTGTCCATGGGATTTTTCATGCAAGAATATCAGAGTAGGTTGCCATTTCCTCTTCAGAGGATCATCCCAACCTAAGAATCAATCTCACATCTGCTTCTCCCACTTTTCAAGTGGATTCTTTACCAGCTGAGCCATCAGGACAATAACTCTTCTCTAAATGTTTGGTAGAATTCACCTGTGAAGTCATCTGGTCCTGGACTTTTGCTTGTTGGAAGTTTTTAAATTACTGATTTAATTTCATTACTGGTAATTGTTCTGTTCACATTTTCTATTTCTTCCTGGTTCAGTTTTGGGAGATTGTACCTTTCCAATAATTTGACCCTTTCTTCTAGGTAGTCTATTTTATTGATGTGTAGCTCCTTGTAGCACTTTGATGAGGCTTTGTATTTCTGTGGTGTCTGTATAATTTTTCCTTTTTTGTTTCTGATTTATTGATTTGGGCCTGCTCCCTTTTTATCTCAATGAGTCTAGCTATAGGTTTATCAATTTTATTAATTTTTTCAAAGAATCAGCCTTTAGTTTCAATGAATGTTTCTCATTTTTTAGTTTATATTTCATTTATTTCTGCTCTGATCTTTATGATTTCCTTTCTTCTATTAATTTTGGATTTTGTTTGTTCTTATTTCTCTAGTTCCCTTTGGTATAAAGGTCAGGTTGTTTATTTGAGATTTTCCTTGTTTCCTGAGATAAGCTTTTATTGCTATAAACTTCCCTCCTAGAAATGCTTTTGCTACATCCCATAGGTTTTGCGTCATCATGTTTTTGTTTTCATTTCTGTCTGGGTCTTTTTATTTCTTCTGTAATTTCTTAAGTGATCCATTGGTTGTTTAGAGGCATGTTTTTTAGCCTCCATGTGTTCTGGGTTTTTTCTGCTTTTTCTTTTTTCTTTTTTGTATTTGGGTTCTAGTCTTAGAGTGTTGTGGTTGGAAAAGATGCTTGATATAATTTTAATTTTCTTACAGTTACTGGGGTTTGTTTTGTGGCCCATTGTATGATCTATCCTGGAAAATGTTCCATGTGCACTTGAAAAGAATGTGTGTTCTCATATTTTTAGATAGACTGCTCTATATATCAAGCAAGTCCATTTAGTCTAGTGTGCTATGTAAGGCCTATATTTCCTCTTGATTTTCTCTCTGAATGATCTGTCCATTGATGAAATGGGGGTGTTAAAATACTCTACAATTATTGAGTTACTATTGATTTCTCCTTTTATGTCTGTTAATATATGCATTATATATTGAGGTGCTCTTATGTTGGATGCATGTATATTCTAATTGTTGTAACTTCTTGGACTGATCCCTTGATAACTATGTAATGCTCTTTTTGCCTCTTGTAAAGCCTTGATTTTGAAATATATCTTCTCTGATATAAACATTGCTGCTCTGGTTTCCTTTTCATTTCCATTTGCGTAGAGTATGTTTTTTCTCCTCCCTCACATGTAGTCTGTATGTGTCTTTAAATCTGAAGTTAGTGTCTTGTACGCAACTTGCACACAGGTCCTTTTTTTTTTTTTAAATCCATTCAGACACTCTCCATCTTTTAGTTGAAGCATTTAGTCCATTTACATTTTAGGTAATTATCAATATGGATGTTCATATTGCCACTTTATTAATTGTTTTGAATTTGTTTTTGTAGGTCTTTTCTTTCCCTACTTCTTTTATTCTGTTCTCTCATTATCTGATGACTATCTTTAGTGTTATGTTTGGTTTCCTTTTTCCTTTTTGGGTGTATGTCTATTATAAATTTTTGGTTTGAAGTTTTTCTATAGAAATCTCTTTCTATATATCTATATGTAGAGAGAAATATGATTGTTTTAAGTTACTAATGTCTTAAGTATACATAGTTAATATGTTATATCTATTATATTATTAATGATCTCTTAATTTCATGTATATATATATATATAGTTCAGTAACTATAGTTAGATAGAAAAATCAATAACTTATGTATATAGAAAGAGAGAGAGATGATTATTTTAAGTTACTGATCTCTTAATTTCAAACACACTTTTAAAACCCTGTATTTATACTCTCTTCTAATGATTACTGTTTTTTGATGTCAAATACTACATTGAATTGTTTTCTGTATTCCTTAACTGTTTATTGTATATATAGATGATTTTAGTACTTTTGTCTTTTAACCTCACTACTAGCTTTGTGTGTGGATGATTTCCTACCTTTACTGTATTGGGCTTCCCTGGTGGCTCAGAAGGTAAAGTGGCTGCCTGCAATACAGGAGACCATGGTTTGATCCCTGGGTTGAGAAGATCCCCTGGAGAAGGAAATGACAACCCACTCCAGTACTCTTGCCTGGAAAATCCCATGGATGGAGAAGCCTGGTAGGCTACAGTCCATGGGATCACAGATAGTCGGACATGACTGAGTGACTTCATTTTCACTTTCACTGTATGTTAACCCTTACCAGCGAGCCTTTTCCTTTTATAAATTTCTTATTTCTAGTTGTGGCTTTTCCACCTTAGAAAGTTAACATTCATTGTAAAGGTAGTTTGGTGACACTGATCCCTTTTAGCTTTAGCTTGTCTGTGAAGCTTTTGATTTCTCCATCAAATGTGAAAGAGAATATGCTCTCTTGGCAAAAATGATCCTATGATCATTAAGGCATTTTCCTCAGGACAAGGCTTATCCATTACACTCTGAATGTGCTGATCCTTGCAATTTCCACAAGTGTTGGAAACTTGACTGCATAATTTGTGATAGCATTCTCCTAGGCTTAAAAAACTCTGAAAAAAAGTCTTGCTTGGTAGAGTTTATTCTGCTTTTTAAATTTTTTTCAACATCTTTATTGAATTTATTACAATATAACTTATTTTATGTTTTGATTTTCTGGCTGCAAAACATGTGAGATCTTAGGTCCCTCACCAGGGATTAACTCACATCCCCTGCACTGGAAGGCAAGGTCCTAACCACTGTACTACCAGGAAAGCCCCCAGAGGGTAATCTTGGCTGTAAATTTTTCTTTTATTACTTTAAATAAATTACACCATTCCCTTTTGGCCTACACAGTTTCTACTGAAAAATCAGTTCATAGCTTAATGGGAGTTCCCTTATATGTTATTTGTTGCTTTTCCCTTGTTGCTTTTAATATTCTCCCTTTAACTTTTGTTTTTGTCATTTTAATTGCAGCATATTTGGTTTGTTCCTCTTTGCGTTTGACCTGTATGGGACTCCCTGTACTTCATGACCTTGGGTGACTGTTTTCTTTCTCAAGTTAGTGAAGTTTTCATCTGTTATGTCTACAGATGGTTTCTCAAGGCTCTTTCTTTCTCTCTTCTCCTTCTGAGGCCCCTATAGTGAGTGTATTACTGTGCTTGATGTTGTCTCAGAGGTCTTTTAAACTGCCCTCATTTCTTTTATTCTTTTTTTTTTCCTGTTCAGCAGCAGTGATTTCTACTTCTCTGCCTTCCAGCTAACTGATCTGTTACTCTGTATCATTTAATTTAGTATTAATTCCTTCTAGTGTATTTTTCATTTCAGTTGTTGCACTTTTCAAATCTGTTTGGTTGCACCTTATATTTTCTAACTCTTTGCTAAAAGCTTCTAGCTTCTTACTCTATTCATCCATTCTCCTCCCAAGTTCTTTGATTATCTTTGCAATCACTACTATGAACTCTTTCTCAGATAGATTGCCTATCTCTACTTCACTAGATCCTTTGGGGTTTTATCTTGTTCCTTAATCTGAAACATTTTCCTCTGACATCTAACTTTGTCCAAGTTGCTATTCGTATATTCTTATGTATGTGGTAGGTTAGTTACACTTCTTGGCCCTGGAGAAATGGCCCTCTGTAGGAGACATCCTATGCATCTCAGCAGTGCATTACCTTCTCCTCACTTAGGCTATATGCTCCAGGGATTCCCCCTAAGAACACTGCATGGTTCCTTCTGTTGTGGTGGCCTGACTATATGGGCAGTCTGCTAGTCTTGGTTAGCTCCTGTTTTGGTTGGTTGCCAAACCCTGCCTTGTGTGGACGCTGCTGGCTGCTGTTCACCAGAGCCTGGTCACAAGGTAGCTGTTTGTAGAACTGTAGGGGGTCCCAGGGCTGGTGCTGGCTTACTGGTGGATGGTTCTTTCCAGGTTCTGCTCTTACATTTCTTTTCTGTACATTCTGCTGTCTTGGAGAGTTATTCTACTCTCTTTCATTCCTTCTTTCAATTTTGTTGTCACATTTTTAACTTCTATGAACTCTTTTTTTTTCTTTGAATATCTTCGGTCTTTTTCATCTTTATTTTTCAATAGTGTCTCTTTATGTGTTTCATGACTTCATTAACTTTCTTATCTCTCAGAGGACATTAATGGCAACCACTTTTGAAGTTTCTGTTCTTTTAACTGGGACCATATGCCTACACATGAATTGTAGGTTCTCTCTAGGCTGTCTTGGCCAGGTCACTATCTTAGAGCAGTTGTTATCCAATTTGTTGGTATCAGAATCTCTTTACCCTTGTGAAAGTTATTAAGGATTCAATGAGATTTTTGGAAGAATAAGAAGTGGAGGAGAAAAGATAAATTGTTTCATCAGAAGACTAGACTCAAGAGGAATCCAATCCAATGCAAGAACAGAAAGTATGGATGAAGTGTAGAGTACAGGTTGAAAATGACAGAAAATTAGAAAGATTGGCACAAACTCCATGTTGCCAGATCCTGCCATACAGTTACAGAACTAAGATCTCAGGAAGAATCATGGAAAGGTTTCATCTGGGGAGCAATATAATTTAAAAATAGACTTTTTGGAAGTCCCTTCTGCTTGCAGTTTGGAAATGGAATAGAAAAGGAACAAGTTTAGAAACAGCAAGATTAGATCGGGGGCTCCTGAAGCAGTCCAAGGAAGGAGTAACATGGCCTTGAATAGAGCAACTGACAAGAGGGTTGAAGAGAAGTGAACAGGTTTGTGAAGTATTTAGAATATGGAATCATCACAACTGTGTGACAGATTAGATGGAGGGAGAAGGCAGGTGAGACACTGAGATGAGTCAAGAATAAACCCCTATATTTTTGCCTTGAGCAAACGAATACATTATAACTTTTCACTGAAACATAGAAAGAACACTTTTAAGAGTACCTATTTATTTGTACACAAAGTTGTTCATTATGTGAAAATATCTGAGTCAAATTACTTTGGATTCCAAATCTCAATTATTACTTAATAAAGAATAATAAATATGTGTTAAACTCTTATTCAAGCCCTATTTTATACTCTCTCTGTATACACACACATATTAATTTATTCCTCATAAAATCCTTATGAATTAAGGACTATTAGTATTCCTATTTTATGTTTCTTTAAAAGAGGCACAGACTGGTTAAGTAGACTTCCCAAGGACCCACAGCTTAGTGTTGGTGCAGGGATGAGAAGAATCTTGCTCTGGATAGCAGTGATAACCCCTGCACTGTACAGTGGTGTGTACACACGTGTGTTTTCTTAACAAACCTTATGTGTGCATGCTAACTTGCTCCAGTCATGTCCAACTCTATGGCCAGGCTCCTCCGTCCATGGGATTCTCCAGGCAAGAATACTGGAGTGGGTTGCCATGCCCTCCTCCACGGGATCTTCCCAACCCAGGGATTGAACCTGACCCTCTCACATCTAACCTGCATTGACAAGCAGGTTCTTTACCACTAGCACCATCTGGGAAGCCCAAGTCTTGAGTTTGGATGCAAATAAATTATTGGTGGAATCCATTTTCTCCACTGATAACTTATTATTTTCTATTCTCGTTTATTCAATCTTTTATTTACTGAGTAAGCTTGTATTTATCAGCCCTTGAGTTAGGTAAAAATTCACATATGGAAAACCTAATTCATGCCCTCAAATTAGTCTAGTGGGGATGGGAGTCGGGTGAAAGGACAATGATAGCACAACGTGACAAGGTGGGCTCAGAAGCCATGAGAGCATGGAGGCAGGAAGCCTATATCAGACTGGACTGGAGTGGTAGATATAGGCTGAAGGAGACACACAAGAGCTGTCCTAATGGGGAAGGAGAAGCTTGAAGTTGGAGCCACCAGTATAAAAAAGTAATTGAGAATCAAGTGGATTTGAGGATACTGTTTAGACCTTCACAACCTCCTTCATGTCATAACACTCACAAAAATGTGAAGATGCTAAAATGGCACCTGAGGATATGAGGCTGTCTGCAGGTTAATAGATATATGGGTCGGAGCTCAAGACAACTTCAAGAGGCATGATACTCTGGAGCATCACGACTGCTGCCTTTCTGAAAGAATCAATGTGCACATTGCCAAGGCTCAGAATGAATGATGGAATTTGGGCAAAGAAGTGGAGAAATAAGTAATTATGTGTTTGTACATACAAGTAGAAGATGCTTTCATATAAGATAAAACTAAACATTTTGGGGCAGGGAAAGAGAAAATAAATAGCTGAAGGGATGATGTAGGAAGAACACTTGTTATGATCTCTTCCATTTTGAATTTTGGTATGTAAACACATAATTCACACTTTGACAGGTTGGTGGGTTATAAAGAGCATAGGATAACATTCTGTTTAATTATACTACAAACATGGACTCTTTTGCTATTTTATGTCCTCTGATTGTATGGTCAAGCTTAATGGCTTATTTTATACAGTTTAAATCAGTCACTTTTAAAACAATTTATCGAACTGTATAGTACAATTTATTATAATGTTTGTTATACTCAAATTTATATGTTAATCCTAATAATCAAAGCTGAACAACCTCAAAGATTCCACAAGTTGGATCACAATGTGGAAAAACCTTATCATCTAGAAAAAATTTTGACATCAACAGTTTTGTTCCAAACTCTTTGGCAAAATTTTATGATCAAACCAGAGAGCTCTACCTGCTTCTGCAGGGAAAAATGTTCAGGATGGAAGGCAGATTCAGCTGTTAAATGTTAGGGTATAAATGATGCATCCAGAGAAGAAGGAGAAGTTATAGCCTGGAAGCAGATCTCTGAGGAAATTACAACATCATCCCATGTCTGGGGTCATCTTGTCCTCAGATCTCAAGGACATTTTTCTCACTTAGCTGAACTGAAGTCTAGGCTTCTCAAGGGGACTGGGCATAAAATCATAGAAACTAAAGATGATTTTATTCAATCTCTTCATTTTACAGCTGCAAGAAAAAAGTGCTCAAGGAGGTTGCACAAATAGCCTGTACCAGTTGCAAAGCTAGACTAGAATGCAGGTCTCTGCATTAAATCTTGCTTTATGAACTCGCCATGGGACAAAGTAGACAGGAAGGGTGATGCCGCAGGATGATTCAAATATCTATGATTCCAGGGCCTTATAAGCCAGGGCATTTGATCCACAAGTTTAAAAAACAGTCCTTAAGAAAAAGATTCTATTGTCAAATAAGTCTGATAATTGAATGAATTAACCAGAGGCAAACAGACTTTTGTGTTTTGTTGGTAAGTAGGTTAGTTGGTTTTTACTACAGGAGTCCTTAGGGCCTTTATATCTTTGATCTTTAAGGGAGCATATTAAAAATAATATGTTTCAAACTAATGTGCTATAGAGCATCATTTTCATGAAACGTCTATCATCATCTTACTTCCATGGAGAAATATTAGCTTATACAGTTCAGAAAGCTTCATCATGACTTTCAAGGTTTTTTACAATATGAACATAAACAACTTTTTAAGTCTATACATATTTCAGACTCTTCATGAAATTCATGACTTCCCATATTTGTTCACATTTCTCTCTCTTCCATCTCCACTGTGGAACTTCATAACCCATCTTCATAGAATTATCTCTAATCCTTTCTGTTAGAGTTCACTTACATTTCCTTTTTGTGATTCACCAAGCCTTTCTTTAATTTGATGAACATTTGGAAAGTGCCTACTATGTGCCAGGTACTATTCTGGGAATGGAGGGTGCAACTGTGAACAAAATAAAAATCACTGCCCCACGGAGCTTACATTCTTCTGAGATGCAGAGGTGGGGAAAGAGAAATTTTTTTAAATTAATAAGCATACCTATAACAATATTTTATCTCTAATATAGTATTTTTATGATACCTTAGGGTGTTTACACATTTGTCTCCATTTAAAGGACTGGTTGAGGGTTGTGCCATATTAGTCAGATCGGGCTGTCAAAATGAAATCCCATAGAGTAAGTGACTTTAACAGTAGAAATTTCTTTCTTTTAGTTCTGGAGGTCAGAAGTCCACGATCAAGGTGCAGGCAATGTAGGTTTCACTGTGAGGCCTCCTCTCTGGGCTGGTGGCAGTCACCGTCTTCCTGTGTGCCGTTTCCTCACGTGCTCCAGACAGGAGAAAGCTCTCTTCTCTCTCCTTCTTTCTATGAAGACACCAGTCCAATCATGGGGCCCCACTCCATTGGCCTCATCGAAACCTAGTTAATCTCCCAAAGGCCCTACCTCCAAATACCATCACATCGTGTGGGTGGGGGGAGGGGGGTGGGCTTCAACATGCAAAGGGGGGAGGGGGGCAAAGACAGGCAGGCTACAACCACAGTGCTTCTTAGTGGTTTTCATATCTCTCAGAGATCAGCAGGCTCTTCCCATCTAATAGGGCTTTAATCAATATAACGGAATTAATGCTTCAGAAAGGACTATCTTACAGCATTAGGAGCAGGCATTAATAGGACTGCCCCCAGGGAAGGAGGAGCAAGGTTGCCAGGGACCATCTGTGCCTGTGGCTTTCTTCTGAAGGAAGGGCAGAAGAACATGGCAGTCATCATGGTAGGTTTGCCAGGCATCATGCATGTTTCTCCTTCTTCCTTTATCGACTTCATAATTGGTTGTTTAGATGCTAGTCACATTTGACTCTCTGCAACCCCCTGGACCCTAGCCTGCCGGGATCTTCTGTCCATGGGATTTCCCAGGCAAGAATACTGGAGTGGGTTGTCATTTCCTTCTCCAGGGGATCTTCCCGACCCAGGGATCAATCCCTAGTCTCTCCTGCATTGTAGACAGATTCTTTACTGCCTGAGCCACCAGGGATGCCCTTTTCATTCAACTTTTGCAAATAAACTAAAAAACTTGCCAGTTAGAGCTGTTTTCCAAATTTAAATGACATCCTGTATTTTTATTTGTTAAATATACAACTTTACCTTTTGGGTATGTAAAAATGACTGAAATCTTCATTTCTATATGACTTTTTCACATAAGAACACAAGTCTCAGTGAAAGCCAACAAAATCATTGTCTGCTTAGGCACTTGTATACACACAAAGTTTAATGGAAAAGAAGCTGCCTCTCTCCTTCACATTGGAAAAATGAGTATTCTTTGGTTAAATGGGAAGAATACAGATAACTTTTACTGCATAACTGGCATACCAACTGGCTAGCAAATCAACTCAACAGAAGTTTCTTCCCCAACCCTTTAAGAAGAGGCAGGACATCCTCTATAAACTTGTAAATACAGTATGACCACTCCCTGTTTACTCAACCAGCATCCATTAAGCATGTGACGCAGGCCTGGCTCTTCTCAGGTGCCAAGAGTGTAAAAATGAGCATGGCATCTGGGATAACCTACTATTTGTTAATTTTTCCACTTGATTATTTTTGTGGCTTTCGGACTTGATCCAAAAGTACTTAAAACAACATTTTACATACAGTACTACACACCAAAAAATACATTCAAAAATAAGTGGGGGATATGCAACTCTAAAGTCTAATTAGACCAAAAATTTCTAAGAAAGAAAACAAGAATACATGCTAGAAGAAATGGCAAGGGACTATATATACCTAGATATAATTATATATAATTTAAATCTTATGTGCATTATAAAGATCCACTCACAAAAGTAAAAGGAAAATAAAAGGAGAAAACATCCATGCAATTTTTATGAAATACAAACAGTTACTACTCTTTGCAGATAAAAGACTTTCATAAACGGTAAGAAAAAGGTAAATATTCCCATTCAAATGATGTCAAAGGACATAAAGCATACCTTAAGAGCTCAAAGTAACTTTCCTTCTTTTTTCCAGCTTTGTCTCTGACAAAGGTAATGTTATTTCAGAAAATAAAAATCCACAAGAAATAGTTAAAAAAAAGGATATTCATGAGGAAGGGAAAAGACCTCAAAGAATGTAAGGGCAGAAAATACAGCCAAGCAACTGGAAATGAAAAGAAGAAAACTTTTTAAGGAGCGGGAAAGGAGCAAGCTGTCTCACAAGAGGTCACAGTGTCAGGACCCTCCCAGGCACCCCTTTCAGGGCCGCTGCTGCCGCCATTAAATTTCCAAGTCATGAAGGCAGATGTCATGGAAAGGCCCACATTCTAAATTTGAGAAAGTCAGTGAGTAAACTTGGACACTGGAACCAGGTAAATCTGAATTAGACTCTTGTCCCACAATGCACCTCAGCTACACTGATGTTAAAAGCT
Source organism: Antilocapra americana (assembly GCA_007570785.1). NCBI lineage: Eukaryota > Metazoa > Chordata > Mammalia > Artiodactyla > Antilocapridae > Antilocapra > Antilocapra americana. Next base: position 434,088 of record ML660222.1, read on the forward strand.
CTGTCACCTCTCTGGAGTCTCAGTTACCTCAGGAGTCTGTCTCACTGACTTGCTGCAAGTGCTGCCGAGTCGCTAAATGCCACTGATGAGAGGAATGATTCTCAAGCAACGTCTGTCTCCCTCCTACGTCTGAGTTGATATATGATCATAAACAATACGAGGCCAAACGGCAGATTAATTAAAATGGAATATTCAGTTAAACAAAAGTGCATGCTGTGTTTAAACACAGCAGTTCCCAAAGTGAAATATTATTCCTGAAGGAAGTTTCTTGAAATGGCCATCTTGAGCCAAATAAGTCAGAGAAATGATATGGACTATTTCCCCACTTACAGATTTGCACCGTATTAAAAAGATTTTCACCTATTAAGTGTATTTCTGTGTTACATAGTAAAAAAACATGTTCAATTTTGCTTAATCTGGCAGTTTCCAGTTCTCCAAATGCTTAATTAAGAAATAAGAAGAGAGGCTTTTGTTTTCCTAACTCTTTAAAAATATCTCATAAAACTAATTTTCAGTAGAACGTATTTTCAGAAAAGCCACACTTCACTGATCCAACCTTTATACATGTTAAAAAATATATAGTTCTTCTTTTATGAAACATACACAATACTAGCACGATATTAACAAGTCTTATTTAATATTCATTCATATCCTCAGTGGATATATTTGAGGCATTCACTAAAGTCTGGAAATTGAGGATATAAGTGGCAGGTCCTGACCTCACAGAATGAAAGGCCAGCACTGTTAACAGCAAACACTAGTGTTATGATGAAGATGTACAACATCCAAGGAGGATGTTCAAAGGATAGAAGGCAAGTCCTAATTATAAGACCACTAAAATTTCAAGATCATTTATTAAAACTAATGTATATTCTATCACTTTAAAAATTTGTGTGTACTTATATCAGGGCGTGTAAAAACACTTCATTTCTTTAAAACTGATCTATTCAAAGTCCCAAGGTAATGAGGTAGGGGGAAAGGTCAATTTGCATAATAGATTTGGATGGTTTTTATTCTACTCTTTTGAAGCCAGCAAGAATTCCTTCAGACTGCTGCTTAATCATGCCCACCTCTCACCCATAATAAAGGAATGCAAAGGAGGAAAGGGGAGAGCTCCAATCAATCTCCTTTCAGAGGCATCATTCAAGTATTTATCTCTTTCTCAAAACTTGTGAGTTTTCATGATCCCTCAGCCCATCAGCTAAGCTAAGCTTTTCAATGTAGATAAGTGAGGATGTCAGGTAAGGTGTTGTCCTCTGTATAGAGAAGATGGAAAAACTGCAAGAAGTCTAGTGCAAATGTGTGCATTCAATTCCTTAGCCAATGAGTTATCCCGAAACTTCATTTAGCTGAGTATCAGTAAACATCCTATTCACCTAGCTGGCAAGACACTAATTTTCAGTGTTAGGGAGATATTCCTGAACCCACTCCATTTCTAATGAATGGACTACAATCCCCTTGCTCACTGACATAGAATAGGACACTGAAACAAAAGTTGAACACCTTCAGAAACTTGGGAAATAAAAGATTTAGATGATGTGGTCTTGGCTTCCTATTTGTACAAAGCTAAAATGAATTCCACATGTAAAAAAGAAAATAAAATTATCTCATGAGAATTGAGTTCAGGGAAGACTGTCAGAGAATGCAATGATGAACAAACAGGGTATTTCACAACTTTAGTTAATGGCCATTTGTCTTATATAAATGGGACTTTTCTAAATAATTAATTCAAAGTGTTCCATCAGTTTTGATATGCTTCTCCATATAGACATGTCCATTAATTAGATCAAGTTTCCCCTACTCTACATTCTTTTTTATCATCTGTATTACTTTTCCTTTGTAAGAAATTTCTCCTTTGCCTCAGTCTACAAGGGAAAAATACAGATAGGGACCAAATTGAAACAAACCTTTATGTGAAAGGAGCTGTGACAGTGAGAAACAGCCCAAAAAATCTGAAGAGAAAATGAAAGAAAATACAGAGTAGGTCCCTGTTGGGAAGAAATGCTCTAAAGTGCTCATAGCTTGATAAAATGACCCGATTTATTAGGGAACTAAATCCCCTATCCAAATTCTGACCTAACTTTCCTTCTATTTTATGCTAACCTATTTTTGCATAGAAAGACTTTATGTTTAAAAATAAGAAATCAATGTACTACAATAACAATTTAAGAAAAATTTCAGTGGAGGAACCAAAACATCCCACTACTACAAGGCTTTGAGGAGTCCAAAAACATCTATTAGGAACTTCTCAAATTTTCTATTTGGGTATTTGAGAAAGACTTTGATTTTTAAAATTATTTTCTTAAATGTATGATAAGTACAGAAAAGAGTGTGACTGATGTATGCTTGTTTACATGTTTGTGTGTGGTGTGTGTAGCCTGGGTGTAGTTCGAAAGTCAATAAAGCAAATATTATGCACACATGACCTAATTTAAGAACAGAACATTAACCAGCCCCTCAGAAAGGCTTCCTGATTTTATCCCACTCCTCTATCCTCTCCAAGGTAGCCACTGTGCTGAATGGCTCACTAATCCCTTCCTTAGTTTTATTTGCAGTTTTTTCATGTACATGTGTATACAGAATAAATACATTATTCAGATGTTGCTCTCTCAGAAAAGGTCAATCTTGCCACTGTTAGAAAAGTTTCCAGGATAAGAGAGGCTGGTCTGCATCTTTCCCAGGATCACAGTGTGACTTCAATTTACCTGAAACATTACCAAAGCCCCATTTGGGAATATCAGTGGTGGATGAAAAAGTAAAAACTTACAGAAAGGCTCTAGTGTGTTCCAGCAAGAGTATGTTTGGGGGATAGGATGAGAAAAGGGTGTTTTCTTCTAAGCTATACAATGTAGCCAACGTCCCACTCTCACCGGTAGCAGAGGGAAATCCTTCCATGGAGTGACCAAGTTATCTCAGCTGATTCAGGCAACAAGGTGTGGAAGGCAGAGCAGGAACAGTTGGATATCTCTGCTCTTAACTCTGGTTAGAGGTCAAAATCACCCTCAAAATCATCCTGGAGTTCCTATTGCTTCTCCCTTCTGTTGCATCTTCTTTTTCCTCTTTCCTGCTTTCCAGTTAACTGGTATTTTCACTTCTTTGGGTGGAAGCTACCTTCCAGTAAATTCCTAAAGGTAGCCTGAGAGCAGAAAAGGTTGAAAATATATTCACAGTCAGTTCTCCTTATTTGCAATAGTTATGTTCTATGAAGTTGCCCAAAACAGTGGATTAACAAATACTGAACTATTGTTCCTGGAATTATTCCTAAAAATTTGTTCTCAGGTTTGTTTTTCTACCCATCAGTACCTCACAAAGGGATAGACACACAGATCAAAGGAACAAAACACCTCAATAGACTAAACCAATTTTTGTCAAAGTTATAAAGGCAATTCATTGGAGAACAAAAAGTCTTTTCAACAAATGGTACTAGAATAATGGGATGGCCTCTGCAAAAGAAATTAATCTTGACCAGGATCTCACATCTTGTGTGTGTGTGTGTGTGTGTGTGTGTGAGTTAGTTGCTCACAGGCTAACTCACAGAAGTGTCTGACTCTTTATGAACCCATGGACTGTAGACCATCAAGCCTCTCGTCCATGTGGATTCTCAAGGCAAGAATACTGGAGTTGTTGCCATGCCTTCCTTCAGGGGATCTTCCCAACCCAGGGATCAAACCTGTGTCTTTTGTCTCCTGTATTGGCAAGTAGGTTCTTTACCACTAGCACCACCTGAGAATAGCATATCTCAAAATGCAAAATATAAAATTTTGAGGTAGGCAGAGTTCTTCAAAATGACACCAAAAGCCCTACCCGTGGGAAAAAACTTAGCAAATTGAATTCATCAATATTTAAAGCCTTTGCTATTTAAATGACACTATTAAGAGAATGAAACCACAAGTCACAGAAATAGATACAATATTTACAAATCACATTCTGACAATGAACTCATATCCAGAATACATGTAGAATACTTTAAAACATTTAGAAAACAGTCTAACTTTTTAATGAGCAGATTTACACAAAAGCCTATTAAAGGAAGGCTTGTATAGATGACAAAAAAGCACATAAAAAGATTCCGCACATGATTACTCATTAAGAAATGTAAACTAAAACCACAGTGAATACCATTACACAACTATTAGAATGACTAAAAACAAACAAGAAAAACTGGCAATACCAAGGAATCATCAAAAGCATCAAGGTCATTAATGATAAGGAAAAAACAAGGGAAATAGCACAGATGAGACGATAGTAAAGAAATATGATACTAAAGGCAATGTGGAATCCTGGAGAGATTCCTGGAACAGAAAATAACATTAATGAAAACTGATGTAATCAGTTTGAAGTTTGATTAATATTCAAGTACCAATGTCAGAAGAGCTATTAAAAGAGGTCTTGGTGCAGAAGGAATATGATTCCAATCAGAACCAAAATGCATGAAGACATGAAAGCAAAAGGAAGAATAAATGTATCAGTAAATCTAAATGAGGATTAGTTTTATAAAATAACAATAATAATGTCTTCATGGTGTGAAAAACTTGAAAAGTAAAATACATAAAATATCACAAAGATGGGAGGTATGTAATAATTGTGTTCTCAAGCTCTTACATTGTCTGAAAAGCGATAAAACTACTACTTCCTGTTAGACTTTGATTAGACAAAGGTGCGTGTTGTAATCTCTAGAGTATCCATTAAAGAATCATAAAAGAAGGTATCACTAACTATTTAATGGTTATAGAGCTAAAATAATAAAAAGTGCCCAATGAAGCCAAACAAGCAAAAGATGAAAGAAAAGGAAAACAAGTAGAAAGCAATTGTTTTTCAACTCTTTCAATCTATAAGAAAATGGATTTCAATCTAATTATATATAGAATTACATTCAATGTAAATAAACAATTTCAATTAAAATACAAAGACTATTGACCTAGACTAAAATAAATTAATAAATTCCTGACAAAAGCATCCATGCATTAAATTTTTTAAAGGATATTTTGTTTGTTAATTTTCATTGATATGTATTAATTTCCCATTTAAACAATTTCTGTTTTTGTCTATTTCTCTTCATTTTGGGGGCAAAGATTTAACTTGCTGTTCTGTTAAGTTTTTGAGATACTACTATAAACATTACTTCTCACAATGTGTTTTGATAAGAACTAGACAATTTAAGGTTTCCCTAAGTGGCTCAGATGGTAAAGACTCCACCTGAAATGCTGGAGACCCGGCTTTGATCCCGGGGTCAGGGAAGATTCCCTGGAGAAGGACATGGCTAACCACTTCAGTGTTCATGGACAGAATAGCCTGACGGGCTGCAGTCCACGGGGTGGCAAAAAGAGTCGAATGCAAATGAGTGACTAACACTTTAGACAACTTAAAGCATGTTCTCCCAAAAGATAAATAAATCAAAAAACAAAAGTTTAAAGTAAAGTATGTTCTCTCTTATGCATGACTGTACAGACAAGAATGAATCCTTCTACAGAAGGAACAGAGAGAGAGGACCTGCTCCTACTGAGATAAGTTGCCCTCACATGTATGTATAAGTGCTTAGAGTCTCAGCCATGTCTGACTCTGCAACTGCATGGATTATAGCCTGCTAGACTTCTCTGTCTATGGGATTCTCTAGGTAAGAATACTGGAGTAGGTAGCCAGTCCCTTCTCCAGGGAATCTTCCCGATCCACGTATTGAAACCATGTCTCCTACATTGGCAGGAGAATTCTTTACCACTGAGTCCCCAGGGAAGGAAGACCAAGGTTTTACTAGTCTCACAAAATGATTTGAGCATGGACTTTCCTAGCGGGGGACAAGACTGAGCAACTAACACTTTCACTTTCAAATTAAGTATGTGTGAATCACATTAAGTGGGCAAAGGTGTAATGTTCAAATGCCAGTAACAGGTTACCAGTTGTAAAGACATCCCAGGTTACCAGTTTTAAAGACAAACTTCTGCCACTGAAAAGCCTTATTATAATATTAGACTTTAATTTCCACTGTTGAGATCTTGACACTATGAGACCCCTTCCTGTAGTGGTTAAATGTGTTACTTTAGTTGCTGGTATACTAACGGTCAAAGATCAGAAGTGGACTTAATGCAAAACAATGCCCTGGAGCCAAGTGCAGGCTAAACGATATTGCAGCACATTTGGAATAATGAAGGGATAGAATTTGCTAGAGTAGAACAAAACAGTGAAGAGGTGAGCTAACTTGCAGAGTGGGTCAGTGTAATCAGCCAGAGAAACTCAGCAAGTCAGCACTTCATTGCACTGATGAAGAATTCAGTCACCTTTGTGCCGGTCTGAAACATGCTTTTAGTAGCAGGGATACTAGTTAATAAGCAATGGTTTTTATAAATGGGATGTTTTAAAATTAATAATGCATTTTGAAGTGCACAGCTAAGTGCAGGCTTGGATTTAAGTGTTAAGACAGGAAAGTGTAACATATAAAATGTCATCTCCCAAGTATGAATTCCAACAAGTATCACCAGTCACTATGAATTAATGTTGCTTTTGATTGTTATCATATTTGCTTAGTAAATGCGTTTGGTTTTAGAGCTGTGTAAGGACGATAAATGCAGAAACTTATGTTAAATATATATAAAAATAATGTAAATAATATATCAACATAGGATATATTGAGCTTCTTTTTTCCTTTTAAAGGAAGTCTTTCTTGAGAAAAACACATCAACATCAACTCTGGAGTTTTGTTAAAAGTAATAAACAATGCAGATCAGATCACGTAAGTCAGGATTTCCTGGGTGGGAGCCTGGGGATGTGGGTGAGTCTGTGACCCAGATACAAAGAGTCACAAAGAGGTGAACACGACTGAGCTACTGAACAGCAAATGGATATCAGACTAAAATGGCTTCATCTGATGCAGAAGAAATACAGCTCCTGAGCCTGACAGGGCATCTGCTCCACGGCCTGAACCATGAGGAATGCAGACCATCTGAAAGTGGCAAGAGGAGTTACAGCAGTCACTGGAATTTGTGCATCTCCATTGCTATGGAAGTTTCTTTACAACGAGAAAAATGAGGAGAGTTCAGAGCCATTTATCACGTAGTGACATTTAGTGAACTTTCTAACACTAAACCCAGAAATCCAAGTCAGGAAGCTATTTGGACAACCTTACAATTTCCACTCTCCTGCAAACCTTCCAGCCATATGAGCTGGAAGGGACAAGGAGTTGTTGACGACTGTGGACATGAAGTCTAAGGAGCCTTTGAAGGTCGGCTGCACAGCATCCTGTGTGCCCTTCAGCCATGGTGCCAAGTGATGTCCCATGCAGACTTTGATACAGAATAAGCAGCATCAATTGTGCAATACAGTTTAACAAATCAAATGTACAGAGAAAAAACAGCGTTGGGTTCATTCTAGGATAACTGATGTAGAAAGAGCTCAAAGTTAACAAAGGGTGATGAAATGGTAGTGATTCTCTGAGCCAAGAGATGAACTGCTGCAAGGACTTTAAATGTAAATATTTCATGATGTCAGGAAAAAGCCTATACCTTCCAGATAAAGTTGGAAGTGTCCTTCTTCTTGTGGACAGTTACGCTTTTCTGAGTTTGAGGTGTATTTTGACAGCTCCATTTATCAGAAATTTGCCTTTTCATTGAAATTTATTTGCATGCCTTGTGTATCATATTCTCTTATAACTGTTTCCTACACATATAGATTATTTTCATTTTCACTTTTGAAACACTTGTGTCTTCTTTTTCGTAATTACATTTTCTAATTTATGCTATTTTCCTTCTAAGTTCCTTCTTATTTTCTAGTGAACTGTCTAGTATGAATATTTTAAGAGCCAACTTTTGTTATCTCAGTTTATTGTTTTCTTAGTTCTAATTGCCAATTTCTGATTTAATATTTCAATACTGTTTTTTTAAGACTGCTGCTTTTTTAAAAAAAAACTTTTTAAATTTTAAATTAAAATTGTATTGGGGTACAGCTGATTAACAATGTTTCAATAGTTTCAGGTGGACAGCAGAACAACTCAGCCATACATAAACATATATCCATTCTTCCCCAGACTCCTCTCCTATCCAGGCCGCCACATAACATTGAGAAGAGTTCCATGTATGGTATGTTCTTGTTGGTTATCCATTTTAGTTAGCAGAGTGTACATGTCCATCCCAAACTCCGTAACTATCCCTTCCTTCCAGCACCATAAGTTCGTTCTCTAAGTCTGTGTGTCTCTTTCTGTTTTATAAGTAAGTTCATTTGTATAATTTCCTTTTAGATTCTACACATAAGGGAGGGCTATTACTTTTTCTACATAATGGCATCTAATGGAATATATTAGTTTCTCTCTTAAGTTATTTCTGATTGTAAAATTATCGGAGCCTTGAACATATACTTCAAAAAGGAAGATATAAAAATGCCAGATAAGGATATGAGAAAGTATCCAGCAGCCTTAGTCATCAAGCAAATATCAAATCAGATGTCATAACCCACCCACCAGAATGGTTAAGATAAGGAGAATGACATCTCCAACATCACTGGGGGCAGTGAAAATGGAAAAGGCTTGGAAAAGGCTTTGCTGTTTATCATCAAACACACATCTACCCTGTGGTTCAACATTTCCACTCCTAGAAATGAAATCATATAACCAAAGAGAGTACATGAGTGCCCATAGCAGTTTTATTCATAATATGCAAAAACGGGAAGCAGTCCAGATGTCCACCAACAGGAAACTGAAGGCAAAGTGCAAGACAGTCATACACTGGGCTCTTACTGCTCAGCATTAACGGGGAAATGAAAATGACAGTAACATGGATGAGTCTCAAAATAAATGTCACTGAATGAAGATGTGTGGTTACTCATTCAGTTATGTCTGACTTTTTGTGACCTTCATGGAGACTGTAACCCCCCAGGCTCCTCTGTCCTTGGGATTCTCCAGGCAAGAACACTGGAGTGGACTGCCATCTCCTTCTCCAGGGGATCTTCCCAACCCATGGATTGAACCCAGGTCTCCTGCATTGCAGGCAGATTCTTTAACATCTCACCTCCCAAGGAAGACTTACAGAAAAGAGCAATTTCATTTATACAAAGTTCTAAAGTAAGAAAAATAATATATGATTTAAAAAAAAAAGTCAGAACAGTGCTTCCCTTTTTGGTGAGGGAGTAAGTAGGGTAGAAGTTAATAGGGAAATAGCCCAAAGGAATTTTCTGCATTCTAGCTATTTTTCTATTTTGTTGATAGAAGTTTGTCAAAATTGCAAATTATACAGTTAGCATTTGTGCCTTCCACTGCATGTCAATTTTACCTTAAAAAATTAAGAACCAGAAACAAATTCTGATAAGACAGTTAAAATATTTAGAAGTAGAGCATATTGATATTTGCAACTTACTTTGAAGTACGTCAAAAAATTAGGAAGATTGATGAATAGATAGACTTACTATATCTGTGGGTTAGCTAGAAGCCACGAAATTCCCTTGGGCCACATCCCTATCAATTTCCACCCTTAATACTCTTCACTCCAAAGGTAATCATGGTTCTGATTTTTTTATTTTACCATATTATTTTTTCCACTTTAGAACTTTGTATAAATGGAACTTTTTTTGTATAAAAGTTTTAGGTAAAACTTGTAAATTTTACCTAAAAAATTAAGAATCAGAAACAAATATTGATAAGAATGTTGACATTTTAAAAGTAAAGCATACTGATATTTGCAACTTACTTTGAAGTGCATCAAAAAATAAGATGGATTAATGTATGGAGCGATTTATTATATATGTGATAAAATAAAAGTAACAAAATGTTAGCAATCATGGAACCTAGGTTGTGGGCATGTAGATATTCATTATTTAGCTATTTCAACTTTTCTGTATAGGTGAAATTTTTAATTGGGTTACATGTATCTTTTTGAAGCAAAATATGGGGAAATTTCTTTGGGCAAACTTGAGTTGTAGCCCAATGGTGGACCCCTGGATAAAGCCTTATAGAAGCTGAATGACCTGGACTTTAACTGGAATGAACAATTATGAAATATTTAAGAGGCAGGCTATTATGTGTGTGCTTAGGTTTCCAATAAGCACTGTTACTAGCAGAGGAACAGGAAGGCTGTTCATGTGACACCTGTGATTACCCAGAAGCAGCCCATTGCAACCTTGACCTCATTCCTGTGTCACTTGGTGTTTTAATTTGTGCATTGCTTTGCAATTCGTGATCCGTTATGTTTTTTAATTTGATTATGAGGAAAATTAAGTACAATGATAGTTTTTAATAACATGATATGACCTTAAATTCTTTAAAAAAAAAATTTAGGTCAGAACAGAAATACCTCACAAAATAGTAAGAAACAATGAGCATGGATTTTTTGGTTAATATTTTGTCTAATGCATAGTTTTTCTAAACACATCTCAATATACTACAAAATATTCAAAAGACATGATTCATACATGAAATAGTGTAATGTAAATACTTATTTAGAAAGGTCAAAAACATTTTAAAAGAAAGCGTTTTAATACAGCGATTTAAAAAATTCTAGGAAAGTTCAAAAGTATGCTGATAGGAAAAAGGTACGTCAAGAATGCAAAAATAGTCTTAAATGGATAAACTAAGTTTTTAATGAAAAAGCAACCAAAGTATGATTACTAGTTTTTATTTAAGTCTCTGATAGCAATGCCTTTAGAAAACTGGCTAAAATACCTTTGAATTGTTCAGAGATTCAGTTCAGTTCAGTTGCTCAGTCATGTCCAGGTCTTTGTGACCCTATTGACTATAGCATGCTAGGCTTCCCTGACCATCATCAACTTCTGGAGCTCGCTCAAACTCATATCCATTAAGTTGGTGATGCCATCTATCACCAGTTGGTGATCGTTGGATGGTGATCCAACCATCTCATCCCTCTGTCGTCCTTTTCTCCTCCTGCATTCAATCTTTCCCAGCACCAGGGTCTTTTCAAGAGTTAGTTCTTTGCATCAGATGGTCAAAGTATTGAAGTTTCAGCTTCAGCATCAGTCCTTCCAATGAATATTCAGGGCTGATTTCCTTTAGGATTGACTGGTTTGATCTCCTTGTAGTCCAAGGGACCTTCAAGAATCTTCTTCAACATCACAGTTCAAAAGCATCAATTCTTCAACACTCAGCTTTCTCTATGGTCCAACTCTCACATCCATACATGACTAATGGAAACCATAGCTTTGACTAGACAGACCTTTATTGGCAAAGTAATGTCTCTGCTTTTTAATATTCAGTGGTTAGACAAATATAAATAATCGTATCTTCAAATTTTTTCAAAAGATGTTGAAACAATCCTGTTACATGTAAAATAAAAATAATAGTATGATGCAATGTCCCAGAACATCTGCAAAGCCCAAATCAAATCCTCTTCCAATCTAGCCTACCAGGGTTGCTTAAGATAAAATCATCTTCAACATCAAGTCCATAGTCTAAAATAGCCAACTAAAGGAAGAAAAAAAAATGAATACAATTCTAAAGCAAGAGCAAACATTAGATTTAGACCAACATGTAAATAACAGAATATTCTAATGAGGAATATAAATGCTGCATAAAATTTTAAACAAATTGAATATATAGATAAGAAAGGTAATTTTTTAAAGAAACAAAGTTTAATAAATTTAAAACAGTTGAAAGATTTTTGTGAATTTGAATAAATACAGCCAGAATTCGGCACATGGAAACAATTAACTAAAAAATATGATACAGACGTTACAAAGCATTTTGTCTAGAACTAGAAATATGAACATGTATCTAATCAAAATACAATATTATTTCCATTATCTATATCTAATCATAAAATTAGAAAAACCCAAATTGAATTATAAAGAATGTCCTGTATTCTTTAAAATCATCAATGTCATGAACACCAAACTATTTCTAGCTAAAATTATACTAATTAGATGCTACTAGCTACAATGCCCAATTCTGGACTAGATTCTATACTGGAAATCATTGTTATAAAGGACAAATTATTAATAAGAGAGACAAAGCTATATGCTGTACCATGCTAAGTCACTTCAATTGTATCTGACTTTTTGTGCCACTATGGAGCCCACTAGGCTCCTCAGTCCATGGAATTCTCCTGGCTAGAATACTGGAGTGTGCTGTTGTGCCCTCTTCCAGAGGTCTTCCCAACCCAGGGATGGAACCCACATCTCTGACATTGGTAGATGGGTTCTTTATCACTAGTGGCACCTGGGAAGTCCAAACTATAACATGGATTATAGTCTAAATAACAATATCGCATAAATATTAAGTTTCCTGAATTTTATAACTACAAATATTTAGAAGAATACTATTGTTTTCAGGAAAAGCATGTTGAATTTCTATGCAATAAAGGTAGTTAATTTTGTAACTATTGGAGTCCAAGTGAAAACACCACCCAGTTGTGGATGCGACTGGTGATGGAAGTAAAGTCCGATGCTGTAAAGAGCAATATTGAATAGGAATCTGGAATGTTAGGTCCATGAATCAAGGTAAATTGGAAGTGGTCAAACAGGAGATGGCAAGAGTGAACGTCGACACTTAAGGAATCAGTGATCTAAAATGCACTGGAATGGGTGAATTTAATTCAGATGACCATTATACCCACTACTGTGGGCAAGAATCCCTTAGAAGAAATGGAGCAGCCCTAATAGACAACAAAAGAGTCTGAAATGCAGTACTTGGGTGCAATCTCAAAAATGACAGAATGATCTCTGTTCATTTCGAAGGTAACCATTCAATATCACAGTGATCCAAGTCTATGCCCGAACCAGTAATGCTGAAGGAGCTGAAGCTGAATGGTTCAATGAAAACCTACAAGACAAGTGATTAGATAAGATAGACAGAGTGCCTGAAGACTGTAACAGAGGTTAATGACACTCCACAGGATGCAGGGATCTAGACCATCCTCAAGAAAAGGAAATGTAAAACACAATATGGTCATCTGAGGAGGTTTTACAAACAGCTGTGAAAAGAAGAAAAGTAAAAGGCAAGGGAGAAAAGGAAAGGTATACCCATCTGAATGCAGAGTTCCAAAGAATAGCAAGGAGAGATAAGAAAACCTTACTCCATGATCAATGAAAAGAAATAGAAGAAAACAACAGAATGGGAAAGACTAGCGATCTCGCCAAGAAAATTAGAGATACCAAGGGAACATTCCATGCAAAGATGGGCACAATAAAGCACAGAAAGGGTATGAACCTAACAGAAGCAGAAGAGATTAAGAAGAGTGGGCAAGCATACAGAGAAAAACTCTACAAAAAAAGGTCTTTATGACCCAGATAACCTCGATGGTGTGATCACTCACCTAGAGCCAGACATCCTGGAATGCAAAGTCCAGTGCATCTTAGGAAACATCACTACAAACAAAGCTAGTGAAGGTGATGGAATTCTAGTTAAACTATTTCAAAGTCTAAAAGATGATGCTGTGAAAGTGTTGCACTCAATATGCCAGCGAATTTGGAAAATGTGGGAGTGGTCACAGGGCTGGAAAAGGTCAGTTTTCATTCCAATCCCAAAGAAAGGCAATGCCAAAGAATGTTCAAACTACCACGCAATTGTGCTCATCTCACACACTAGAAAAATGATGTTCAAAATTCTCCACACCAGGTTTCAACAATATGCAAACTGTGAACTTCCAAATGTTCAAGTTGGATTTAGAAAAGGCAGAGGAAACAGAGATCAAATTCAAATATCTGTTGGATGGTCAAAAAAGCAAGAGAGTTCCAGGGAAACATTTACTTCTGCATTATTGATGATGCCAAAGCTTTTGACTGTGTGGATCACAATAAACTGTGGAAAATTCTGAAACAGATAAGAATACCAGATTACCTGACTTGCCTCCTGAGAAATCTGCATGCAGGTAAAAAAGCAACAGTTAGAACTGGACATACAACAACAGACTGGTTCCTAATAGGAAAAGGAGCATGTCAAGGCTGTATATTGTCACCTTGCTTATTTAAGTTATATGCAGAGTACATCATGAAAAACGCTGGGCTGGATGAAGCACAAGCCAGAATCAAGATTGCTGGGAGAAATATCGATAACCTCAGATATGCAGATGACACCACTCTTATGGCAGAAAGTGAAGAGGATCTAGAAAGCCTCTTGCTGAAAGTGAAAGAAGAGAGTGAAAAAGTTGGCTTAAAACTCAACATTCAGAAAACTAAGATCATGGCATCTGTTCCTATCACTTCATGGTAAATAGATGGGATACAATGGAAACAGTGAGAGACTTTTGGGGGGTGCTCCAAAATCACTTCAGATGGTGACTGGAGCCATGAAATTAAAAGATGCTTGTTCCTTGGAAGAAAAGTTATGGCCAACCAGACAGCATGTTAAAAAGCAGAGACATTACTTTGCCAACAAAGGTCCATCTAGTCAAGCTATGGTTTTTGCAGTAGTCATGTGTGGATGTGACAGTTGGACTAAAAACAAAGCTGAGTGCCAAAGATTTGATGCTTTTGAACTGTAGTGTTGGAGAAGACTCTTTAGAGTCCCTTGGACAGCTAGGAGATCCAGCCAGTCTATCCTGAAGGAAATTAGTCCTGAATATTCATTGGAAGGACTGATGCTGATGCTGAAACTCCAATACTTTGGCCACCTGATTCAAAGAACTAACTCATTGGAAAAGATCCTGATGCTGGGAAAGACTGAAGGCAGGAGGAGAATGGACGACAAAGGATGAGATGGTTGGATGGCATTACCGACTCAATGGACATGAATCTGAGCAAACCCCAGTTGTTGGTGATGGACAGGGAGGCCTGGCATGCTACAGTCCATGGGGTTGCAAAGAGTCAGACATGACTGAGCAACTCAACTGACTGACTGCCTATAAATTAAACAAGCAGGGTGCCAATATACAGCCTTAAGGTACTCCTTTCCCAAGTGGAACCAGTCTGTTGTTCCATGTCCAGTTCTAACTGTTGCTTCTTGACCTGCATATGGATTTTCAGGAGGCAGGAAAGGTGGTCTGGTATTCCCATCTCTTGGAAAATTTTCCAGAGTTTGTTGTGATCCACAGAGTCAAAGGATTTGGAGTAGTCAATAAAGCAGAAGTAGATGTTTTTCTGGATATCTCTTGCTTTTTCAATGATCCAACAGATGTTAGCAATTTGATCTTTTCCTTTTTTAAATCCAGCTTGAACATCTGGAAATTCATGAATCACATTCTGTTGGAACCTTGCTTGGAGAGTTTTGAACATTAATTTGCCAGCGTGTGAGCTGAATGCATTGTGAGGTAGTTTGAACATTCTTTGGCATTGTCTTTCTTTGGGATTGGAATGAAAACTGCCCTTATCCAGTCCTGTGGCCATTTCTGAGTTTTCCCAATTTGCTGGCATATTGAATGCAACACTTTCATAGCATCATCTTTTAGAATTTGAAATAGTTTAACTGGAATTCCATCACTTTCACTAGCTTTGTTTGTAGTGATGCTTCCTAAGATGCACTGGACTTTGCATTCCAGGATGGCTGGCTCTAGGTGAGTGATCACACCATAGAGGTTATCTGGGTCATGGAGATCTTTTTTGTATAGCTCTTCTGTGTATTCTTGCCACCTCTTCCTAAAGTCTTCTGCTTCTGTTAGATCCATACCATTTCCATCCTTTATTGTGCCCATCTTTGCATGAAATATTCCCTTGGCATCTCTAACTTTCTTGAAGAGATCTCTAGTCTTTCCCACTCTATTGTTTTCTTCTATTTTTGCATTGATCACTTAGGAAGCCTTTCTTATCTCTCCTTTCTATTCTTTGGAACTGTGTATTCAGATGGGTGTTATCTTTCCTTTACTCCTTTGCCTTTTGCGTCTCTTCTTTTCTTAGGTATTTGTAAGGCCTCCTCAGACAATCATTTTGTCTTTATTGCATTTCTTTTTATTTTTCCTGCCCAGCAAATCTTTTAAGAAACCTTCGTCCTTTAGCATTAGGTTTAGTTTCCTGTTTAAATTTAAACAGCTTTAGACAGGGGCATTCATTCAACCTGATCCTTCATTTTTTATGAAGCTGGTAGTTTTCTCAAAATTTTTACTGGAAGCAGTTTTAATAAAAAGGGGGGGGCATGCTAGTTAATAGTGAAGTTCCAATGAGAAGAAAAGAATGCAGTAAAGAGAAACTTGGGAATGTGTCGTTTATTATTTCAGCTGAGATTGTTTTGCATGCCACACCTTGCACACACCTGGCCATGCAACTCTGAGATGGGTGTGACACCACTTGTCCCAGGATGAGTTCAGGCAAAGACTCTTCCTGAACCCCTGTCAAATTTACTGCACGAAGTCTTGAGTTTAAACCTAATCCCCTAAAAGGAAAGTCTTCACTCACGTAATAAGCTCAGTTTCCCCAGTTTCTCATCCGTTGCCCATAGAAGACTGAACAGGAAAAAAAGATATTGCTATTGTAATCCCTGGGTGTGTCTGGGATGGAAACTGGGAGCAGAGAGAGGTGAAGAGGAAAGATGCCTGCTATTTGGTTGTCTGTATCCAGGGAGTTAATACCTGTCTGTGAACAAGTCAAAGTGATTTGACAGCTATAATTAAGAAATAGGTTCCGTTTTAGAACTTGAAAACCAGATAATAAGTACACTTCCAACTCTCCTGCTTGAACATAAAGCATCACTATCTGTCCTTCATTTTCATCTGTGTGTGGGTTTCCACAAATGAAGCAATAAAATTCTCAAAGCTCTCCCTCTTGTCCAGAGTCACATAACAATGGGAGGTAGTAACCAGGTCACCACTCAAGGTTCTAAAGTTCACTTGTACTTATGGGGGCAGGAATGGGCTCCTCAACACAGCCCAAACCTACATCTTTGCACCCACTCTGAAAAGGCTATAGGAGAGGTGTGTAAAGATGAGATTAGGTGTTGAGGGTGTGTGGTATGCAGTTTCCACCTCACAGGTTTTAACAAAACCTTTCAATCATCCACATCAGTTGTGTTCCACTTACCATTTAATATGTTCTTATAATGCTTCAAACAAGACTTCATAAGCAGAGCCTCTAAAACTATGTGACCTCACACAAATAATAGTTTAATGCTGTAGTAATCTGTGGCATTCAAGATTTATAATCAAATTTTTATTTTTAAAATAAAAAATAAATTTAATGAGTGATGTCAGTGAAAATGGCAGAGTAAAGAAATCCAAAAATGCTCTTCTCCATAAAAGCAATGAGAATACTGGCAAAAATAGCCAGAATTAACATTTTCAGAACTCTGGGCATCAACCAAAATTCTTTCAGCAGTCTAGGAAACATTTACTCTTCAAATAACTGCTGACTTTTAGTAAGAACAGCAATATATGTGGCATTTCAATGTGATCCCTCCTATCCCACTTTCCAACTCTACGGTAGCCTGGAAAACAGCCTGCAGTCACTGTGGAAGCCAGCAATCTGGCAGGCACTGGAGGGAGAAGAGCATGGGTGGAACTCCTTCAGAGCCCCATTTTCAGATTATTGTCAGTATTTGACCTTCCTAGTGGTTCCTTGGAAGATCTTACATATAAGATTGGCTATTTCACCGGACCTGGAGATTACTCAGTGCAGAGAGCCTTTTCTCCAGGGATGTTTGTCAAAAACTGTCAAAGAAAGAGAGAGAGAAAAGACTCTTAAAACAAAAAGAGAGAGAGAGAAACAAAAGAGGGGACATCACTACCTAACCTACAGAGGAAGAATACTATAAAAATATATGCCTACAAAAGAGATAATGTAAATGGAATGGAAAGATTCACAGAAAAACACAAACTACCAAAACTGACTCTAAAAGAACTAGACAATCTAAACAGACTTACAGCAAGTAAAGCAATTGAATGAATAATTTTAAAAACCTACCTACAAAGAAAGGCTCGGGTCCATATAATTTCCCTGTTGAATCCTTCCAAGCATTTAAAGAAAATTAATACAAATTCTTCAAAACTCTTCCAAAAAAATAGAAAGGAGTCAATACTTCTCTATTCATCTTGTTGCTGTTGTTCACTCGCTAAGACATGTCTGACTGTTTGCCACCCTATGGACTGTAGCATGCCAGGCTCAATTCCTCTTACAATATCAGTGTTATCTTCATACCAAAACCACCCAAAGACATCACAAGGAAATAAAACTCCAGGCCAATATCTGTCGTAGATATGGATACAAAATTATTCAACAAAATAGTGACAAACTCTATCCAGCAGTATATGAAAGGAATTATACACATACCAAAGTGCGATTTATGCCAAGTATGCAAGGCTGGTCTGGAAATAAATTAATACAATGCACCATATTAATATTTTTTCAATGACAAGATCATCTGAATAAATGCAAAAATTTTTGACAAAATCCAATTTCCTTTCATAATAAATGCACTCAACAACCTAGGAACATAAGGTCATATTCTCATCTTGATAAACGGCATCTATAAACATCCACAACTAGCATCACATATCATGGTTTAGGACTGGATGCTCTTTATTTAATATAAGGAATAAGACAAAGATGCCATTCTTGCCACTTCTACTCAACAGTGTCCTAGAGGGATTTGAGACAGTACAATTAGGAAAGAAAAAGAAATAAAAGGCATCCAGGCTGAAAAAGAAGAAGTAAAACTATCTTTGTTTGCATATAGCATGCTCTTGTATTAAATATATAGAAAATCCTATGGAATCCACTTAAGAACAATTAGAACTAATAAATGAGTTCAGCAAGTTTGCAGGATATAAAAAAATTATATTTCTAGACACTTGTAATAAACAATTTAAAAACAAATAAGAAAAACATTTCAGGAGGGAGGAGGGAGGGGGGTTCTGGAGGGGGAGCATATGTAAACCCATGGCGGTTTCATGTCATTATATGGTAAAACCAACACAATAAAGTAAAGAAAATTTAAAAAATAAATAAAAAAATAAAAAAACATTTCAGTTACAATAGCATCAAAAAAGATAAAATACTTAGGAATAAATCTAACAAAATAAGTGCCTGAATGCTTTTACACTGAAAACTACAAAGCAATGTTTAAAGAAATTGAAGAATATCTAAAAAATTAAAAAATAGCACATATTCATGGATCAGAAAGCTTAACATTGTTAAAAGAGTAACACTATTTAAATTAATCTGCAGATTCAGTGGGCAATCCCTATCAGAATTTCAGGGGTTTTTTTCTTAAGAAATTGACAAGTTGATTCTAAAATTCACATGGAATTGCAAGCGATCCAGAACATTACCTCATATTTGATGAGCACTTCTTAGATGCAACACCAAAAGCACAATCAGCAAAAGAAAAATAGATAAGTTGAACTATTAATATTTAAAACTTTTATGCATCAAAAATACAATCAAGAAAATTAAAAGCAACCCAAAGAACAGGAGAAAATATCTGCAAATCATGTATCACATAAGGATCTAGTATTCAGAACATAGAAAGAATTCCTACAACCTAACAACAAAAATACAAAATACTCAATTAAATACTGGATGAAAGATTTAAATAGACATTTCTCCAAAGAAAATATACAAGTGGCCAATAAGCACATAAAAAAATAATCATCCACATTAGCCATTAAGGAGATGCAAACCAAAGCCACAAAGAAATACCACTTCACACCCACTAGGATGACTACAACAAAAAGGATAATGGAAATTAAGCATCAGCGAGAATATGTAGAAATCGGACCTCATACATTGCTGGCTGGAGGGTAAAATAATGCAGTCACTTTGGAAAACAGTTTGGCAGTTACTCAAAAGCTTAAACATAAAGCTAGCATATGATTCTGCAATTCCATTTCTAAGTATATACCCAGAAGATTTGAAGACATGTGCCTACATTAAAAATTTGTGCATAAAGTTTTTACACATCTGTAAATACTTCATTCAAAATAACCTCAAATTGGAAACAACTCAAACATCCACCAATAGTTAAAAGGGTAAGCCAACTGTGATACCCATACAACAGAGATTATTATTCAACCAGGAAAAGGAATACTTCATGCAACTATGTGGATGAACTCTGAAAACAGTATGCTAAATGAAAAAAGTCAGACAAAAAAGGAATATATTATATAATTTCATTCATATGAAATGTCCAGAACAGGCAAATCCATACAGACAGAAAGCTGAATAATGGTTGCTATGGGCTGGGGACAGGAGAGGGATGGGGAGTAACTGCTCACAGATATTAAGCTTCTTTGGGGGATAATGAAAATATTACTCTGGAATTAGATAACAGTGATGGTTGCTTGACTTTGTGAAAATACTAGAAACCACTTTGTTGTTGTTCAGTTAGTCATGTCTGACTCTTTGTGAACCCGTGAACTGCAGCATGCCAGGCTTCCCTGTCCTTCACCATCTCCCAGAGCTTGCTCAAACTTATACCCATTGAGTCTCTGATACCATCCAGTCATCTGGTCCTCTGTCATTCCCTTCTCCTCTCACCTTCAATTTTTGCCAGCATCAGGGTCTTTTCAAATGAGTCAGTTCTTTGCATCAGGTGGCCAAAGTATTGCAGCTTCAGCATCAGCATTAATCCTTCCAATGAACACCCAGGACTGATCTCATTTAGGATGGACTGGTTTGATCTCTTTGCAGTCCAAGAGACTCTCAAGAGTCTTCTCCAACACCACAGCTCAAAAGCATCAATTGTTCAGCATTCAGCCTTCTTTATGGTCCAACACTCACATCCATTTATGACTCCTGGAAAAACCATAGCTTTGACTAGATGGATCTTTGTTGGCAAAGTGATGTCTCTGATTTTTAATATGTTGATTAGGTTGGTCAAAGCTTTTCTTCCAAGGAGGAAGTGTCTTTTAATTTCATGGCTGAAGTCACCATTTGCAGTAACTTTGGAACCCCCCAAAATTAAGTCTCTCACAGTTTTCATTATTTCCTCATCTATTTGCCATGAAGTGATGGGATCAGATGCCATGATATTAGTTTTCTGAATGCTGAGCTTTAAGCCAATGCTTTCACTCTCCTCTTTCACTTTCATCAAGAGGCTCTTTAGCTCCTCTTCACTTTCTGCCATAAGGATGGTGTTATCTGCATATCTGAATTATTGATATTCCTCCCAGAAATCTTGATTTCAGCTTATGCTTCATACAGCCTGGCATTTCACATGATGTACTCTGCATATAAGTTAAATAAACAGGAAGACAATATAAAGCCTTGACGTATTCCTTTCCCAATTTGGAATCAGTCCTCTGTCCCATGTCTGGTTCTAACTGTTGCTTTTTTTTTTTTTTTTTTAAATTTTTTTTTTTAATTATTGTTTTAGCCATACATTGTTATGATATCGCCATGGGTTTACATATGCTTCCCCTCTGGGTCCCCCCTCCCTCCTCCCTCCCCCCCGGGAAATCTCGCTGCACCAGTCCCGAGCATCAATCCTGGGCTGGCGATTGATTAGACACATGACAATTAACATGCTTCAATGCCCTTCTCCCATCTCATCCCACCCTTACCCTCATCCACAAAGTCCACAAGTCTATTCTATACATCTGCGTTCCTTTTGTTGACTCCCATGTTGGGTTCTCATTACTGTCTTTCTAAATTCCATATATATGTGTTAATATACTGTATTGTTGTTTTTGCTTCTGGCTTACTTCACTCTGGATAATGGGCTCCAGTTTCGTCCATCTGAGTAGAATTGCTTCAAATGAATTTTTTTTAAATGCTGAGTAATATTCCATTGTGTATATATACCACAGCTTTCTTATCCATTCGTCAGTTGATGGGCATCTAGGTTGCTTCCATGTCCTGGCTATTGTAAACAATGCAGCGATGAACATTGGGGTGCACGTGGCTCTTTCAATTCTGGTTTCCTCGGTGTATATGCCCAGCAGTGGGATTGCCGGGTCATATGGCAGGTCTATTTGCAGCTTTTTAAGGAACCTCCACACTGTTTTCCATAGTGGCTATACTAGTTTGCATTCCCACCAACAGTGTAAGAGGGTTCCCTTTTCTCCACATCCTCTCCAGCATTTATTGCTTGTAGACTTTTGGATGGCAGCCATTCTGACTGGTGTAAAGTGGTACCTCATTGTGGTTTTGATTTGATTTAACTGTTGCTTTTTAACCTGCCTACAGGTTTTTCAGGAGGCAGGTAAGGTGGTCTGGTATTCCCATCTCTTAAAGAATTTTCTACAGTTTGTTATGATCCACATAGTCAAAGGCTTTAGTGCTGTCAATGAAGCAGAAGTAGAGGTTTTTCTGGAATTCTCTTGCTTTTTCTATGATCCAACAGATGTTGGCAATTTGATCTCTGCTTTTTCTAAATCCAGCTTGTTCATCTGAATTTCTCAGTTCATGTATTGTTGAAGACTTGCTTAGAAAATTTTCAGCGTTTCTTTGCTAGCATGTGAGAAGAGTACTATTGTGCAGTAGTTTGAACATTCTTTGGCATTAAATGGCATTAAAAAGTCACTTAATGCAATTTATAAATGAGTTTAGCTTTAAAGTGTGTCAAGCTAATACTACGTAAAAAAATGTTACACTGTCTTTTGTTCTTTCAATCAATTATAGTCACCTTTTGTCAAAGTTGATTCCAAGGCAAAATTTTTATCCCTGGACAGGAAATTTTCTTCCCCCAATTTGAGGTCTCTGATTCTATTTTAGAACTTAAACAGAAACTTATCAGCTGGATAAATAAAGACATCCAAGTAAAATTCAGCAGGTTTAAATATTTAATCTAGTTCTCAAATCATGGCTAAAATTGCTACTGATATATTTGGGTTCATAATTTAGAGTCAGAATTCTCTTTATTCTATTTATTTTCATTCTTCGGGGGATTTTAATTTTAAAACGTTTCTCCATATGTAAAGAACAGTCTTTTGGACTCTGTGGGAGAGGGTGAGGGTGGGAAGATTTGAGAGAATAGCATTGAAACATGTATATTATCATACGTGAAACGGATCGCCAGTCCAGGTTCGATGCATGAGACAGGACATTCAGGGCTGGTGCACTGGGATGACCCTGAGGGATGGGGTGGGGAGGGAAGTGGGAGGGGGTTTCAGAATGGGGAACACATGTACATCTATGACTGATTCACGTTAATGTACGGTAAAAACCACTACAGTATTGTAAAGTAATCAGCCTCCAATTAAAATAAATAAATGTTAAAAGTAATAAAAATAAATAAATGTCTTCATAAATCTAGGAACTTAATTTTTCTCATCCCTTGGTTAGGTATCCTTGACGAATAAGACTTTAATCTTGCATCAGTGGATGTGTCAGACTTCAGGCAGAAAAAATGTTTCTTGAATCTGAATTGATTTTTTCTAAATGTGTTTTTAGTCTGACTTTTAAAATGCCTACCCCTTCCTCTCAATTCCTATTTGACATTTGCACACACAAAGTGTCTTCCAAACAATTACTGAGTCTAGTTTTAAGAACAGAATTATGATTTAAAATGCAAGCATTTTGAAGAGGAAGAGAGATGCAACATAATCAAAGAGAAAGTAACAAGTCAGTGCAATCATAATTACTTCATATAAAAAAGAATCACTAGGTGCTCGCTTCAGCAGCACATATACTAGAATTGGAACGATACAGAGAAAATTAGCATGGCTCCTGCGCAAGAATGACATGAAAATTCGTGAAGCCTTCTATATTTTTACTGTTTTCACTTTGCTCATGGGTGTATATGTGTATGAGCATATACCATTATTTTAATTATTATTTGCCTGATTTTGTAACTGCCATTGGTCTGGGGTTCGCCTTTGGTTTCTCATTTTTGGATGTTTGTTTACTCTCCCCTAATGCTGTAACTGGAGAAGACAATGACAACCCACTCTAGTACTCTTGCCTGGAAAATCCCATGTACGGAGGAGCCTGGTAGGCTGCAGTCCATGGGGTCGCTAGGAGTCAGACTCGACTGAGTGACTTCACATTCACTTATCACTTTCATGCATTGGAAAAGGAAATGGCAACCCACTCCAGTATTCTTGCCTGGAGAATCCCAGGAATGAGGGAGCGTGGGGGTACAGTCTATGGGGTCACTAGGAGTCAGACTCGACTGAGCGACTTCACTTTCACTTTTCACTTTCATGCATTGGAGAAGGAAATGGCAACCCACTCCAGTGTTCTCACCTGGAGAATCCCAGGAACGGGGGAGCCTGGTGGGCTGCCATCTATGGGGTCGCACAGAGTCAGACACTACTGAAGCGGCTTGGCAGCAGCAGCAGCAGGAGCAATGCCATACAAACCATTTGTGGAATATTTGTTCCTGACCAGAGATCAAACCCTGAGCCTTTGGAGTGGGAACACTGACTCCAAGATCCTAGACTACCAGAGAACTAAACCTAGGGAGTATCAAATAGTGAGAACTCACACAAAGGAAACCACTTGAATACAAGACCTGGTATCACCCAAACCAGTAGCACCCTGTGCAGGATGTCTCATCTACACAACAAACAAAACAAAAATAAAACCCAATCATCAGCAGTCAGGAGTGCCACCTCATTCAGCCTTTCCCATCAGAGGAAAAACAAACAAACAAAAACTCAGCTTAAATCTCACCCTATATGAAGCTCACACAAACCACTGGACAAACCTTAGGAGGGCAGACATCAAAAGGAAGAAAGAATTCAACCTTCTTCAAGGAAAGAATTCAACTTTCCTTAAAGTCTTGGAAAAGAAGACCTCAAACAGAAAAATCTTAAACAAACAAAACAAAAAAGCTTAAAGTCAGAGAAATACTGCACAAATGAAGGAGTAAACTAGAAACACAGAAATACAAATAAATGAAGAGGAAATAGGAAAATTACCTGAAAAATAATTCAGAATAATGACAGCAAAGATAAACAAAAACCTTAAAAACAATATGGAGAAAATGTAAGAATCAATTTAAAAAGACCTATAAGAATTGAAGAATAAACTTACAGAGACAAACAACACAATTACTAAAATTAAAAATACTCTAGAAGGAAATAATAGCAGAATATCTTAAGCAGAAGAATGAATCTGTGAGCTGGAAGATAAAATGGTGGAAATAACTTCTGAAGAGCACAATAAAGTAAAAAGAATGAAAAGAGCTGAGGACAATCTCAGAGACCTCTGGACCCATATCAAATACACCAGCATTCGAGTTATAGGGGTCCCAGAAGAATAAGAGAGAAAGTAAGGGTATGAGAACATTTTTGAAGAGATTATAGTTGAAAATTTCCCCAACATGGGAAAGGAAGAAGCCAATCAAGTCCAAGAAGCACAAAGAGTCCCATACAGGATAAACACAAGGAGAAACATGCCAAGACAGATACTAATCAAACTAACAAAGAGTAAACACAAAGAAAGAATATTAAAAGCAGCAAGGGAGAAGCAACAGTAACATACAGGGAATCCCCATATGCTTAACAGCTGATCTTTCAGCAGAAATTCTGCATGCCAGAAGGGAATGGCAGGGTATATTTATAGCACCAAAAGAGAAAAATCTACAAGCAAGATACTGTACCCAGCAAGAATCTCATTCAAAACTGAAGGAGAAATAAAAAGCCTTTCAGACAAGCAAAAGTTAAAAAAGAGTTCAGTACCACCAAATTAGCTTTACAATAAATGTTAAAGGGATTTATATAGTCAAGAAATACAAGAGAGGGGGAAAAATCTACAAAATCAACCCCGAACAATTAGAAAATGGCAACAGGAACATATATATGTATAATTGCTTTAAATGTAAATGGATTAAATGTTCCAACCAAAAGACACAGACTGGCTGGGTGGACACAAAAATAAGACCCATATATATGTTATCTATAAGAAACCCAATTCAGACCTAAAAACACATCTAGACTTAAAGTGAGAGTATGGAAAAATATATTCCATGGAAATGGAAACAAAAGAAAGCTGGAGTAGCAATCCTCATTTCAGTCAAAGTAGGCCTTAAAATAAAGAAGATTATAAGAGATAAGGAAGGACACTACATAATGATCAAGGGATCAATCCAAGAGGAAGACATAACACTTGTAAATATCTATGCACCCAACATAGGAGCACCTCAATATCAAAGACAGACACTAACAGACATAAAAGGAGAAATTGACAGTAACACAATAATAGTAGGAGACTTTAACACCCCACTCACACCAATGGACAGATCATCAAAACAGAAAATTAATAAGGAAACACAAGTCTTAAATGATACATTAGATGAGTTGGATTTCACTGATATCTTCAGGACATTCTATTCAAATGAGGAAGAATACATCTTCTTCTCAAGTGCACATGGAACATTCTCCAGGATAGACCACATCTTGGGTCACAAGCCAAATCTTAGTAAATTTAAGAAAATTGAAATCATATCAAGGATCTTCTCTGACCACAACGCTATGAGACTAGATATCAGTTACAAGAAAAAAAACTGTAAGAAAGACAAACATGTGGAGATTAAACAAGACATTTCTAAATAACCAACAAGTTATTGAAGAAATCAAAAGGGAAATCAAAAAATTTTTAGAAACAAATAACAATGAGAACACGACGACTCAAAACCTATGGTATGCAGCAAAAGCAGTTCCAAGAGGGAAGTTTATTGCAATACAATCCTACCTCAAGAAACAAGAAGAATGTCAGAAAACCTAACTTTACATCTAAAACAACTGGAAAAAGAACAACAACAACAACAAAATAATTAGTAGAAGGAAAGAAATCATAAAGATCTGAACAGAAATAAATGAAAAAGAAATGAAAGAAACAATAGTAAAGATTAATAAAACTAAATGGTATTTCTTTGAGAAAATAAACAAAATTCAAAAACCTTTAACCAGACTCATCAAGAAAAAAAAGGAGAAGAATCAAATAACAAAATTATAAATGAAAAGGGAGAGAGATTACAACAAACAACACAGGAATACAAAGGATTATAAGAGATTATTATGGACAACTATATGGCAATAAAATAGGTAACCTGGAAGAAATGGACAGATTCTTAGAAGAGTTCAATCCTCCAAGACTCAACCAGGAAGAAATAGAAGTTATGAACAACCCAATCACAAGCACCGAAATTGAAGCTTTGATAAACAAACAAAAAACTCCCCAAAATCAAAAGCCCAAGACCAGATGGCTTCACAGCAGAATTCTATCAAACATTTAGAGAAGAACTAATGCCTATCCTTCTAAATTTTTTTCAAAAAATTGCAGAGGAAGGACCACTTCCAAACTCATTCTATGAGGCCACCATCACCCTGATCCCCAAATCAGATAAAGACAACACAAAAAAGAAAACTACAGGCCATTTTCACAGATGAACATAGATGCAAAAACCCTCAACAAAATTTTAGCAAACAGAATTCAGCAACACATCAAAAATCTCACACACCATGTTCAAGTTGGGTTTATTCCAAGGATGCAAGGATTCTTCAATATACAGACATCAATCATTGTGATACACCATATTAACAAATAAAAAGATAAAAACCATATGATAATTTCAATAGATGCAGAAAAAGCCTTTGCCAAAATTCAGCACCCATTTATGATTAAAGCTCTTCAAAAAATGGGCATAGAAGGAACCTACATCAACATAATAAAGGCCCTATATGATAAGCCTACAGCAAACATTATCCTCAATGGTGAAAAATGAAAAGCATTCCCCCTAATATCAGGTGCAAGACAAGGGTGTCCACTTTTGCCACTATTATTCAACATAGTTCTGGAAGTCTTAGCTACAGCAATCAGGAAAAAAAAAATAAAAGGAATCCACATCAGAAAAGTAGTAAAGCTCTCACTGTTTGCAGATGACATGATATGGTACATAGAAAACCCTAAAGATAGTGTCAGATAATTACTAGAGCTAATCAGTGAATTTAACAAAGTTGTAGGATACACAATCAATACACGGAAATCACTTGCATTTCTATATACTAATAATGAAAAATCAGAAAGAGAAATTAAGGAATCAATCCCATTCACCATTGCAACAAAAATAATTTAACATCTAAGAATAAACTTACCTAAGGAGACAAAGGAACTGTACACAGAGAATTATAAGACACTAAGGAAAGAAATCAAAGATGACATAAACATATGGAGGTATATTCCATGTTTCTGGGTAGAAAGAATCAGTATTGTGAAAATGACTATATTACCAAATGCAATCTACAGATACAATGTGATCCCTATCAAATTACCAATGGCATTTTTCACAGAACTAGAACAAAAAGTTTCACAATTCATATGGAAACACAAAAGACCCCTAATAGCCAAAGCAGTCCTGAGAAAGAAGAATGGAGCTGGGGGAATCAACCTTCCTGACTTCAGGTTATACTACAAAGCTATGGTCATCAAGACAGTACAGTACTGGCACAAAAACAGAAATATAGAGCAATGGAACAAGATAGAAAGACCAGAAATAAACCCATGCGCCTATGGGCACCTTATTTTTGACAAAGGAGGCAAGAATATACAATGCGGCAAAGACAGTCTCTTCAATAAATGGTGCTGGGAAAACTGGACAGCTACGTATAAAAGAATGAAATTAGAACACTTCCTAACACCATACACAAAGATAAACTCAAAATGGATTAAAGACCTAAGTGTAAGACCAGAAACTGTAAAACTCTTAAAGGAAAATAGGCAGAACACTCGATGACATAAATCAAAGCAAGATCCTCCATGACCCACCTCCTAGATTAACAGAGATAAAAGCAAAAGTAAACAAGTGGGAACTGATTAAACTTCAAAACTTTTGCACAGCAAACAAAACTATAAACAAGGTGAAAATACAACCATTTTCAGAATGGGAGAAAATAATAGCAAATGAAACACCTGACAAAGGATTAATTTCCAAAATATACAAACAATTCATACAACTCAATACCAGAAAAACAAACAAACCAATCAAAAAGTGGAGGAAAGACCTAAACAGACATTTTTCCAAAGAAGACATACAGATGGCTAACAAACACATGAAAAGATGCTCTACATCGCTCATTATTAGAGAACTACAAATCAAAACTACAATGAGATATCACCTCACACCACTTAGAATGGCCCTCCTCAATAAGTCTACAAACAATAAATGCTGGAAAGAGTGTGGAGAAAAGGGAATGCTCTCGTCCTGCTGGTGGGAATGTAAAGTGATCCAGGGACTGTGGAAGACCGTATGGAGATTCTTTTAAAAAATAGGAATAAAACCACCATATGACCCAGCAATCCCACTCCTAACCATATACCCTGAGGAAATCAAAATTGAAAGAGACACGTGTATCCCATTTTTCATTGCAGCTCTATTTACAATAGCTAGAACATGGAAACAACCTAGATGTCCATCAACAGAGGAATGGATAAAGAAGTTGTGGTACATGTACAAGATGGAATATTACTCAGCCATAAAAAGGAATGCATTTAAGTCAGTTCTAAAGAGGTGGATTAAGCTAGATCCTATTATACCAAGTGAAGTGAGTCAGAAAGAGAAAGATAAATACCATATTCTAACACATATATACGGAATCTAGAAAAATGGTACTGAAGAATTTATTTACAGGGCAACAATGGAGAAACAGGCATAGAGAATATACTTATGGACATAGGGAAGAGGAGGAGAGGCTAAGATGTATGGAAAGAGTAACATCGAAATGTACATTACCATATGTAAAATAGATAGCCAATGGGAATTTGCTGTATGGCTCAGGAAACTCAAACAGGGGCTCTGTATCAAGCTAGAGGAGTAGGATGGGGCAGGACATGGGAGGGAGTTTCTAAAAGGAGGGCATATATGTATACCTATGGCTGACTCATGTTGAGATTTGACAGAAAATAACAAAATTCTGTAAAGTAATTTACTTCAGTAAAAAATAAAATAATTTTAAAAAATCACTAGTACCTAAACATAAGTTTCAGAAACTAAAACCCTGGAAATATGTCATTAAACTGCTTCATTTAACAACTTGATTCAGCTTAGGGAAAAAAACTTCACAGTAATCATTTAAAAAAATATATAATGGGATGATCCCCTAGAGGAGGTCATGGCAACCAACTTCAGTATTCTTGCCTGGAGTACCCATGACAGAGGAGCCTGGTGGGCTACAGTCCATTGGGTTGCAAAGAGTCAGACATGACTAAACGACTTAGCATTCACACATAGTGGAGTGAGCTAATAAGTCATCATCTGAACAGACTATATTTTATTTATCTAACTTAGTAAACAACAAGATAGGCCAACAGTATAACATCCTAGCAGATCAGACTAAAGAAGCAATCTGAAGTTATTTCATACAACCTTTGCCTAAATTACCATGGACTTTTATTTATCATCCCTTTAATGTGAGATAGAGTCTAATTCAATGATACATGACAAATAAAATCATGATAATATTTCTTTAGTTCATTTCCAGCATAATAGAAATTAAATTGCCAACATTAATTGGATCATAGAGAACACAAACGAATTCCAGAAAAACATCTACTTCTGCTTCGATAACTGCACCAAAACCTTTGATTGTGTGGATCACAAACTGTGAAAAATTCTTAAAGAGATCAGACCACCTTACTTGCTTCCTGAGAAACCTGCATGCAGGTCAAGAAGCAACAATTAGAACCAAACATGGAACAATGAACTGGTTCCAAATTATAAAAGGAATACGTTAAACCTGTATACGGTCACTCTGTTCAGAACAGGAAAATCCATACAGACAGAAAGCTGAATAATGGTTGCCAGCGGGTCCTCAGAGCTGGTCCTGTGAATGCAGTATGGCTGCCCTAAGGGAGTAAGTAGACCAGGTGGCTTCATGAATCCTTCCATTCCAGGAAGGACTCTGGTTGAGCTACTGTAGGTTAACACTTTAGAGGACACTTACATGCTGATCAACAAATCTCCAGGCTTCATGACCTTGATGTGTCAAAATGAAAGAATAAAATAAATCAAATGAAATGAATCATGAAGATCCTTGAATAAAGTAAGACATAGAATTAACTTGGGCTTCTCTGGTGACTCAGAGAAGAATCTGCCTGCAATGTGGGAGACCCAGGTTTGATCCCTAGATTAGGGAGGCATCTTCCTCAGGTTTGACCCTGGAGGAGAAAATGGCAACCCACTCCAGTATTCTTGTCTTCTGGAGAATCCCATGGACAGAGGAGCCTGGTGGGCTATAGACCAGGGGGGTCACAAAGAGTCCAACAAAAGTGAGCAACTCATGCTAACTATGCAACTAGAATTGACTTGAAATTTATCCAAAGCCCTTGAATTGATAAGTTGCACTTATTACAAAGGTTAACATGTGCAACATTGTCTTCAATCATTTCCTTAATATAATATTAACATTCTTAAAGAGGAATGGAATTCCTAGTAAATATCTGGTATGTACTGCATGTGAGCCAAATTATTTAATCTTCCTGAGCCTTATCGCCAAATTCAGACTTAAATTGAAGAAAGTAAGGAAAACCACTAGACCATTCTGGTATGACCTAAATCAAATCCTTTATGGCTGTACAGTAGAAATGACAAATAGATTCAAGGGGTTTGATCTGATAGGCAGATACCTGAAGAACTATGGATGGAAGTTCGTAACATTGTATAGGAGGCAGGGATCAAGATCGTCCTCAAGAAAAAGAAATGCAAAAAAGCAATATGGCTGTCTGAGGAGGTCTTACAAATAGGTTAGAAAAGAAGAGAAGTGAAAAACAAAGGAGAAAAGGAAAGATATACCCATATGAATGCAGAGTTCCAAAGAATAGCAAGGAGAGATAAGAAAGCTTTCCTCCATGATCAGTGCAAAGAAATAGAGGAAAACAATAGAAAACGAAAGACTAGAGATCTCTTCAAGAAAATCAGAGATATCAAGGGAACATTACATGCAAAGATGGGCACAATAAGGATAGCAATGGTATGTACCTAACAGAAGCAGAAGATATTGAGAAGAGGTGGCAAGAATACACAAAAGAACTATACAAAAACAATCTTTATGACCCAGATAACCATGATGTATGATCACTCACCTAGAGCCAGACATCCTGGAATGCAAAGTCAACTGGGCCTTAGAAAGCATCACTACAAACAAAGCTAGTGGAGATGATTTCCAGTTGAGTTATTTTAAATCCTAAAAGATTATGCTGTGAAAGTGCTGCACTCAATATGTCAGCAAATTTGGAAAACTCAGCGTGGCCACAGGACTGGAAAAGGTCAATTTTCATTCCAATCCCAAAGAAAGGCAATGCCAAAGAATGTTCAAACTACTGCACAATTGCACTCATTTCACATACTAGCAAAGCTAGCTCAAAATTCTCCAAGCCAGGCTTCAACAGTATGTGAACCATGAACTTCCAGATATTCAAGATGGGTTTAGAAAAGGCAGAGGAACCAGAGATCAAATTGCTAACATCCACTGGATCATCAAAAAAGCTAGAGAGGTCCAGAAAAACATCTACTTTTGCTTTTTTGATTACACCAAAGCCTTTGTGTGGATCACAACAAACTGTGGAAAATTCTCCAAGAGATGGGAATACCAGACCACCTTATCTGTCTCCTGAGAAATCTCCATGCAGCTAAAGAAGCAACAGTTAGAACTGGACATAGAACGACAGACTGGTTCCAAATCGGGAAAGGAGTACATCAAGGCTGTATATTGTCACCCTGTTTATTTAACTTATATGCATTGAACATCATCTGAAATAACAGACTGGATGAAGCACAAGCTGGAATCAAGATTTCTGGGAGAAATATCAATAACCTCAGATACGAAGTTAAGGTTATGGCATAAAATGAGGAAGAACTAAAGAGCCTCTTGATGAAAATGCAAGAAGAGACTGAAAGGTTTGCTTAAAACTCAACATTCAGAAAACTAAGATCATGGCATCTGGTCCCATCACTTCATGGCAAATAAATGGGGAAACAATGGAAACAGTGAGAGACTTTATTTTGAGGGGCTCCAAAATCACTGCAGATGGTGATTGCAGCCATGAAATTAAAAGAGGTTTGCTCCTTGGAAGAAAAGTTATGACCAACCTGGACAGCATATTAAAAAGCAGAGACATAACTTTGCCAACAAAGGTCCATCTAGTCAAAGCTATGGTTTTTCCAGTAGTCATATATGGATGTGAGAGTTGGACTATAAAGAAAGGTGAGTGCCGAAGAATTGATGCTTTTGAACTGTGGTGTTGGAGAAGACTCTTGAGAGTCCCTTGGACTGCAAGGAGATCCAACCAGTCCATCCTAAACGAAATCAGTCCTGAATATTCATTGGAAGGACTGATGCTGAAGCTGAAGCTCCAGTACTTTGGCCTCCTGATGAGAAGAGCTGACTCATTGAAAAAGATCCTGATGCTGAGAAAGATTGAAGGCAGGAGAAGAAGGGGATAACAGAGGATGAGATGGTTGAATGGCATCACTGACACAATGGACGTGAGTTTGAGTAGGCTCTTGGAGTTGGTGATGGACAGGGAAACCTAGCGTGCTAGAGTCCATGGGGTTGCAAAGGGTGGACATGACTGAGTAACTGAGCTGAACTGACTGAGCCTATTGTATTAGTTTCCTCTTTCTATTAAATAGTCATAATTGTTTATTCATTTTAGTAAACTATCTTCAAATTCTAAATAATATTGCAATAAGAAGTTGTGTATGTAATCTTGTGTTGATACTGCATATTTGGCAGTGAGACAGAGAGACTGATTCATTCCACAAGCATATTCTGAGTTTGGTTGGGTGTCTGCCTGATGCTACCACACTGTTGGCAAGTAATATGTAAAATGCTTTTCTCCCATCTTTTCATGTCACCTAACTTAGCCCTTTTGCAAATAATAGTTGCACTGTCTGCTTATTTATTTTTGTTTGGATAAAAGAAAACATTTATTTTATTTTATTTCCTGAGACTTGAATGTTGCCACATCAGGCTCCCCTTGTAAAAGTGAATTCTGGGGTAACTCTGAGAAGTCAGTTGACTGAGAGTTTGGAGGAAGCTGTGTGTGCCATCGTGCAGAGGAACAAGCAGCCAGGAAACTGCAAGTCTTGCCAACTGTGGGCTCTGCCACACCAGGATGCAGAAATAAAAAATTAAAAAGGCCAGTCCAGGCTCCTGTGATTTCCTTTTCTCTGGGTCCAGCACTTTGGACTCCAGTCAAGACCAGCAGCTGGCACCCCAGACAAGTCTTAGTAGGTCAGGTTAGAAGCCTAGCCATTCCCACTCAGCCCTTCATCTGTACCCGCCACACACAAGGGGCCATTTGAATGAGCACTTAAGAACCAGAGCTCTGCCTATTCTTCGTTTTGGGCAAGATTCATCTTTGTTCCTCAGGAAACAATGGTTGTGCTCCTTTTCCTCTCAGTTGAACTTTTGGCAACCTACAAAGAGTGGGGCATCTGCCTCTGTGGTCTTAATTTCCCACTGAACACTCTGTGTTCCTACTGCAGCGTCAGGTCTGCAAATACTTCTGAAATGCACTCGTAGCTCCCAAATGAATAACTGTGAAATTCATAGCTGGTCTGTGCATTTCCCTACCAGCCAAGTGCCCTTGGGGGCTGATTATAGCACGGGGCTGTCATGGGGGGCTGCAGGGCTAGAAGCAAAAATTCCAATTAGCAGACAGTCCACAGCTGCCATTCCAAAGGAATTTTCCTCTCCATCCACCTGGATAATGTGAACGTTGACGGTGGAGGAAATAGTTGGTGGGCTCCAGGATGAATCAGGACTGTGCACGGTGTTGGTGGTGTAAAGCCAGGTAAGGCGTGATCCCAGTCCTTGAGGGATTTCAATTTAGTGGAGACTATATTAGGCTGTGACATCCACTTGCTCATTGAAGAAGCGCATCCTGTGCTCCTGACGCGTGCCAGGTCTCAGACAGGCCATCTAGCCCTTGGCTCCTGCTTTTCTGTCACACTCACATCCTGTCTGCTTTAGAGCCTGTCAACTCTATCTTCAGTATATATTCAGGGTCCATCCTTTCTCATCACAACCACCACCGCCACCACCGCCACTTACTTCAAGCCTTTGTCTCCTATGTCAATTATTTAGAGAACGCACCTCTCCCTGCCACTGTTGGCCTCATTGTCCACACCACAGCCCAGAGTGGTTCTTTCAGATGTGATTCAGTGATGAGACACCCATGTCCAGAACACTTCAAAGGTTTCCAGGTATGTGAAAAGCAAAAGCCTTATCTCCTCACTGGCACACGTGGCCTCGGGAGGTGGAAGTCACAGCCCCCTCTCCCAGATCATTCCCTATGGTTCTCATCACCCTCCCCTCCACTGCCTGCCTTCCTCCTGTCCTTCAACTTGACCTTGGCAGGAGGGCTCTCAGTTCAGGGCCTCTGTGCTTGCTTTCCTCCAGGAACTTTCTTCCCTCAGACAGGCACACAGGCCACCACAGCAGCTTGTTCAAATTTGTGTTTAGATATCACTTTCACAATTCTCATCACCAATCTTGTTTTACCCATATCCCCAACAATATCCTACCTTATTATTATTTTGAACTAAATATTCAACATCCCATCTTTTTACCCATAAATGTTTTAAGAATGATTCTTTGTTTTATATATGTGTGTGTGTATATACATATATATATATATTTAATTTATTTTTTTTCCTTTACATTATCGTGTTGGTTTTGCAATACATTGACATGAATCCACCATGGAAATCTTTGTTTTAAAAAATAATCCCAATACCTTTACCACATAAAAAATTAACAAAGATTTCTTAATATTACATAATATCCAGTTGATATACAAGCTTCTCCCAATGACTGATACATGTTTGTTTGTTTTTAACTTTGCTCAAATCAGAATTCAAGCAAGAATTTCTCTTAATATTTTTGTTTTTTAATCTTCTCTCTCCCTTTCTCTCTCTCTCTTCCTCTCTCCCTTCTCTCCTGCCTCTTTCCCAATTTATTTATTGAAAAAAGTGAATAGTTTGTCTTGTAGAATTCTACATACTCTAGATTTTGCTGATTGTACACCACCCTCTATATTTCTGTAAACAGGTAATCAAATCTAGATGTCTGATCAGATTCAAGTTCAGCTTTTAATCACACAGTTGATGTTATATATTTCTGTCAGGAGGCACCTCATGTCTTTTTACTTCCCTATTTCTGATCTTAGCAGCCACTATTAGAATCAGCAGTGCCTGGTTCTATTATCTCATTAGAGGTGAAAAGATGCTGACATTCAGCTCTACCAATCACTCCTCATGTTTTGTTCACTGGAAGAGATAACAGTAAGTCAGGAAATCATTGTGCCAGGTTTGGATGAGGTCATCCAGGAAGTAAATAGAGAGAACCCTGCAGAATGCCAACATTTAAGGAGAAGGGAGGTGCTGAAAAGCAACCTGAGAAATAAAAATCCTGAAGGAGAGGAGAACACCATCAAAGAAGCCAATACAGAAAAAGCTTCTCAAGAAACAAGAGGGAGGCTGCAGTGCTAAAGGTTACAAAGATATCAAATAAGACCTTGCAAAGAAAATAATAAAAATACTTAGGAACAAATCTACATAAAGAAACAGAAGACTTATATATAGAAAACTATAAAACACTGTTGAAAGAAATCAAAGATGACACAAATATATGGAGAAATAAACTGTGTTCATGGGTGGGAAGAATCAGTACAGTGAAAATGAGTATACTACCCAAAGCAATCTGTAGATTCAATGCAACTCCTATCAAGCTACCAACAGATTTTTCAGAGAACTAGAGCAAATAATTTCACAATTTGTATGGAAATACAAAAAACCTCGAATAGCCAAAGCAATCTTGAGAAAGAAGAATGGAACTGGAGGAATCAGCCTGCCTGACTTCAGACTATACTACAAATCCACAGTCATCAAGACAGTATGGTATTGGCACAAAGACAGAAACATAGATCAATGGAACAAAATAGAAAGCCCAGAGATAAATCCACACACCTATGGACACCTTATCTTCAACAAAAGAGGCAAGAATATACAATGGAGAAAAGACAATCTCTTTAACAAGTGGTGCTAGGAAAACTGGTCAGTAAAAGAATGAAACTAGAACACTTTCTAACACCGTATACAAAAATAAACTCAAAATAGATTAAAGATCTAAATATTAGACCAGAAACTATAAAACTCCTAGAGGAAAACATAGGCAACACTCTCTGACATAAATCACAGCAGGATCCTCTATGACCCATCTCCCAGAATAATGGAAATAAAAGCAAAAATAAACAAATGGGACCTAATTAAACTTAAAATCTTTTACACAACAAAGGAAAGTATAAGCAAGGTGAAAAAACAGCTTTCAGAATGGGAGAAAATAATATCAAATGAAGCAACAAAGAATTAATCTCAAAAATATACAAGCAACTCCTGCAGCTCAATTCCAGAAAAATAAACAACCCAATAAAAAAGTGGGCCAAAGAACTAAACAGACGTTTCTCCAAAGAAGAAATACAGATGACTAACAAACACATGAAAAGATGCTCAACATCACTTATGATCAGAGAAATGCAAATCAAAACCACAATGAGGTACCATTTCATGCCAGTCAGAATGGCTGCTATCCAAAAGTCTACAAGCAATAAATGCTGGAGAGGGTGTGGAGAAAAGGGAACCCTCTCACACTTTTTGGTGGGAATGCAAGCTAGTACAGCCACTATGGAGAACAGTGTGGAGATTCCTTAAAAAACTGGAAATAGAACTGCCATACAACCCAGAAAACCCACTGTTGGGTACACACACCAAGGAAACCAGAATTGAAAGAGATACATGTACCCCAATGTTCATCGCAGCATTGTTTATAATAGCCAAGACATGGAAGCAACCTAGATGCCCATCCGCAGACGAATGGATAAGAAAGCTGTAGTACAGATGCACAATAGAATGTTACTTAGCCATTAAAAAGAATGCATTTGAATCAGTTCTAATGAGGTGGGTGAAGCTGGAGCCTATTAAACAGAGTGAAGTAAGTCAGAAAAAAAACCACTAATATAGTATACTAGTGCATATATATGGAATTTATAAAGATGGTAACGATGACCCTATATGTGAAACAGCAAAAGAGACACAGCTGTAAAGAACAGTCTTTGGGACTCTGTGGGAGAAGGTGAGAGTGGGATAATTTGAGAGAATAGCATTGAAACATGTATATTATCATATGTGAAACAGATTGCCAGTCCAGGTTTGTTGCATGAGACAGGGTGCTCAGGACGGGTGCTTCTGGGATGACCCTGAGGGATGAACAGGGAGGGAGGTGGAAGGGGTATTCAGGATGGGAAACACATGTACACCCATGGCTGACTCATCTCAATGTACGGCAAAAACCACTACAATATTGTAAAGTAATTAGTCTCCAATTAAAATAAATTAATTAATTTAAAAAAAAGACAAATAATGGAACAGATACCATTTAGAAATGGCAGCATGAAATTATGCTCCTTCCCACAACTTAGAGTGTTATATTTGAAGACATAAAAGGAGCCTGACATTTATTTATCACTTGACATGACACCTCCATTTCCCATGAGAGGTCTCTACCACAAGGGGAAGTTGACTCATCAGGTTAGTGGATACGGCTGGTGCCACTTTGGGAAAACTTCCAAGCAGTTTTTATAAAGTTAAGACTACAAGTACCCTTGACTCAGCAGGTCCAATTCTGAGTATTTATTTAAGACAAATGAAAACGAATGTCCACAAAAAAAAAAAAACTTATACATAAATGTTTGTAATAGCTCCAACCTAGAAACAGCCCGTATGTCAATTTGTAGATGAATCAGTAAGTTATGGTCTATTTCCAAAATAGATTACTACCCAGGAATAAGAAAGAACAGATTAGTTACACACACAGGTGTGCAACTTGATTTCCTTTACACAAATGTCTAACACAGGTGAAAACTGTGTTGAAAAATTCAGAGTAGCAGTTACCTCTAGAAGTGTGGGGTTACAGATCGACTGTGATGAGTGAGGCATGAGGGAACATGGTGATGGTAATTGCCTATATAATTATAGGGATTTTGGTTGCATGAGTATAAGCATTTGTCAGCTTCAAATCATATACTTCAGACAGTCATTTCATTGTATGAAAATTTTACCTCAAAAGAAATAAAGGAACCATGAAAAATACCAAACTCTGGTTGATGATAATGCATGCTGAAGTAATTAGGAAGAAAGTACTAATGTCTGCAAACTATTTCAAAATATATCCAAATAATAAGATAAACATGATGGGTGAATAGAGGGATGCAGCAATGGATAAATATATGCAAAAGCAAGTAAGATAGTGTTAAATTCAAGTCAGTGTGGTGGTATATAAGTATTCATAAGATTCATTGTAGTTTTTCAAAGTTCCCATATATTTAAACATTTCCATAATAAAATTGTGAAAATTTTGCTGTCACATTGAAAAATTGTGTAACAACGTAACAGCAAAAAAGGTAAAGATTTAACAAGCAAATCATTTGCAAAATCATTGAGAAATGGTAGGAATGAATCTAACAAAATATATTTCTCTATAGAAAACCTGAAACCTTATTATTGTAAAATGAACACCTTAATAAACCAAAGAATTCATTATAGTCATGGTCTGGAAGGTACAATATTATAGATATGTCAACTCCTTCAGCTGATCTGTAGATTCCATGAGATTTCCACTCAGTTCCCCAGCAGGTATTTATTGTTATGTTGAAATTGACAAGCCAATTCCAAAAACTTATTAGGAAATACCAAAAGGTCAGAAATAGATAAGGCAATCTTGTAAAATAAAAACAAAACTGGAGAACTTACCCTGCCAGTTGTCAATAAAAGAGTAGTAATCAAGACAACGTGGAATTTATATGAAGGCAGGCGAATTGACCAATGGAATAAACAGCAAATCTGGAAACAGAGTCGCATAAATACAGCCACCAGGTTTATAATAGTACACAGGACAGGGCCAACAGAAGATTCCCTTATGAAAAAATTTAATCTAGGCTCTTACCTTACATCATACACACAAAAAAAGATCAATTCCAAATGTATCATAGACTGATATGGAAGAAAAAACAGGAGTCTTTTAGAAAAAAGCAAATTGGAATGTCTAAACAAGGCACAAAAAAATACTAACCACCTAAAAGAGAAAAATAATAAGTTGGACTATTTTAATTTAAGAAAATCTGTTCATCAAACACACTATAAAGGGTATGGAAATGAAAGCTACAAAGAGAGGAAGATGTGTGTATTGTTTATTTCCAAGAAAGGGCCATATCTTATTAAGCTATAGTATGAAGAACTACAGCTCAGTAAGAAAAGAGAGAAATCCAGTTTTTCAAAATGAGAGTAAAACTTGGTCAGATTCAACACCACAGGAGTTAGATTTGCTTACTTTTCCTCTTCGTGGACTTTTTTTAATTCCTCTCCAGTTTTACAGTGACATAATTAATGTAAATCACTGTATGTGTTTAAGGTAGACAGCACAACGGTTTGACATACAAATATTATGGAATGATTACCAAATGATTATTAAATTTAGTTAACATCCATCATCTCACATAGTTACAATAAAAAGAAAAAAAAGAACTTGTTTTTCCTTGTGATGAGAAATCCTAAGATTTAATCTTTT
Organism: Antilocapra americana; assembly: GCA_007570785.1. Taxonomy (NCBI): domain Eukaryota; kingdom Metazoa; phylum Chordata; class Mammalia; order Artiodactyla; family Antilocapridae; genus Antilocapra; species Antilocapra americana. Next base: position 474,443 of record ML660222.1, read on the forward strand.
ATTAACTTTCATATATATCTGAGTGGCCTTGTCTATAGCTATCATGCCATACTTTACATTCCTGGCACTTAAGGGAACTTATCTACCACTGAATTATACAAATGATCCCTGAAAGTATAGTCTTTTCAGGGGTTTTTTTACTTACTTACCTTTTAGGTTATTTGAAATTGTAATAGGAATCATCTCAACGTTCACCAACGTTCTCTTCTATCTCTTCTGTCAGTTTTGTTCAGTTAGAACTCTTCAAAGACTCATCAGTAGAGTTGTAAATTTTTTTTCTACTTGTAGGGCATTTCTCTCTACTGTATAGGTCAGATGATAAACCATCAAACAGCTTGAAATCTTGGACATTTCAGATAAAATGTAGGGAGTGTTGGTGGGTGGAGGAACCTCTCTGTTCTCAAGCTCTCTTTACTTGATCAAACAGGAATTCAGCTTAGTGTCGTAGTTCCTGTCCAAGCTTAAAGTATTCTGAACAACAAATCCCTTTCCCCAGACAGTTGGGTTGGCATCTCTTGGGAATCTCTAAAACGTGCTTTCTTGTAAGAGACACAAGAAAATGTCTTTTTGTAAGAGACAAGACTTCTCCCTGATTCCTGGACCCAAGTGTGTATCCTGGGACCACAGATCCATTACAGCACTTGGACCTCCGAGTGTACCACCCGTGCAAGCATGGCGTTGGGAAGAAGGTGGTGCCACGTGTGTATGTTCAGGCTCCCATCTTCCAGGGTGTCTCCATGACAAAGGCTGGCCTCAAGTGCAGATTGACCCTCTCTGCTAGCTCATTCATGAAACTCATCTCGCATTTTTCTCAGACCCCCCCACAGGTGTTCCCCTATCCACAGGAACTTTGTACCAATCTCAGTTGTGCCCTTTCATGTCTGCTGAATATACAGCTCTATTCTTGTCTCACATTGCCCTTGGCCTTGTCTTTAACTAAGACACTTAAGTGGGTAGTCATTCCTTTCTCCAGGGCATCTTCCTGACCCAGGTGTCCTGTAGGGTGGGCAGATTCTTTATTGTCTCAACCACTGGGGAAGACCATTAGTTAGTGGCACAATCACTGTGGTTCATGGGCTTAGTTGCTCCAAGGTGTGTGGGATCTCCCCTGACCAGGGATCAAATCCATGTCTTCTGCATTGGCAGGCAGATTCATTACCACTGAGCTACCAGGGAAGCCCTTGTTACTGACTTTTTATTCTGACAAAGTATCTATCTATATATATAATAAAATTTTCCATTTCAACTATTTTTACATGTATAATTCAGTGGCATTGATTGCCTTCACAATGTCCTGAAGCCATCCCCATAGACCATCTCCAAAACCCCAAGCAGGAATTCTAGACTCTGCTGATTCTAAAATCTACTACTGATTTTAAGTGATGAAAACTTTCATTTCTTGGATTTGAGAAAAGGTAGATTTAGCAATCACTTAGTTAAAGCCTTTTCTTATATTTAAAATACTTTTAATGGGAAGGGGAAAATGACAATTAATTCTAAACTTGCTATAGTTACATTCCTATTCCAGAGCTAACCTTGTCTTCAGAAGGGTTAGATCTCTTCCAAGGCATGAACTGCATTCTCCGTTTCATGACAAGATTCCCTGGACACCCATTAGGACAGACATGAAACAGGTTGGGAAGATGTGTCCAGAGAAAATACCTTATGGCAGCTCAGCAATGGCAGTCACTGACACACATACACCCTGCCCCATCATCAGCTCCATCACCAATGGAGGCAATGTGAGGCAGGTCAGAGGACAAAGCAGAATGTAGACACTGTGACTAAGAAAAGGGCATGACCTTTAGTGCTTCGATGCCAGGACATCTGTCTTGACTTTTCAAAAACTTCTGTTTGTGTTGGTCATATACCACACAGTGCGGTGTTAAGTACACTAGTGGATTCTGGAATTAAGTTACCAACATTCAAATTAGAGCTGTGAAATTTACTAAGTCTTATAACTTCCTAAGACTTTTACTTACTAAAGCAAGTTAACAAACCTCTCTAAGTCTCAATTCTCTAATCTATATAAAACAGAAAAAAATTGTAACTGAGGCTATCATAAGGATTTAATGAAGTAAATCTTCTAAATTGTTTAGCTCAGTATCTGGGCAATATTTAGTGCAATAGTTACAATATTAAAAATATAGATGAAACAGATCAATAAATAATTTTCAACAAATGAAATATTTAGTTACTGGTTTTGAGATGTAAAAGTATGACAGAAAAGATAGAAAGGTTTTAATTAATAAGACTGTTCAAAATGTCACGCTTACAGATTAACAAACTACTTCTTTAAATAGCATTTGGATGTCAAGTTTCTGCATGGAGCAAATTAAACATTCTTTTCATAGTCTTTGCCTTTTCAGTTCCAAGACGCCAAGTTTCAGACAAGCCCCTGAATTCCAAGTGAAACTCTAGCATAGCTCCAGTGTAAGGTGCACTCATGATTACTCATCTACAACCTGGATTTGGTCCATTTGTTTTCTGTGGGGGAGGGGTTGGCATTCAGCAGTTTCATGAGGAGTCCAGAGAAAACTTCAAGTTCATGAGAAGTTTGTACTTTGTACTGCTTGAGGTTATTCTCACTCCAGCAGAACATCCCATTTCTATGTACTGCAACAGCCAACGTGACTGCACACCTGAACGTGTTCTTGGGATGTGCCGAGACATAAACCCATGCCAACTATTCCAGCTATGTCTCCAAAGCTCAGCACACTTGTCTTTTCACAAACAAGAGCTGAAGCAACCCCTGGTCCCATTGCTTGAATGACTTTGGGAAACGTTCACTCTCAGATCAACATCTCCCATCTCGGGTCATGCAGTAAACATCATAAATAAGGATGACTCAGACTGAAGGCTAAAAAATAAATGAATAAGTTACCCAGCTGCAAGTCACATTATCCAATGTGAAGTTTTTTAGAGATGGTAGACAGGGCAGTGATTGGTCCTATTCATAATCAGATCAATGAAAATCCTATATATATCCAACAGATGTGATCAACTCTAGACCTCGATAGACTGGGCAGCCAAGAAATGTGATGACAAGTGGCAGAGGGCTGCACAGAAGTAGTTGAGATCTGAGGGGATGGGTAGCCACGATCCAGAGAAGGGAGGGTCACCTGAACTATCTGAAGAGTTATACGTGATTCCAGACACAAAAAGAATCTAGCAGAATTTACAGAGCTGAAAAAACAAACAAACAAACAAAAAAGTTCACCAATGTGACCTGATGTATAAAACAAGAGACCTGACAGGTCAGTCATGTAGCTGACCATGCCTGATGGTGAGGAGAAACAAAGTTGACCTAGTCTCCTTTAGGCACTGTCAGCCCTATTCCCAGGCATTTGGCAGAAAACCAGTTGCAGCCTGAATTTTGCACTCAAGGCTCAGCTCCCAAACATTCACACGTGTATATTGTAGGCTCAGAAAGACTGAGGGCACAGATGCCAGCCTGGGGTTGGGAGAGACAGGGACTGACATTCACAAAGCCTCTAATACCACCAATACCAGTCGTAAGTAATTAAAGTATATTTTGATATTACATACCCCACATTTCTGCTTTATTGACTATGCCAAAGCCTTTGACTGTGTGGATCACAATAAAATGTGGAAAATTCTAAAAGAGATGGGAATGCGAGACCACCTGACCTGCCTCTTGAGAAACCTGTGTGCCAGTCAGGAAGCAACAGTTAGAACTGGACATGGGACAACAGACTGGTTCCAAATAGGAAAAGGAGTATGTCAAGGCTGTATATTGTCACCCTACTTATTTAACTTATATGCAGAGTACATGATGAGAAATGATGGGCTGGAGGAAGCACAAGCTGGAATCAAGATTGCCGGGAGAAATATCAATAACCTCAGAAATGCAGATGACACCACCCTTATGGCAGAAAGTGAAGAGAAATGAAAAAGCCTCTTGATGAGAATAAAAAAGTTGATTTAAAGCTCAACATTCAGAAAACTAAGATCATGGCATCTGGTCACATCACTTCATGGCAGTTAGATGGGCAAACAGTGGAACCAGTGAGAGACTTAATTTTGGGGGGCTCCAAAATCACTGCAGATGGTGATTACAGCCATGAAATTACAAAACGCTTACTCCTTGTAAAGAAGGTTATGAGCAACCTAGATAACATAGTAAAAAGCAAAGACATTACTTTGCCAACAAAGGTCTGTCTCATCAAGGATATGGTTTTTCCAGTAGTCATGTATGGATGTGAGTTGGACGGTGAAGAAAGCTGAGTACAGAAGAATTGATGCTTTTGAACTGTGGTGTTGGAGAAGACTCTTGAGAATCTCTTGGACTGCAAGGAGATCCAACCAGTCCATCCTAAAGGAGATCAGTCCTGGGTTTTCATTGGAATGTCTGATGTTGAAGCTGAAACTCCAATATTTTGGCCACCTGATGTGAAGAACTGATTCATTGGAAAAGACCCTGATGCTGGGAAAGATTGAGGGCAGGAGGAGAAAGGGACGACAGAAGATGAGGTGATTGGATGGCATCACCGATCCAATGGAAATGAGTTTAGGTGGGCTCTGGGAGTTGGTGTTGGACAGGGAGGCCTGGCATGCTGCAGTTCATGGGGTCGCAAAGAGTCGGGCATGACTGAGTGACTGAACTGAATTGAGCTGAACCCCACATTGAAATAGCAATTCATTTCAAAAATTGATCTTTGCTTAATTATTGTTCAATTAATGCTTCTATTCCATTATGCCAAACTATTTTCATTTTTCTGTTGCAGAGAAAGGTAGAAATGAGATTATATTTTTCTTTTATGTCAAGCATGGCATAAACTCTATAATTATTACTTTAAGTTTTGCACCCTTTATTTCACTTTTTAAAAATTTTTTTGTGGAATATTAAGTTTGATGCCAATATTTTATATTGACAGCTATTGTGAATAAATACTACAGTAATCACCTTTTTTACTTTTTGATACAGTCTTTAGTTTAAATTCCCAGAAATAGGATTCTGATCAAAAGGTGTCTTTTACTTGTCACTGTGTATATCTATTCATTTGTTACTTTTCTCATAAAAGGTGATGCTAAATTAATGGCAATAAGCATTGCATTAATTTACATCAGACATATTATGGGTGAATGTACCACCTTCATCTCTAACACATCAGTTATTTTGTCATCCCACTAGGCACAAAAGACAACTAAGCAGTCTTTAAAATAAAAATTCATTCATAAATAACTGTGTAGACTACAGTCTGATGTTTAAACTTTTCCTACTAGGTAAATTTTCTATACTTAAACACAGATATTTCATTTGATGCTTACTAGTTTGAATAACAATTTTTCCATATAAGCTGGAAACAACACAAATGTCTTATAAGTTCTGGAGATCAGAAATCCAAAATGGGTCTGTCTCAGCTGTCAGGACTATGACCCTTCTAGAAGCTCCATGAGAGAATTTTCCTCCTCATTTTCCAGCCTCTAGATGCTGCCTTCCTTCCTCGGCTGGTGGCCCCCTTCCTCCACCTTCAAAGTCAGCAGCATCAGGCCAAGTTCTTCTCATTCTGCCATCATTCTACCCTTTTATCCACCTTGTCCACTTTTAAGGATATTGTGGTTATACTGGGCCCATTTGGATAATTCACAGAATCTCATCATCTGAGCATTTATAAGTCAATTCAAATCTTCAATGTTCCTTATACTATGTAAGGTTAATATGCTCAAGTTCCAGGGATTAGAGCATGGGAAATATCTGGGGAGCCATTGTTTTACCTACCATTTCCCCTAAATCTGAACTACTCCCTAGGCCCTGATGGAAGAAGATGCACATCCTCTCTAGATAAACACATCCTCAGTCTAATTCCACAGGATTTACACAGAGAAAAAACAAGCCCTAAGCCCACAATCAGCAAATATATGAGGAAGAAAGTGGACCCATGGCAGATTCATGTCAATGTATGGCAAAACCAATATGATAATGTAAAGAAAATAAAAATAAATTAATTAAATTAAATTTAAAAAAAAAGAAAGAAAGTTGTCACAGTAGAAACAACCAATAGAAGACTTAAGCCCCAAGAATTAGCATTAACAGATTATTGTGGTGATTATAAATAGTAACAACACTCAAAGAAATGAAAAAACAATTGTTTAAATGAAACACCACACACACACATACATAATAAGTCAGACTGGGAGACAGAGTATAAGGTATTACACAGGGTACAGCATAGAGGGGCAAAGACATGGGAAAAATTTTTTTAATTGAAGCTACATAGAGAAATGTAAAAAGTAAATGTCTAAGTCTTGCCCAATCAGAGTCACAGAGAAAAAGAAGATAAATGGAGAGAGAATGGAGGAAGGATACTGTTTGAAAAGATAATAGTTGAAAATTTCTAGAAATTATAAAACACAAAATACATAGATTTGGGATAGATAACATACATAAAACTGAAGAAACAAAGATGAAATGTGTAGGACAGGACTTCCCTGCTGTCAGAATTCACCTGCCAATACAGGGATCATGGATTCAATCCTTGGTCTGGAAGCTTCCACATCCCATGGGGCAACTGAGCCCGTGCAGGACAACTACTGAGCCTGCACATCCTGGAGCCCGTGCCCTGCAAGAGAAACCCACGTACCACAGCTAGAGGGTAGTCCCTGCTTGGAACAACTAGAGAAAGCCCGCAGGGAGCAGCAAAGACCTAGTACAGCCAAAAATAAAGAAAAACTTTAAAAACATGTAGGACACTTCTTGTGCCCCATCTCACATTTTATTGGCCACTTTTTACGCCAACCATTACTGCAACAATCATCTTTCTTCAGGTATAACTCACAGCTTTTCCTTTCTGTTCTGGCACTTCTCTGGTGCCTGACAGACCCGCCTGTGTATCAACCCTGATATTTCAAGAGAGTTAATACTTCGTACAACAATCCTTGACCAGCGAGGAGCAGGAAATGGTGGATAAAAGCTCCCCTAGTGCATCCTCACACAGTCACTTAAGTGACCTCAGAAAATTCCAGAAGGCTTAAGTCCCAATTTTCTATAGCAGTGACTAGATCAGTAAGATGCCCTTGCATTGGTTCTCCTTACATCCTTGTTTTATTTTTTTCTGCTCTCATTTTTCTTTTCCCTCTGATCAGTTCCTAAATAAATAACCTATCCAGATCTATATTTCAGGTTCTGATTTATGTGGGGAAGGTGAGATCAATGCTTGTACAAAGTACGAAGTATAAGTCAAAGTATAAGTGTAAAATACCAAAGGTAACAGAACATCTTAGTATTATCCAGAGATAAAAGCGAAATCATATAAAAAGTAAAGACAGTAACAGACATCAGATTACTCAATGAAAAATGAACACAGAAAACAGTAGGATAATGCTTGAAAAGACTGAGAGAAAACAATGATTAAATCTACTCTGTACCCATCAGAGCCATATTTTAAAGGACAGGACAAAATAAAGCATTGGGGGCTTCCCAGGTGGCACTAGTGGTAAATAACTCCTCTGCCAATGCAGGTGACATAGAGATGCAAGTTCGATTTTGGGTGGGGAAGATCCCCTAGAGGAGAGAAAGGCAACCCACTCTAGCATTCTTGCCTAGAGAATCCCATGAACAGAGGAGCCTGGCAGGCCTATGGTCCATAGGGTCTCAAAGAGTCAGATACGACTGAAGGAACTTACCAGTAATTCATAGATAAATAGAAATTAGAAAGTTTACCATTAATACACCTACATTAAAGGAACTTTTAAAGAACGTTCCTCAGGAAGTAGAAAAATAAACTCAGAAAAATGTTATGAGATACAAAACAATGACAGGGAGAAAATTGGTAAGCAAGTGTAAATCTAAACAAACATAACATCTATGATATAATAGAAATAAAATCTGGTTTGAAAGCTAACTTTATTCTGATAAACAATAAAGTAAGGAAGAAGTGGCTATCAAAGCTAGAATGTTCCAAGTTTCCTGTAGTATTTGGTTGGGGAGTTAAGATATTAAATTTTAACTTGGTTAAATGTACATTGTAACATGTTAAAATTTAGTACAAAAATAGAAATAGGATTTTAAATTTGATTTAAATGGAACATAAATCAACTAAAAACAAAGTATAATCACAGAGAGCAAACACATAAAATGAGAGACCAAATGAATCTGTGATCATAATCAATACTAAGCTCTTTCACTAAAATACTGAGAAGTTCTTCACAAATACAATGGCTTAATAAATAAAACCAAAATAAGCCATCTCTAGGTTGCTTACAGAAGCCTCACCTAAATCAAGAGCATAGAAAATTTGAAGCTAAAGGATTGAAAATTTTACCAAGCATATACTTCCCAGATGCACATCTCTAAATGCTTACAATGCAAAAGAATAAATTCAAAGAAAATTAACAGGAAAAGAAATTAAAAATAAGAGAATAAATCACCTAACTAGAAAACAAATGTATAATGCAGAAGATACCAAAGCCAAAAAGTAGACTTTTAGAAAAGATTCATAAAAGAGGTAAGAGTTTGCTGAAATTTATCATGAAAAAAAGTCTCAAATAGAATACTAGAACAAGAAAAGTAAGTATAACTGTAGATAGATCAAAGTCTAAATTAAAGCACTAAGAACAACTTTCTACAACTGATTAAAAATTAAATGAGCAATGTTCTAAAAAATATATAACTAACAGAAATCATTCCAAGAGGAAACAGAAAATCTTAATATTTCTATAATTATAAATAAATTAAATTATTTTAAAATATTCCACCAAACAAAACAACAGGCCCCAAACAACCTGCTGATAGGTTCCACAAAATTTCAGGGAGCAGACTTTTTCAATCTCATGAAAATTTTTCTAGAAAATAGGGAAAGAGGAAGTACTCAAAAAACAGGCCAGGAAATTGAATAAACTGTATAACAGTACCAGATATGAACAGTATAAAAATTAAAAATTCAGCTTTAATCTTTCTTTATAAATAGAAAAATAAATTTTAGCTAAAATAATAAATCTTTATTAAAACCATAAATAAAATATTAGCAACTAAAGCCAAGAATATAGAACAAAGATAATAAACATATCATTCTCACAGTGAAGGAGCCAGAAATACAAAGTGACTTTAACATTTTCTAAATTTATAAATATCATTCAGTACTTTAAACACCTAAAGAGTAAAAGTTACATCACTCCCCAAAACACGGAACAAATATTGGAGAATTCATTGACCTGGTACATGAAAAGATGCTCAATATCCCTAACCATCAGCTCAGTTAAGTCGCTCAGTCATGTCTGACTCTTGGCAACCCCATGAATCGCAGCACGTCAGACCTCCCTGTTCATCACCAATTCCCAGAGTCTACCCAAACCCATGTCCGTTGAGTCAGTGATGCCTTCCAGGCATCTCATCCTCTGTCATCCCCTTCTCCTCCTGCCCCTAATCCTTCCCAGCATCAGGGTCTTTTCCAATGAGTCAGTTCTTTGCATCAGGTGGCCAAAGTATTGGAGTTTCAGCTTCAGCATCAGTCCTTCCAATGAATTCAAGACTGATTTCCTTTAGGATTGACTGATTGGATCTCCTTGCAGTCCAAGGGACTCTCAAGAGTCTTCTCCAACACCACAGTTCAAAAGCATCAATTCTTCTGCACTCAGCTTTCTTCACCATCCAACTCTCACATCCATACATGACTACTAGAAAAACCATAGTCTTGATTAGACAGAATTTTGTTGGCAAAGTAATGTCTCTGCTTTTAAATATGCTATCTTGGTTGGTCATAACTTTCCTTCCAAGGAGGAAGCATCTTTTAATTTCATGGCTGCAATCACCATCTGCAGTGATTTTGGAGCCCAAAAAAATAAAATCTGTCACTGTTTCCACTGTTGCCCCAACTATTTTCCATGAAGTGATGGAACCAGATGCCATGATCTTAGTTTTCTTAATGTTGAGCTTTAACCCAACTTTTTGACTCTCGTCTTTCACTTTCATTAAGGGGCTTTTAAGTTCCTCTTCACTTTCTGCCATAAGGGTAGTGTTGTCTGCATATCTGAGGTTATTGATATTTCTCCCAGAAATCTTGATCCAGCTTGTGCTTCTTCCAGCCTAGAATTTCTCATCATGTCCTCTGCATATAAGTTACATAAGCAGGGTGACAATATACAGCCTTGATGTACTCCTTTTCTTATTTGGAACCAGTCTGTTGTTCCATGTCCAGTTCTAACTGTTGCTTCCTGACCTGCATACAGATTTCTCAAGAGACAGGTCAGATGGCCTGGTATTCCCATCTCTTTTAGAATTTTCCACAGATTATTGTGATCCACACAGTCAAAGGCTTTGGCATAGTCAATAAAGCAGAAAGAGATATTTTTCTGGAACTCTCTTGCTTTTTTGACCATCCAACGGATGTTGGCAATTTGATCTCTGGTTCCTCTGCCTTTTCTAAAACGAGCTTGAACATCTGGAAGGTCACTGTTCATGTATTGCTGAAGCCTGGCTTGGAGAATTCTGAGCATTACTTTACTAGCATGTGAGATGAGTGCAATTGTGTGGTAGTTTGAACCATTCTTTGGCATTGCCTTTCTTTAGGATTGGAATGAAAACTGACCTTTTCCAGTCCTATGGCCACTGCTGAGTTTTCCAAATTTGCTGACATATTGAGTGCAGCACTTTCACAGCAGCATCTTTTAGGATTTAAAATAGCTCAACTCAAATTCCATTACCTCCACTAGCTTTCTTCATAGTGATGTTTTCTAAAGCCCACTTGACTTCACATTCCAGGATGTCTGGCTCTAGGTGAGTGATCACACCATCATGATTATCTGGGTCTTTTGTACAGTTCTTCTGTGTATTCTTGCCATCTCTCCTTAATAACTTCTGCTTCTGTTAGGTCCATACCATTTCTGTCCTTTATCGAGCATGAGGAGATACCCCTCATCCAAGGTAAGGAGCAGTGGCTGCACTTTGCTAGAGCAGCCATAAAGAGATACTCCACGTCCAAGGTAAGAGAAACCCAAGTAAGATGGTAGGTGTTGCTAGAGGGCATCAGAGGGCAGACACACTGAAACCATAATCACAGAAAACTAGCCAATCTGATCATACGGACCACAGCCTTGTCTAATTCAATGAAACTAAGCCATGCTATTTGGGGCCACCCAAGACAGACGGGTCATGGTGGAGAGATCTGACAGAATGTGATCTACTGGAGAAGGGAATGGCAAATTACTTCAGTATTCTTGCCTTGAGAACCCCATGAACAGTATGAAAAAGCAAAAAGATAGGACACTGAAAGATGAACTCCCCAGGTCAGTAGGTGCCCAAGATGCTACCAGAGATCAGTGGAGAAATAACTCCAGAAAGAATGAAGGGATAGAGCCAAAGCAGAAACAATATCCAGTTGTGGGTTGACTGGTGATGGAAGCAAGGTCTGATGCTGTAAAGAGCAATATTGCATAGGAACCTGGAATGTTAGGTCCATGAATCAAGGCAAATTGGAAGTGGTCTAACAGGAGACGGCAAGACTGAACATTGACATTCTAGGAATCAGTGAACTAAGATGGACTGTAATGGGTGAATTTAACTCAGATGACCATTATATCTACTACTGTGGGCAGGAATCCCTTAGAAGAAATGGAGTAGCCATCATGGTCAAAAAAGAGTCCGAAATGCAGTACTTGGATGCAATCTCAAAAATGACAGAATGATCTCTGTATGTTTTCAAGGCAAACCATTCAATATCATGGGAATCCAAGCCTATGCTCCAACCAGTAATGCTGAAGAGCTGAAGTTGAATGGTTCTATGAAGACCTAAAAGACCTTTTAGAGCTAACACCCAAAAAAGATGTCCTTTTCATTATAGGGTACTGGAATGCAAAAGCAGGAAGTCGAGAAACACCTGGAGTAACAGACAAATTTAGCCTTGGCGCACAGAATGAAGCAGGGAAAAGCTAATAGAGTTTTGCCAAGAGAATGCATCGGTCATAGCAAACACCCTCTTCTAACAACACAAGAGAAGACTCTACACATGGACATCACCAGATGGTCAACACCGAAATCAGATTGATTATATTCTTTGCAGCCAAAGATGGAGAAGCTTTGTACAGTCAGCAAAAACAAGGCCAGGAGCTGACTGGCTCAGATTATGAACTCCTTATTGCCAAATTCAGACTTAAATTGAAGAAAGTGGGAAAACCACTAGACCACTCAGGTATGATCTAAATCAAATCCCTTATGATTATACAGTGGAAGTGAGAAATAGATTCAAGGGACTAGATCTGATAGAGTGCCTAATGAGCTATGAATGGAGGTTCATGACTTTGTACAGGAGACAGGGATCAAGATCATCCCCACGGAAAAGAAAAGTAAAAATGCAAAATGGCTGCCTGAGGAGGCCTTACAAATAGCTGTGAAAAGAGGAGAAGTGAAAAGCAAAGGAGAAAAGGAAAAATATTCCCATCTGAATGCAGAGTTCCAAAGAATAGCAAGGAGAGATAAGAAAGCCTTCCTCAGTGATCAATGCAAAGAAATAGAGGGAAACAACAGAATGGGAAAGACTAGAGATATCCCTGACCATCAGGGAAACGCAAATCAAAAACACAATGAGATAGTACCTCACACCTGTCAGAATTATCATTGAAAAGACGGGAAATAACAAATGTTGGTGTGGAAAAAAAGAAACCTTTGTAAAGTGTCTTTTTCTTTTTCTTTCTTAATCTAGATAATAGGTAGATGGGAGTTCATTGTTCTACTTCCCTAACTTTTAAAAACATTAATTTATTTATTTCAGTTGGAGGATAATTACGATATTGTGATGGTTTTTGCCATACATCAACATGGATCAGCCATAGGTATACATGTGTCCCCCCCCATCATGAATCCCCTCCCTCCCCCTGCCTACCCCATCCCTCTGGGTTGTCCAAGAACACTGGCCTTGGGTGTCCTGCTTTATGCATAGAACTCACACTGGTCATCTATTTTACATATGGTAATGTATATATTTCAATGCTATGCTCTCAAATCATCCCACCCTCACCTTCTCCCACTGAGTCCAAAAGTCTGTTCCTTACATCTGTGTCTCCTTTACTGCCCTACATGTAGGATCATTAGTACCAGCTTTCTAAATTCCATATGTATGCCTTCTCTCTTCCACCTATAATTTCTTCTTCCGTGAGCACTGCCTTCCTAGAGAGGCAGCTATGTAAAATGTTGAGGCCCAAGTCAAAATAATAATAATAATAAAGAAGTTGAAGGAAATACTCTATAGATCATTGTGCCAAACAAGCATCTTTAACGAGGTTATGAACCTATCTAAATTGTCAAAGGATAAATCTCTGGAGGGATTCAGAAACATCATCATAAAATATTAATGTTTAGTCCCAGGTTTTGGGAAGGAAGAATGGGAAAAATCTGGTCACATCCTTCACCCTGATCATCTCTGGAGCTCTGTAGATGGCCACTTGGTAGCACCAGATGACTTCAACTGGTCATTAGCTAAGTTTCTCCGTGAAACCATTCATCAGAGAACAGCCAAATTGGCTAGTATCCTAAGTCAACATTGTTGGGGAAGCTTTAAAAAGATAATTGAGGTTAGTTTTCAGGTCATGTGTCACCCACCTGTCAACAACATAATCTTGGGGAAAGTGTCAAGGTGGGACACTGCCCAAAACCAAAGCCTCAGAGTTCTTTAAACACTTTCACACTATTTTACCCAGCTTACATTTCAGTTACTGTGTGGCTATTTTCAGGATGGGCTGAAGCATTTAGTTGCCAAAAAGCTACAGTTCTTATAGTTGCTGAAAAGATGCTTGATTTTTGTGTTTCTCTTACATCAAGGGATTGAGGCACATATAAAAGAACTCTGTATAACAGTATCCCTTACTCAAACACCACACTGTACTGAACCCCTACAATCTGCAAAAGTTGAAGGACCAGTGTTTTGATGTTTAGTTGCTAAGTTGTGTCCGACTCACTGCAACCCCAAGGAATGTAGCCCACCAGACTTCTGCATCCATGGGATTTTTCCAGGCAAGAATACCAGAGTGGGTTGCCATTTCCTTCACCAAATACATTCATAAATTAAAATTACCAATAATTTCAGAAACATTTGAGCATCCTTGCCCAAAGTTATCCCTCTAGGCCTTATGGCCATACAGCCCACTCTCTGAGAGACACATTGGTTATCTATGAATTAGTGACTAGATGACCCATGAGTCTAATGACTTCACCTCGCACACCAGACTCTACCTTCCTGCATACAGACATGGCAAAACACTGCAAGTGACTCATGCACTATATCCAGTCCTCTCATCAACAGTTAAGGCCACCTTCCTACATCTTTTTACATTGTTCAAGAGGAGTTTTGTTATTGGAAGAGAGATCGGAGACAAATTGCTCTTGAACCTTGCTGGAAGGGACTCTGTCAGTACTGTTACTGATAAATACAGCATTGAAAGTCTGAGACAAATGTGAAATTTTGGATTCACAATTTACAGCTAAAGAAGAAATTCAGAACCCCACACAATTGGAAGACTATCCCTACAAAGGATTCCAAACTAGGATCATCAAAATCCTCCAAAAGCAACCAACCTTCAGAAGCAAACAGCTGACCTGAGACCTTCAGAACAAATAGATGACAATGGATAGTGGACTGTTTCTGCCTAAGACATAAAACTAAGACCTCATTTAATTCCTGTTTGTTTGTTTGCTTGCTTATCTGTTCACTAATAATCATTCTTCTCATTTTCTATCACTCCTGTTATCATCCACCCATAATGATCTTTTTACTTTTTTCTTCCCTTACTGTGTATTAAATCAGAACACACTCATTCTGAAACCATCCTTACTTGATGCCAAGCAGTAGCCATGACCTTCATTCTTACTAAATGCTGTGTAATCCATCCCTTACCAGGCCTCCACGATCAAAACTTCTGGGCAATTCTACATTCATGAAATGAGACCACAGGCAATCATAGCCTATGGCATGTCTACTTGCACCAACATGTACACCAGAATCTAAATAAATCAGTCTGTTACTTTGCTAGAACAAAGAAAAAGAACCAATTATTGAAATCTATTGATCAGCCCCTATGTAATTCTAACTTTACATTCAAAAATCTTTGCAGAACAATGGGCCAGATACTATCTGGCAGAGACTGATAACAATTTAAAAATGTAACCAACTCATGTAAGATCTTAGTTTCAACTTTGTGCTGTGAGCAAATCCTTTTTTCTTAGATTATCATGTGCTTTTACTGGATACTATTCTTTGTGGCCAGAATGCCTGATTGTGTTTGCCTCAAATGAATACTTCAGGAAGTAGTATTAAGACTTGTCTTTATATGAAGACTCCAGTTCTATAACTCAACAAGTTTGGAAATTCAGATTCGGATGTGAGTTCCAAAATGAGGCCACTGTTGGTTATTTCAGATATACTACTTGAAAAATTACTGGCTCATTATTTATGCAAGCAATTAGAGCAGCACTCCCATCAGTGGGATCATACAAATAGAAAAGGCTATAAGAAACCTACCACTAAATATACTGACACTTTCTCTCCCCTAAAGGGATCCACCTAAACTCATTGGCACAGGTAGTGATGAACAATTGCATTGCCCTTCATTTCTTTCTACTTAGTCATGGTAGGTCTGACTGTTGACATTGCCAATACTTCTTATTGTTCTTGAGACAATGAATCAAGCAAGGTTGAACAAGCTATACCTTGTTTTAAGCAGAAAGCTAGTTGACTAACTAAGGTTGATCCTTGTGGCCCATGGGATTTATTTTCTTGGCCTGCGTTGGGCAACTGGGAATCTGGTTTTGAAGAATTTTACAAGTACTAGTAATCATTCTTGATTTTGTCACACTAGTTATAAGAATACTCTGGGGCATTCTCTGCAGTCTTAAAGGCTTCTACATAGCAGCTCTCTCATCAGATGATTGCCATGATGATATAACAAAAGGATAGGGAAGATTTTGCAACATAAGTGATTCTGAAGACAACTGGACAATCTCCTAGTGTCATGATCTGGATCCTTAGTTCTTCCTGAACTGGACAATCTCTTGCAAATGAGAGAATGACCAAAAGGGGAACAGGGAGACTGGATTTACAAATTACAATGACCTATATATAAAAGTAGAGCTTTGACCACCACCCTTCCTCCCCATCTGCTGCAACTGCCCAGAGAGCCAACCTCTTATCCACAGTAATCAGCCCAGGAACCAGCCTACTGTCTCTAGTGACAACTGAGAGCCAAATAATAACCCTATAACATTCAGTCCAAAATGCCCAGGACTTGATGAATGACCAACAGCTTGCCTTTGTCCCTACTTCCAACTCAGGACCACCCAGAGGAAGCCAAAGGTGTCCCTCTAACAAACTGATAGGATGTCCTTTCTAGTAGCCACCTCCAGCCTCCACAGGCCAGCAACCTTCAGCCAGGACACACCTGAAACCTCTTCTTCCACTATACAGCTTTCCTACTCCACTGCTTGCCTTTGAGTTTTTAAAATGTAAGTGATAATGATCGACTCCCTTGCTACTGACAGCTCTGCGTAGGCTTTACTGCTTTTCACCTTCAAACTACCACACAGTTGCACTCATTTCACATGCTAGCAAGGTAATGCTCAAAACCCTTCAAGCTAGGCTTCAACAGTACATGAACTGAGAAATCTCAGATGTAAAAGCTGGATTTAGAAAAGACAAAGAACCAGAGTCAAATTGCCAACATCTGTTGGATCAGAGAAAAAGCAAGAGAATTCCAGAAAAACATCTACTTCTGCTTCACTGACAACAGTAAAGCCTTTGACTGTGTGGATCACAACAAACTGTGGAAAAACCTATATGTAAGTCAAGAAGCTACAGTTAGAACCAGACATCTAACAATGGACTGAATCAAAACTGGGAAAGGAGTACCTCAAGGCAATATGTTGTCATCCTGCTTTTTTAATTTATATGCAGAATACATCATGAGAAATGCTGGACTGGACTGGATAAATCACAAACTGGAATCAACATTGCCAGGAGAAATACCAACAACCTCAGATATGCAGATAACACCACCTTAATGGGAGAAAGCAAAGAGGAACTAAAGAACCTCTTGATGAAAGTGAAAGAAGAGAGTGAAAAATCTGGCTTAAACTCAACATTCAAAAAACTAAGATCATGGCATCCAGTCCCATCACTTCATGGCAAATAGATGGGGAAACAATGGAAACAGTGACAGGCTTCATTTTCTTGGGCTCCAAAACCACTGCAGACAGTGATAACAGCCATGAAATTAAAAGATGCTTTCTCCTGGGAAGAAAAGCTATGACAAACCTAGACAACATTTTAAAAAGTAGAACATCATTTTGCCAACAAAAGTCTCTATAGTCAAAGTGATGGTTTTTCCAGCAGCCGTGTACGAATGTGAGCATTGGACCATAAAGAAGGCTGAGCACCAAAGAACTGATGCTTTTGAACTATGGTGTTGGAGAAGACTCTTGAGAGTCCCTTGGACTGCAAGATCACACCAGTTGATCCTAAAGGAAATCAGTCCTTAACATTCATTGGAAGGACTGATGCTGAAGCTGAAACTTCACCTGTTGCAAAGAACAGACTCATTGGAAAAGACCTTGATGCTGGGAAAGATTGAAGGCAGGAAGAGAAGAGGATGACAGAGGATAAGATGGTTGGATGGCATCACCAACTCAATGAACATGAGTTTGAGCTAACTCCAGGAGATAGTGAAGGAGACAGGGAAGCCTGGAGTGCTGCAGTCCATGGGGTCACAAAGAGTCAGACATGACTGAGTGACTCAACACCAATAGCAACATGAGTGCGGGGAGTCCTCATTTTTTTCCACAGTGGGAGACATTAGTTCCTTGACACAAGGCCCTCTCTACAAGCAGCTCACCATATGACAGCTGGCTTTCCTCAGAGAAAGTGACCAGATAACAAGAGAGGGCAGGCCAAGACAGAAACCATAGTCTTTTTGTAACTTAATCTCAGAAGTGGCATCCTTCCACTTGTATTCTTCAAAGAACATCATTTGATCCAGCCTGCATTCAGAGGAGGTGATCACACACGTATGTGAACACCAAGATGCAAGGATCACTGAGGCCCACACTTAATGCAGTGACTGATGTACTCAATACAATCCCATAAATCATTTTATGTTGTTCTTCTTTTTGTTTTTGTCATTTTTCATGTTTTCAATATCATTTCAATGATTGTTTTGAATTTTCATTGTACATTTTATTAGTTATAATTTTCCTTCTCTATGCTCTCAGATACACATGATGCCACTTTTTTAGAACAAGGGACCAACTATCCCACCATAAAATTCTGTTTCATCACCATCTCATCACAGAAGAATGAAGGTTCTTTTAAAATAGACTCACTTCCCACCCCTTAAATCTCTCATCCTATTGTGACCTTTATTTTTCTTCTTTTTTTTTAAATTAATTAATTAATTTTCTTTACATTACAGTGTTGGCTTTGCCATATATTGATATGAATCCACCATGGGTATATGTCCCTCTCTCTGACCCAGCTTCAAGCAACCTCAATGTATTGTTAGTATAATTTAGTAATTATTTTGGTTTTCCTTAGGGGTTGGTCTCTTTGTTTCAAGAGTTGTCATTTATTCCTCTATTTCCTCTTCCTAAGTCACATAATTTCACTCACTTACACACACACACACACAAAATTGTCAGATACATTATTCACTGGTCTCTCCCATGTATTTGCAATCTCCTATCTAAGTAAAAGTGTTAGTTACTCAGTGGTGTCCAGCTCTTTGTGACCCCATGGAATGTAGCCTGCCAGGCTCTTACATACGTGGAATTCTCCAAGCAAGAATACTTGAGTGAGTGGCCTTTCTCTTCTTCAGGGAATCTTCCTGACCTAAGGGTTGAACATGGGTCTCCTGCACTGCAGGCAGATTCTTTACCATCTGAGCCACCAGGGAAGCCCCATCTGAAAGTCTCTATTCTGAGGTTTGTTTTTATATGTTTTCAACTTTCCATTGAGGTATATGATACATACAGCAAAGCACACAAATCAAAACTGAATAATTTGATGACTGATCACAAAGTTAACACACTCATGTAACCTTCACACATGTCAGGAAATAAAACTTTGCTGGCACTTCAGAAGTTCCTGCCAATCACTAACTACCCTGTATATCCACTTAAAAACCTGCCCACCATGCTGATTTCTAACATGAGAGATTAGTTTTACTTGGTTTTAAGGGTATAACAAAGGAACAATGCAATATTCATTCCTCTGAACCTGATCTCTTTCACTCAACGTTATATTTGTGAGATTGATCCATGAAGCTCTAGTTCTTTCATTTAAATTAATACATAGCATTTTTTTCATGTGAATTACCACAATTTGCTTATCTATTCTACTCTCAATGAACTATTTGGCTGTTTTCAATTTGGAGCAATTACAAACAGTGTTTCTACAAATGCTTTGTATATGTCTTTAGGTGCACGTGGGCATGAATTTCTGTCAGAGTTACATCTAGAAGTTAAATTTTTGGTTTGCAGGGAAGGCAGTTGTCGCCTCTAATAGGCAGTTTCCTTTTCCAAAACTTGTTACCACTTCGATTCCCACCAACAGTGTACAAAAGTTCCTTGGTTAATTTGTTTTGTTTTAGTTAACATTTGTTAAGTTTAATAAATACTTTCTTAAATATTTGCATCTATGACCAAAGGATTTCAGAACATAATTTGAAACTTTGCAATTATTTATTGTGATTTTACTAGTATCCTCATAAAACACAGCCCTGCTATTGTGTCTGTGTGCCCAGCCCTGTGTTAAACTTGAAAAACAAGATCAATTAGGAAACCCGAAGAACTTGATATTATGGTGGTTGAATTATTTTTGCTACCTGGAATTTCTTTTATTTCTTCTTACCCATGAAATTTCAGTAGTAATTACAATAGTTAAAATCTCACAGCCCTAGAAGTTTAATGAAGATAGCTATGTTCTTACAACCAAAATTGCTGGATGATAATGATCCATTTATTGCAGCAATTTTCACAATGAAAAGAGATTATTAATAATTCATTTATTTGATTTATATATGAACAACTCAGGAAATGATGAACATACCAAATTTCTATATTGGATCACTCAGTCTGAGCCAGTCTTAGTTATTCTTTCAGCTGATTACAGCCATATCATTTTCTGAGACTTCTGCTTGGTAAAGAAAATTATTTGTTAATTTATTCATGTCTTCAGTCATTCAATTATTATCCAACTCTGTGTCAACTTTCTGCCAGGAACAGAAGGAAGACAAGGTGAAGTGGATGTGTTGGGCATTTTGATTAATTCTTCTCCCTCAAATATTTTAAAAACAACAAAACAGATGAAAGGTAGAGGGGGAAAAAAAATATAATTTTTATGAATTAAAGACATTTCCAAACCCCATGGGACAAACAGTGAAACATACTCACAGGCTGCTTCCCAGCCTGGACCCAAGCCTGGTGAAAAAACCTGGGGCTTTCCTCCCAAAGCTCCAATCAAGAGACACACTAGCCACATCACTGAGATCACAGCTACAAAATGCAAAGAGATGATGAGGACAGTGCAATATCCCCACTAAGACCCACTTCAGTATCATGGACTATTGAGGGAGAGATAATTATATTAACTGGCCATTTCCATTGCCTCCCAGCAGAGAGAGCCTGCTAGAGGTAAAACAAATTGTTGTTTCTTAAGAATGAAAAAATAAATTAACAGAAAACATTCAAAGGTACAAAAAGTTTTTCTGAAATAAAGAAATACAGTTGATTCTTGAACCACATAGGCTGCTTGCATGCAGCACATTCCACTGGGGGTAGAGAGCAGGAGGGTGCACTAGACCTTGGACTGGTAAATAGAAGCCTGGGGTTGGGGAGTCAGTGTGCCTCAGTTTCCTCCCCAACAACAACTGAATTTTTATAGTACCTGAAAATTGAGGGGGCTTCCCTGGTGGCTCAGACAGTAAAGAATCCACCTGCAATGTAGGAGACCGGGGTTCGATCCCTGGGTAGGGAAAATCCCCTGGAGAAGTATCCCATTCCAGTATCTGCCTTGAATATTCCCTGGACAGAGGAGCCTGGCGGGCTCCAGTCCATGGGGTCACAAAGAGTCAGACACGACTGAGTGACTAACACACACACACTCCCTATTGAGGTTCCTACATTTGTAGATTCAACCAGCCAGAGATCTTGTCTTACTATATTGTACATAATTAGTGAAAAAAAAATCTGCTTATGAGTGAACCTGAATTTCAAGCCCACATCATTAAGGATTAGTTATATTTAACTATGCAGCTTAATCTAAAGTAAACACATTTAGGAAAGTCCACAGCAAGACATAGCCAGTGAAATAAATGCATTTCAAAAAAGAATAAAGAATTATGAAAGTATCCAGGTAGGAAAAACAAGCTACACTGGGGGAGAGGGGAGTGGATTCAGGTTTTTTATAATAACTAGAAATGAAACAAAACAACAAAACAATGCCCATTAGAACTGAAACCCAGAATATTCTTAACTAAGAGTGTGGGGACTACTATACCAATCTGATTTTTAAAAAATAGGATTTTTAAACACAAGGCACAATAAAAATGCATAACGAGGGACTTTCCTGGTGATCCAGTGATTAAGAATATGCCTTCAAAGTAGGAGATGTGGGTTTGATCCCTGACTGGGAATATAAGATCCCACATGCCATGGGACAAATATCCCTCACACCACAGCTACAGGGCCCATGTGATGTGTACACATGGAACACACTGGAGCCCAAGAAAATAAATATGCTGCAACTAGAGAGAAGCCTGCAGGCCACCACAAAGACCAATGCAACCAAAAATTGATTAATAAATTATTTAAAAAATAAGCAAAGTGCTTAACAAAATCCATTCACCTATCCAAACACCGTTCATTGACGCTGAGTTTTCAACCTATTGAAAAATATAGCTATTGTTGTTCAGTCGCTCAATCAAGTCTGATTTTTTGTGACTACATGGACTAAAGCATGCAAGGCTTCTCTGTCTTTCACTGTCTTCTCGAGTTTGCTCAAACTCATGTCCATTGAGTCAGTGATGCCATTCAACCATCTCATCCTCTGTCATCTCCTTCTCTTCCTACCTTCAATCTTTCCCAGCATCATCATGTTTTCCAATGAGTAGGCTCTTCACATAATGTGGCCAATGTATTAGAGCTTCAGATTTAGCATCAGACCTTCCAGTGAATAGTCAGGGTTGATTTCCTTCACGATTGACTGGTTTGATCTCCTTGCAGTCCAAGGGACTCTAAAGAGTCTTCTCAAACACCATAGCTCAAAAGCATCAATTCTTTGGTGCTCAGCCTTCTTTATGGTCCAACTCTCACGTCCATACATGACTACTGGAAAAACCATAGCTTTGACTACACGGATCTTTGTTGGCAAAGTAATGTCTCTGCTTAGGTTTGTCATAGCTTTTCTTCCAAGAAGCAAGTGTCTCTTAATTTCATGGCTGTCACCACCCACAGTGATTTTGGAGCCCAAGAAAATAAAGTCTTTCACTGTTTCCATTGTTCCCCCATCTATTTGCCATGAAGTGATGGGACTGGATGCCGTGATCTTAGTTTTTTGAATGTTGAGTTTTAAGCCAGCTTTTTTACTCACATCTTTCATCTTCAAGAGGCTCTTTAGTTCCTCTTCACTTTCTGCCATAAGGGTAATATCATCTGCATATATATGGTTATTTATATTTCTCCCGGCAATCTTGATTCCAGCTTCTGATTCATCCAGCCCAGCATTTCACATGTTGTACTCTATGACCAACCTAGACAGCAATATTAAAAAGCAGAGACATTACTTTGCCAACAAAAGTCCATCTAGTCAAGGCTATGGTTTTTCCAGTAGTAATGTATGGATTTGAGAGTTGGATTATAAAGAAAGCTGAGAGCTGAAGATTTGATGCTTTTGAACTGTGGTGGTGGAGAAGATTCTTGAGAGTCCCTTGGACTGCAAGGAGATCCAACCAGTCCATCCTAAAGGAAATCAGTCCTGAGTGCTCATTGAAAGGACTGATGTTGAAGCTGAAACTCCAATACCTTGGCCATCTGATGCGAAGAGCTGACTCATTTGAAAAGCCCCTGATGTTGGGAAAGATTGAAGGCAGGAGGAGAAGTGGATGACAGAGTATGAGATGGTTAGAAGGCATCACCGACCCAATGGACATGAGTTTGGGTAAACTCTGAGAGGTGGTGATGGACAGGGAGGACTGGCATGCTGCAGTTCGTGGGGTCGCAAAGAATTGGACATGACTGAGCGACTGAACTGAACTGAACTCAACTCTGAATATAAGTTAAATAGATAGGGTAACAATATACAGCCTTGACACACTCCTTTCCCAACTTGAACCAATCTGTTGTTTCATGTTTGATTCTAGCTATTGCTTCTTGACCTACAATACAGCCATAGGAAGAAATAATTATGGTAAAGAGTAATTATAAGAAAGGACAAAAATGTTATTACAGTGTATATCTAAAAATAATATATGATAATACCAAATGCTTGCAAGGATGCAAAGAAACTGAACCACTCCCATTTTGTAAACAGGGACACAAAATTGTACAGCCCCTCTGGGGTATGGCAGTTTCTTACAAAACTAAGATGCGTTGCTCAGCACACAAGCAGAAATTCATTCTCAGGTGATTTCCCAGAGAAAGGAAAACATGTTCACTGAAAAACCTGTACATAAATGTGCATAGAATTTTAATTTGTAATAGGCCCAAACTGGAAATAATCCAAATATCCTTCAGTGGAAGATTGGTTAAATAAACTGAAGTTCATTCATACCATAGGTAATAGTGATTTAAAAAAAAGAGTAAAATATGAAGTACACAAGTTGAAATGACATCAGGGGGATCATACAGGGTGAGGGGAAAAACAGCAACATCAAAAGTTGCATCATGTATGTATCCATCTATGTAATATTCTTGAAATGAGAAAATTACAGATATGAAGAACAGATTCTTGGTGCAAGGGTTTGAGGAATAATTATGGTGGAACTGTTCTGTGTCTTGACTTTTGCAGTGGTCAGGCAATTTTACATACATGACAAAATTACCTAAAACTAAACATACACACAATGGCATGTAAAAGTGGTGAACTCTGAATAAGATTGATAGATTAAATCAATCTTGATTTCCTGATTGGGATACTGTACATATGCAAGATATTATCTTGGAGGGAAAGATATACAGAGATATCTCTGCATTTCTTACATTTCTCTGTGGATATGAATCTATTATTATCTCATAATCGTTATTGTTCAGCTGCTAAGTCATGTCCGACTTCTTGTGACCCTATGAGCTGCAGCACACCAGGCTTCCTGGTCCTTCACTATTTTCCTGAGTTAGCTCAAACTCATATCGAGTCAGTGATGCCATCCAGCTATCTCATAATAAAAGTTTTCAATATTTAAATAATCATATAAATAAGAAAAATTGGGGTTAAGGGGAGATAAATAACTAAAACCTAATGTTGAAACATTTATTTAACCCAGATAATCACTTTGGTCTTTTAAAGTGTTATACAACCTTTACCATATTTTAAAAATGTAAAGAAATAATTTATAACTATTAGAATAGAATGTAGACAAAAATAGATCTCAGTTCTTTCAACTTAATTTCTTTTAAGTTCAAAAAAATTAAATGTAATGTAATTTATTTTGAAACAGCATATGCAATTTGATTATATTCTTCTAGAATTATTTCTGCCCTTTTTTTTCTGTCTTTGGATCTGCAGCTACATATTAAGTGATACTTAGAGAAATGTGCATCTAGTGCCAGTAATTGCTACTTCCCATTAATGAGATTTGAGGCAAGCTTTTTAAATTTCTTTTAGTATTTTTGTATGATTTTTAAATTTTGGATATGTCAGTTTTAAGCCTAAAGAAACAAAAATCAAACAAAATTTTAAAGAACAGTAAAAGAGTAGTAACTGAGCTTTAAAAAAAGTACTTTAAAAGCCATGTAGGATGGCAAGCAAGTAAGCAAAAGATTTAGAAGGGCAGTTGAAGTTTCCAGGAGAGACAGAAGAATGGAACCAAAGCTGCCTGAACTCCAGAAGTAAAGAAGACTGCCCAGGAATGATGGAGCATTTTATAATATCGCTTTTTAAAGCCTTCATTTCTTGGTAATTTTACAAGTTCTGGCTGGAAAAAGTACACTCTGGTAAAAAAAACTTCGAGTCAGACTTTCCACTGTAAAATCCGTTAGTTTTGATAATTTATTGATATGACTGTGTAAAAGGTGAGAAACTGCAAGTGGAACAGCATGGAGTTTGAGGCCAAGGTGCTGTTTATTTATTTTAATGAGTAGTTTTAATAATGAAGATCTCACTTGAATAAGTTACTTTTCAAAAATTCATTTTCACCATTTCAGACATCATTTTCTTTTTATCTTTGTAAAAGATGCTAGTAAAGTCAAACAGCAATGGGCTGGTAATGCGCTAGTAAGCTACTTTTTTCATTTATATATGAAATTAAGAAAGCATTCAGATGTTTAATTTTCATAATTAGTTGAGAACTTTCCCAATGATTAAGGAGCAGGATTACTTTGTCGTTTGATTTTAATCTCTGAACATACAGTTTGTGTATTTTTGATCTGGTCTTGCTCTAGCACCAAGAACTCTTGTACTAGCAGGGAAAAAGGATCTCCATCTTTCACTGAATCTATGTCTAATATTTGTACAGTTGACTGTGAATGTCACTGTCTATTTACAGGGCTTAAATGTGGACTAACATAATTGGCCATCATAAAGTCATAGAATAGGGCACTAATCAAACCAATCTTGCCCACAAGCCTGGCTATGCTGACATACGGGCACTCAGTTCCTGCCTAAGCACCTCCAGCTTCTGGAAACTCACCACTCGCCAGGTGTTCAATTTTCACAATTATGAAGCTTCGCAATCTAAATAAAAGATGTTTGTGACATTATCTCGTTACAGGCAGGCCTTGTACATTATACTATTGTAAGTACTTTAATCTTGCTAATTCAAATGATTTTTGCTTTTCCACTGTTGTGTAATGGACTACTGTTCAGACACAACTTACTGTTTAGTAAGCTGCAGACTGGCCTGTATTAGACTTGTAGTTCTGGGTCTACACACTGCACGTGTGGGCACCTCATGCCATTTTCTATAATAATGACAATGTGGTTTGAATCACTTTCACAAGTTAATAACACACAAGCAATATATAATTGCAAAATTGTCCACATACCACATAAAAGAAACGTCGCTTTTGAAGGGTAGATGTGATGATGTTTGTGGAGTACTTAACTCAGAATGCATATCAAGTGGGCAAATATCAAGTGTTTATGAAAACCTCATGTTGTATTTCCCAATATAAATGTGTCTGTGTTTTGGAACTTATATGTTTTCATTTCTTTTATGGTTTTATGAAAAATAAATAAAGTGGGGTGGAGACAGAAACAAGGGCCTATTTTACTCTATATGACTGGTTGATGAAAACCACATTTTTATACAAATATTATTATAGAACCTTACTGTGTTTGTTCATTAAGGAAAAATATTTGAATTCCATCATCACAAGTGACTACTATGCTCCCAGGAGAAATTCAGCAACAACCTCACAATTAGGACAGAAAAAAAGAAATTAAGTCAAGATGCCAGACTCTCCCTGAGACCAGCACCAAATGAGCTGCTCTACGATGCTGGGCAAATTTCTCGACTTCTCTAAGCTTTACTTTCTTTGTGTGGAAGAAGCAAACTATCACTCTAGAGTTAAATACTCTGCTGTGGCAAACACTACTTGCATTATGTCTAGGTCTCAGAATGAAAGTTCAACTGTCCCCCAAATGTTTACCACCCTGCAGATGGCATTTAAAATCAAAGTCTACGAACTCATTTGCAGCAATATGAATAGACCTACAGATGATACCAAGTGAAGTCAGTCAAACTGAGAAAGACAAGTGTTACATAATATCACTTATATGTAGAATCCAAAAAAATAGAATAAATGAACTTATTTGCAAAATGGAGACTCACAGACATAGAGAACAAATTCATGGTCACCAAAGAAGGAAGAGGAGAGAGATAGATTTGGAGTATGAAATTAACAGGCATAACAGAGTATGAAATTAACACTCAATATAAAGTATATAAACAGCAAGGATCTCCTGTATAGCACAGGGAACTATAGGGTTGGCCAAATAGTTCATTCCGCCTGCAATGTGGGAGCCCTGGGTCCAATCTCTGGATTGGAAAGATCTCTTGGAGAAAGAAAAGGCTACCTACTCCAGTATTCTGGACTGGTGAATTCCATGGACTGTACAGTCCATGGGGTCGCAAAGAGTCAGACCTGACTGAGAGAATTTCAGTTTCATTTTCAATACATTCACTATCTTGTAATAAACTATAATGGAAAAGAATACACACACACACACACACACACATGTACATACATATACACACATATAACCAAATCATATATGTACATCTGAAATCATTTGCTGTACATCTGAAACTAACACAATATTCTAGATCAACTATATTTCAGTAAGGGATTTCCTAAGCAGCGCTAGTGATAAAGAACTTGCCTGACAATGCAAGAGATATAAGAGACACAGTTTCCATCCCTGGGTCAGGAAGATGCCCTGGAGGAAGGCATGGCAACCCACTCCAGTATTCTTGCCTGGAGAATCCCATGGACAGAGAAGCCTAGCAGGCTATAGTCCATGAAGCTGCAGAGTCGGACGTGATTGAAGTGACTTAGCACGCATGCATATGTGCTTCAGTAAAAATACAAAATAATTTTTTAAAGTCTAATGGCTCATTATCTCACTTGAGATCTTAGCTACCAATACACCCCATTTATCTGTACCTAATTGCTTCAGGGACGCCTCAAGGGGCTCAAAGTCACGCTCAATGACTTTGAGCATGGTCACCTCAATTTCAATCTTCCCATGTCTATGCCATCTCCACTGATCTTCCTGGGCACTCCCTCCCTCCCTGGATCTCACTGGTCCTGCTGGTCCTAGGTTCCTGCTCCTCTGAAAGAATGTGTAGTCCTGCCCAGGGATTTCCCCAGGACTTCCAAAGTTACAAACTATTTCATTACACCCAACCATTTTTACGCATGTCAGACATTTCTTTCTGCCTGCCTGCCCTCTGCGCTGCCAGGGAATTTTTTTTATAGGGTTACCTTTTAGAGTTAGAGTCAATATCTCTCTTTCTTTCTTGCAGTGACAGAACTCAGAATATATACAAGTGCCTTAGCATAGGATATGCAAGCCCATCAGGACACAACACTCGTCTACCTCTGTATCTTTATTTCCTGCAACATCCTTGTTCCTAAAAACTCACGTTCTAACAGTGCAAAAATCTTGCAGGTTGGCCCACTCCTCTTTGCCTCTGTGCAGACTATTCCTGCTGGATCTCAGATTCTATTCCAAAGGAAGGGTTAAACATGTACCTCCTTCATGAAGACCAAGAGGATCTTGGAGGAAGACTAAGGCTTCACTTCCTCTGCACCCTTTGGTTTGTCTATGGTGTCTAATCAATTGTATTGCTTGTTTTGCTTTGTTTTTAATTTAGATCTTTCATACTTGTTCCTTCAGAGGCTCAGACAATTTTAAAATTCCTTTGGAAATCCCTACCACCTAGCAAAGTGTTTGACACATAACTGACATTCCATGAACAGTTGTTGGATGAACAATGACACTCATCCAAAGAGCTTGATATCAAGGTACCCATCACCACGGGGCTCTGCATGGATTGATCCAAGGTTGCCTTTTAGAGCTGCACTGAACTCTATGTGCATCACGGATATAGCAAATGACTTAAGAGCTGAGAGTGCCTGAAGAGGCAAGTTCCAAACTGCCTCTGTCAAGTTCCAAACGATGAGAGATGCTGGGCTTTTCTCATTACAGCATTTGGATTAAGAGCGTTTCTTCAGCCAAATGACCACTGTCAGGAGTCAATGTAACCTGAGGGCAGAAGCACGGATGATACTAGGTCATGGGCAGCTGCATCTGCAATGAGTAAGCGCTGAGAGGACAGAGGCTAACGAAGGGCTCCCATCTCCTGAACTTCCGTAAGAAACACCGGGTATGCAAAGACCAGCAGGGCCGCCATCACTACTCAGAGACCAAGAGCCTGCCCCCGCCAAAGGCGTCATCTCAGCCATCCCTCAGGGAAAAGGAGAAAGTGTTTTCAGCGTACTCTCCTTCAGAAAGAGAGAAAAAATATTTCCCACCAAAAAACAAAGGAATAAGAAGAGCTCAGTGGGGCTTTCAGTGGGAAACTGCAAACTTGAAATGAAATCCAACTTTCCTATTTTGGTGGAGGGCAGGGGCAGGAAAGAGAGCTAAAAATAGAATAATAAAAACTAACTTTATTTGAAATATACAGTGAAAGAAGTATTGAATAAGAACCAACGTAAATAACAAAAAAAATGAGGAATTTCAAACCAAAATGAGGGTTTAATGACCCTTTTATTGCTTAAAAAAGAACTGAATCCTTTTTTCTAATTTCTTATCCTACAAAAGAAGCTAGTTCGTGGACTATCCAATGCCAAAATTATAGCAAATCATTTTAACTCTTGAGTTTTCTAAACGTGAAGGATGTCTTTTCTAAAAGGCGTATTTCCCAAATTCTGCAAATAGAAGAGTTTTCTTACTTTCTCTCCCTGCTACCACCGTGACCTATGAAATCCAAGTCAGTCACCTAAATTAAAATATTTCTGAAAAGACTACAAAACTGAATGCTGCTTTTGCCTCAGATTTTTCTACTAAAACCAAGTTTTTGCATAGACATTAAATATATAATGCACACTGACTTGAAGTTATTTGGTATTCTTTGAGTAGAGGAGACAATCTAAAAATATGAAAAAATTATCCTTCATAAGAGATATTATAACAAAGGGGCAAGAAATACAGTCATTCCCACCTCTCTTTAAGGACAGAAAATCATTTTAGGACTTGCTTCTCTTTTTCTCACCTCTCCATCACCAAACTCTCTTGTAGGAGAAACATTATTATGGCAGATAACTCTGAGCTTCTAAAACAACCCCTCATGAGCAACCTTGAATGTAATTTAGGGGGTGAGTACTTTTCTTCTCACTCCAAATCATTTCTAAATCAAGCTGTCTGCTCAGAGGAATGCAAAGATAGAGGTCCTAAGGAGAGGACACCATATCATGTGGCATCAGTGAAGGGACAGAGAACCACAAAATCAGAAAGGAACTAGTTAGTTTGTTAGCCCAGGCCCCTCACAGGTTTACAGTTAGTACTTTGCACATTGGGCTCCACACAGATTCAACCGATCACCTGATTTACAAAGATAATGTGTCATAATTGCTTGCATTTGCACAATATCACCTTTCTTGTCCAGAAGTCACCTATTCCAAACCTTGCTTGTCAGAATTTTGCCAAGGCCCCAGAAGCAAACTGAAGCTAGTACCCCAAGAAACTTGATGAGCTGGTGCAGAGTAAAGGCACTGAAGTTTTGTTATTCTATTCGTAAGAGAGGACTCATCTAAAGCCAATTTCATTTTCATCTTTGTGTGTTTCTAACCAGCAGACTGGGCTTCCCAGGTGGCGCCTAGTGGTAAAGAACCTGCCTGCCAATGCAGGAGACAAGAGAGACATGAGTTTGACCCCTGGGTCAGGAAGATCCCCTGGAGGAGGAGATGGTTTCATGGCAACCCATTCCAGTATTCTTGCCTGGAGAAACCCATGGACAGAGGAGCCTGGCAGGCTACAGTCCATGGGGTCACAAAGAGTCCGACACAACTGAAGTGACTTAGTGCATGGGCAAGCAGCATAATTATTAAATTTCTCAGCTCACAAATAGATGAGAAACAGCAATCATTTAAAGGATGATTGACTTAATCAGCTGACAGATGGTGAAGGAGAAAGAAAAGTATTACAAGTTAATAAGGTATAGCCACCTAGTTAATAAGGATTCCATGTAGAGACTGATGTACCAACATATTTCATTAGTTCCTTGGGGATCTCTGTGTTATAGTACAGACTCTCAATGAAGGTCAAAATGATGAATGTCCTTCATTCCTTCACACCCTTCAGATGGCAGCTTACACACAAAATTCCCAGAAAAAACCTTCCTCCAAGGACTCCGCCTGAAGCAGCCCTAACCCATCATTCTGTTTCTCAGCACCTTTTATATGTCCTGCCCAATATATATCAAAAGTTACAATCATTTTATTTATGGCTTTACTTTTGTGTTACGTTATCTACCTGCTGCACTTATGAATTTCATGTGGCACTGAGCCATGTCCTTCTTGATCATCGCTGACTGCCCAAATCCTGGCTCCGTGCTTATTACATGAAAGGGTCTTGATAAATAAACGTTGGGTGAATAAAGAAATGTTACCAGGGAAGCACCTAGATTCCCTGATTACAATATGTTACTTTAGAAATGTTTCTTTAAATTTAGGAATGCTCCTTACAAAGATGATTAAAGAGATGTTGTTTCCTGAAAGGGCAGCAAAGTTGGGGGAAAGTAACTTACCGTTTATTGAACAATGATTGTGTACCGGGAACGCTAATCCTCACAATGACACAGTAAAATAGGTATGATTAGTCCTCCTTCACTGATGAGGAAACTGGAGTTAAGTAACTTTCCAATTTTGTGCAATTAGTGGTAAAGTCTGAATGCAAGCCTGAGGTCCACATCTCGTTACTCTGATGGGTAAAGCTTCAATTATCCTCACTTAAGAAATAGCTTATATGTTGTCTGGGATGCTGGCTGGACTAGAACCAGGAATTGGCCTTCAAAGGCACTATTAGGAAAGAAGGAAGGTCTTGTAGCTTGGAGCTGAGTCAAGTCTGAGAGTCAAGACCGGGAGACCAGGTTCAAAGGGCAGACAAAGAAGTATAAAAGGACAGAATCAAAAGCCAGGAGTCCTATGAAAACAGGATCTGAGTCATGCTTCAACCCACTTAAATCTGGCATCCACCCCCCCAAACTTTCCCAAAACAGCTCTCACTAATGTCACCAATGACTCTGACATCACCAAATCCAGTGGGTAATATTTATTCTTTATCTTGCGTGGCTTCTCCGTAGCATTTGGCATTCTGACCATTTCCTCCTTTGTGAATCATTGTTTACCTTTGGCTTCCCCAGCACACTCTCTCCTGGCCCTCCTTTTATATATCTGTCTGCTCCATCTCTGTCTCATTTGCCACTTCATTCTCCTACACCTTGGCAATAAATATGGGGCTTTTTCAAGATCAAGGTGAGATTTCCTTCTCTTCTAACTCTCTGTCTTTCTTCTCTCTGGGTGAACTTACCAATTTTTAAGGCTTTAAATATTATTGACAGATTGACAACTCTTTATTTCCCATTCTACACTACATTTCTGAGCTTCAGACTTGATTTCCAAGTTTTCGTACTTGACATTACTGTTTGGATATTTAAAAGACTGCACAAATGTAATAAATTCCAATACAAACTCATCAAATTTAATCCTGATAATTGAGCCCATATGTCCTTCAATCCTCACATGTAAACCCTACTAATTATCCTTTTTGTTTCTGGAACCACAACTAATTGATTTATCTAAACTCTTGGTCTTCTCCAATTCATTCTCCGTGTTGCCACCAGAGACACCTTTTTAAAATACAAATTTCTCCATATTATGTTACTAACCAGAGTAAGACTCCATGTTTATACTTGATCCGTATGCTGCTGCTGCTGCTGCTAAGACGCTTCAGTTGTGTCCAACTCTGCGTGACCCCATAGACGGCAGCCCACTAGGCTCCTCTCTCCCTGGAATTCTCCAGGTAAGAATACTGGAATGGGTTGCCATTTCCTTCTCCAACGCATGCAAGCATGCTAAGTCGCTTCGGTCATGTCTGACTCTGTGTGATCCCATGGACAGCAGCCCATCAGGCTCCTCTGTCCACGGGATTCTCTAGGCAAGAATACTGGAGTGGGTTGCCATTTCCTTCTCCACCTGATCTGTATATTCTTGAATAATCAGACTTCTGCATGCTTTTCTCAACCAATCTCAATCTATGCCAATTCTCTTTTCTGGGTTCCACCCACCAAAGGCGCACTTTCAGTTTGTAGAATCCCTTATGCTCCCTCTGACCTCAGGGCTTTGATATAGTCTATGCTTCTTCCTGGAATAGTCATACCCCTACCACCACCCTTCACTTGGCCATCCATAGAGCTCAACTCTAGCGTAACCTCCTCAGGAATCCCGGTACTTTTTTGGACCCCCATCACACACACACACACACACACACACACACACACACACACACACACACACACGATCAAGTTCCCCTAATACATATTATTCTTGTTCATAGGTACCTACACATTGTATAATTTGATTAATGTCTCTCTTTCTCAATGAAATGTAGGTTCTGAGGAGGCAAGGGCCATAGAGATGGCTCATCACTGAACGCCTGGGCCAACACAGTATTTTGCACAAAGATGATTTACAAGCCTTTTAAAATGCAGGAAGGAAGATAGCAGGGAAGTAGTTCTGAGATGACCTGTAGAGCATCCAAATTTCAAAAACACCAGACACTGGGTAGACAGTATCCAGGTATGTTTGGCTTAAAGTAAAGATGATTTGGTGCTATCAGCAGAGAATGTGTGCAATTATTTATGAGGCAATAAACATTTTACTTCATCTTTAGATTATTTTCAATTTACAAAGTTGAATTATGGTTAACAAATTTTTATTTTGGGGGCTATTACTGTTTTGTTAAATCATATCTCTCAATTAATTTTCATTCTGAATGTAAGATGTATTTCCATTATAGCAACTTGCAATACTTTTTTCAATTTTTAACCTTTTCAGGGTGCCATTTTATTTATTTATTCATTGATTCATCAATTTACTTTTAATCAGAATACATTTGATTTATAATGTTATATTAGTTTCAGGGGTACAACATAGTGATAGATTCAGTTCAGTTCAGTAGCTTAGTCGTGTATGGCTCTTTGCAACCCCATGGACCACAGCACACCAGGCCTCCCCGTCCATCACCAAATCCTGGAGCTTACTCAAACTCATGTCCATTGAGTGGGTGATGCCATTCAACCATCTCATCCTCTGACATCCCCTTCTCCTCCTGCATTCAATCTTTCCCAGCATCAGGGTCTCTTCCAATGAGTCAGTTTTTTGAATCAGGTGGCCAAAGTATTGGAGTTTCAGCTTCAGCATCAGTTTCAAATGAAAATTCAGGACTGATTTCCTTTAGGATGGACTGGTTGGATCTTCTCACAGTCCAAAGGACTCTCTTCTTCTCCATCACCATGGTTCAAAAGCATCAATTCTTCGGCACTCAGCTTTCTTTATACTCCAACTCTCATATCCACAGATGACTACTGGAAAAACCATAGCTTTGTCTAGACAGACCTTTGTTGGCAAAGTAATGTCTCTGCTTTTTAATATGCTGTCTGGTTTGGTCATAACTTTTCTTCCAAGGAGGAAGCGTCTTTTAATTTCATGACTACAGTCACCATCTGCAGTGATTTTGGGGCCCAAAAAAAGAGTCTCTTACTGTTTCCATTGCTTCCCCATCTATTTGCCATGAAGTGATGGCAACAGATGCCTTGATCTTCATTTTCTGAATGTTGAGCTTTAAGCCAACTTTTTCACTTTTCTCTTTCACTTTCAGCAAGAGGCTCTTTAGTTCTTCTTCACTTTCTGCCATAGTGTGGTGTCATCTGCATATCTGAGGTTATTGATATTTCTCCAGGGAATCCTGATTCCAGCTTGTGCTTCATCCAGCCCAGTGTTTTTCATGATGTACTCTGTATAGAAGTTAAATAAGCAGGGTGACAATATACAGCCTTGATGTACTCCTTTCCCAATTTGGAACCAGTTTGTTGTTCTATGTCCAGTTCTAACTGTTTCTTCTTGACCTGCATGAAGGTTTTTCAAGAGGCAGGTCACGTGGTCTGGTATTCCCATCTCTTCAAGAATTTTCCACAGTTTGTTGTGATCTGCACAAAGGCTTTGGCCTAGTCAATAAAGCAGAAGTAGCTTTTCT
The DNA here is from genome assembly GCA_007570785.1 of Antilocapra americana. Lineage (NCBI taxonomy): Eukaryota > Metazoa > Chordata > Mammalia > Artiodactyla > Antilocapridae > Antilocapra > Antilocapra americana. The sequence continues at coordinate 509,413 of ML660222.1, forward strand.
GGAACTTTCTTGCTTTTTTGATGATCCAGCAGATGCTGGCAATTTGATCTCTGCTTCCTCTACCTTTTCTAAATCCAGCTTGAGCATCTGGAAGTTCACAGTTCACATACTGTTGAAGCCTTGCTTGGAGAATGGGAAAGACTAGAGATCTTTTCAAGAAAATTAGAGATACTAAAGGAACATTTTAGAGATACGAAAGGAAGATGTCATGCAAAGATGGGAACAATGAAAGACAGAAATGGCATGGACCTAACAGAAGCAGAAGATATTAAGAAGAGGTGATACAAATACACAGAGCTATACAAAAAATATCTTCATGACCCAGATAGTCACGATGGTGTGATCACTCACTTAGAGCCACACATCCTGGAATGTGAAATCAAGTGAGCCTTAGGAAGCACCACTACGAACAAAGCTAGCGGAGGTGATGGAATTCCATGTGAACTATTTCAAATCCTAAAAGATGATGCTGTGAAAGTGCTGCTTTCAATATGCTGGCAAAGTTGGAAAACTCAGCAGTGGCCACAGGACTGGAAAAGGTCAGTTTTCATTCCAATCCTAAAGAAAGGAGTCAGACATGACTGAGCGACTGAAATTAACTGAACTTTCATTTGAAAAGAAAAAGAAAAACCTTCTCTGTCTTCTCATTATGTCTAACTTTCTCTATATCTATGAAACTTGGTGAAAGAGTTATCTATACTGGTCTCAAAGGTGTGCCCTTAAGTGGGAGCATCCTGATGTAGACTGCATGTGCCCAGTGGCTTTCATGGGGGAGCTGGAGTGAGCACAGGCCACATTTTCATCCAGAATGTTACCGTGGTGGGAGGTGGGCTTGCGATGGAAGGACTGAGCCAGAACAGGGAGCTAGAGCTTCTCCTATGCTCAGTGACTGTCACTACCCTATCAGGGATGAGTCAAGTCCCAAGGTGCTGGAGCAGAAGCCCTGGGGCCACCTCCAAGCTGATTCTGTTCCTTCTAATTGTGTGCTCTCCCCCAGCAACCTCACCTTCACCCCAATTGAAGCTGTGCTAAAACAAGTAGGGCTAAAGTGGGTGCCCGCGGCAGGTTGGGGTATAAGCACTGGGACAAGACAGAGCTCTAGCCACTCCCCATCCAATGCCTCCACCAACAAGGGCTGCACTTGCTGGGTCCAGATGCAGGCGTGGGTGCACACAGCTGTGCTCGCTCCAGGGCAACAGCAGCTTCACCCTAGTAAGGAGCTGCACCAGAGTGGGAGGGGCAGGCCAGAGGCTTGCACAGGCAGGGTGCACGCATGGGTGGTCCTGCCGAACAGGCCAGAGCCCCAGGCAGTTTCAGTCTGCTTCCTGCCCCTTGCTTCAGGAGTGAGTGGGCATGTGCACTCTTCACAAGCCGAGTTTTGGTTTCCTACAGCTCTCCTGTAAGCCCCACTGGATTTCAAGCCAGCCACAAGGGGTGACCTTCCTGGTGTTGGATGTCAGGGATGGAGCCCCCAATACGTGGCTGGAACCCCTTGTCCCCAGGGAAGATCCCTGAATCTGTATAACCCCTCCTCTTCTGTGACCCCTCCTGTCATGCAGGTTCCGACCCCCTTGCTTCTCTTCCCTTCCTATTTCTTACAGCTGTGGTTGTAACAAAGCCTTCCTGCTGACTTCAGATTGTTTCAGAGAGAACCGCTCCACATGCAGATGTGTTTTTGATGTGTGCATGGGGAGAGGAGAGCTCAGCTCCTCCCTCTCCACCCTCTTGATCTCCTCCAACTTTTAAGTTTTTTTAATGTGGATAACAGTGGAGTTAAAATGTCTGACGAATGTATGCTAGATGTAGGAGTGGAAGCAATTCTGTGTAGATCTAAGATGCATAACTTGGTCAGCTCCAGACTCTTTCCCATTCTTATCTCTAACTTTCCCTTTTCCCATAAGAGAGATTTCTTTGAGACCTGACAGCCATCTTCAGTAGATTTAGACAGCTTGGGTTGGTCCAGGATCCAACACTCCTCCTGATAATAGCACCTAAGTACGCTGTCGTAGCATACCACCTCCAGTCCATCTAGGTGATCAGGGCAGAGCAGACCACTCCCTCCCCCAGCTCCCTGGGTGGGCAAGTGACCCAAGTCTGGGCAATCAGAGCTTATTCCCCTGGTGAAAGTGACTGGCACATCGATGGACACAGTCAGGTCAGTGGGACTCAGTTCTGGTTCATTGGACTCGGTGAGAAGAAGAAACTCTTTTCCCTTTTCCCTTGCCTGAGAGAATAAAAAGTGTGTGCTGTTTCTGCCCTGTTGCCCTCACAAGATGGAAATGAAGCCACACGAAGAAAAGAAATAGTGGGAGAGAGTGAGATGATATCTGTGGAGTAATTTGAGTGCTCGTGCCATCGTGCTTCCAGGGCAAGGCTGAAAACTTCTGGAAAAGGGCCGACTAGCAAATAAATTAGATTTTGTTGGCCTATGGACTCTATTACGGCAACTCAGTTGCTCTCACAGCACAAAAGTAGCCACAGGCAATATGTAATCTAAGAACTATCCTTCAAGACAGTTTTATTTTTAGACACTGAAATGTGAATTTCATAAAATTCTTATTCCCTTTTGAATTTTTTCCCTAATCATTTAAAAAGTGCAGAAACTGTTCTTAGCTTGCTGGCTTTACAACAGGCCATAGGCCAGAGCTAGCCACAGGCTATACTTGCCAACATTCATTCAGCTTTTCAGTAACCCAGTCTGTAAATTCCCCCTTTTTTTTTTTTTGCCTTAAATAAGTCCAGATTTGAGGACTTTTTTCCCCCTATCATTTGCAAGTGAAAAAGTCTCAAACTTCTTATCCCATGTTTAGTACCTGGGCTTTAGTTTCTCTCTTTGGAGCCCAAAAAAACTAAGAGATCTGAAAGAGCCAGTAGAAATGATGTTTGAGAAACTTTGCACATTTGCAAAAAATGTTTGCTAGTATCTTAGCCATAGTAAACCTGGGGAGGAATGCATTGCTTCAACACTAATACACACACACACACACACACAAAAGTCATTAATAAAAATAACCAAACAATTGTAAATTTACTAACTTCAAATAAATACCAATGTTCTTCATTAAGTCACTTGTAAAAGTTTCTGTGGAACTTGAGAATTGTTCAAGCTCCTTTAGCCTGTGAACAGACAGAAAGGAATTGTGAACAAGCTCTAAGCATCAGGGAAATAAGACTGAGACTTCATCCCACACCAGGAAGGCCCAGAAGGACAATCAAGACCCTCTCCACATCACACAAAGGGCAACTTACTAGACAGCAGCCTGACCTCTTCCCTGAAAGGTTTAAAGACAGAAGCACTGCATTAGGGTTTCTATTTGTCTCATTTGGAGGTGGCATTTGGACAAGTGCTACAGAATTAATTCCTTTAAGAGTAAACTTGGCAGCCCTACCAAAATACATCAGCTTTATGGTGGACATGGCACACACAAGAGGAGTACAGAGCAGCATAACATGAATTTGTCCTTCAACTCAGTGTTCTCCTCCTGGGTATTTACCCAAGTGAGGTAGAACCACATGTCCATCCAAAGATTTGTATATGAGCATTCATAGCAGTTTTATTAATATTGATAATAGCCCCAAATTGAAAGCAATCGGATGTCCAACAGCTGATGAGTGAGTAAACAAAGTGTGGTTTGTCCAGACTGAATGACTTTCTCTTTCACTTTCAACTACTAACAACTGACTGGTTCAGGATTGAGAAAGGAGTATGACTGTTTATTGTCACCCTGTTTATTTAACTTATACACAGCACACAGCATGAGAAGGACGATGAGTTACAAACTGGAATCAAGATGTAGGGAGAAATATCAACAACCTCAGATATGTGGATGATACCACTCTATGGGCAGAAAGTGAACAGGAACTAGCCTCTTGATGAGGGTGAAGAAGGAGAATGAAAAAGATAGCTTAAAAGTCAATATTTAAAAAAAAACTAATATCAAGACATCACTTCATGGCAAATAGAAGGGGGAAAGGTAGAAGCAGTGACAGATTTCCTCTTTCTGGGCTCTAAAATCACTGTAGATGGTGACTGCAGCCATGAAATTAGAAGATGATTGCTTTTTGGCAGGAAATCTATGACAAACCTAGACAGTGTGTTAGAAAGCAAAGACATCACTTTGCCTACAAAGGTCCATCTAGTCAAGACTATGGTCTTTCCAGTAGTCATGTGTGGATGTGAGAGCTGGACTATAAAGAAGGCAGAGTACCAAAGAACTGATTCCTTCCAATTGTGGTGTTGGAAAAACTGTTGAGAGTCCCTTGAACTGCAAGGAGATCAAACCAGGCAATCTTAAAGGAAATCAACTCTGAATATTCTTTGGAAGGACTGATGCTGAAGCTGAAGCTCCAGTCCTTTGGCCACCTGATGCAAACACCCAACTCATCGGAAAAGACCCTGATTCTGGGAAAGACTGAAGGCAGGAGAAGAGTATGATAGAGAATGAGATGCTTGGAAGGCACCACCGATTCGATGGACATGAACTTGGGCAAATTCCAGGAGATACTGAGGGGTGGGGAAACCTGGCGTGCTGCAGTCCATGGGGTTGGGAAGAGTCAGACATGACTTGGCAACTGAACAACAACTAGTAACTCAGCAGTAAAAGTAGCTACTGATAAAACCAACAGCATGGATGAATCTCAAAATCAATATGCTGAGTGAAAAAAGCCAGACACGAAATACAGTTGACCCTTGAACAACACAGGAGTTGAAAATTCACATGTAACTTTTAACTCTCCCAAAATGTAATAACTAATAACCTACAGTTGACCAGAGGCCTTACTGATAACATAAACAGTTAGTTAACATACATTATGCATGTTATATGTATTATATACTATAGTCTTAAAATAAACTAAGCTAAAGAAAATAAAGTTTTATTAAGAGAACCATAAGGAAGAGAAAATACATTTACAGCAGTGCACTGCATTTATTGATACCATAAGTTTGCATTGCCTGTTTACAAGATGAATCATCTGTCAGCAACTACATCAATATTGTCTTATGTAACACAAAATACTGTAGATGTTTTACATATCACTAACACTAGACATCAAAAAAAATAATTTAAAAGATAAATTCATACTTATTTACAGATACAATTATTCATAATGAACAGCATCGATACGACTGGTTTATGGCTGCCTAGTGTAATAAATATCAATTACTTTATGGTAGCCTAGTCTATATACTAATGAATGAGTTGTTACAAAATGTTTATGGGATAAAGTTTTACAGTCATATATATAAATTCAATATTGGAATTGCGGATGCATTTTTTTAAAAAATACCTTACTTGTTGGGGACTTCCCTGGTGATTCAGTGACTAAGACTCCCACTTCCAATGCAGGGGGCCCAGGTTCAATCTCTGGTCAGGGAACTAGATCCCACATGCTACAACTAAGAGTTTGAATACTGCAGTTAAAGATCCAGTGTACTGCAATGAGGGTCGAAGATCCTGCATGTGGCAACTAAAACCCAACAGAGCCAAATTAATTAAAAATTAACCAGGGGTGGTGGAGGTGGAAGGCGAGGAAGGAGAGGTAGGTGTAGCCTCATGGAAATAAGTTGTAATTTCTGTCTGACTTTTTTTGCTGTTTTTTTCTCTAAAAATATCTCTATATAGTACGATCGTTCTTCTACTGTTTGCTTTAGTTTCGGTGCCCATATCATGGATGATCCAGGTCATAAAAGAAGTTGAAAGCAGTCCTGAGTAATCAGAGCCTTTGCCAGGCTGTCCAACATCAGCTTGTTTCCTGGTGCTGCTTCTTCCATGTCTTCTTCCTCATCATCTGGCCCTCGTTGGGAAATGCTCTTCTCCATCAAATCACTGTCTGTCAAATCCTGTCATGTGCCATCCATTAGCTTTTGAATTTCTCTAAGATCCATAACTTGGAACCCTCCACCTCCTACCTTTGTTGCCATACCCAGAATCTCTTTCATGATTTCCTAGATGGGCTCTGTTGTAAACCCTGTGAAGTCATGTACAACATCTGGACGTGGTTTTCTCCAGCAGGAATTCATTGTTTCAAGCTTAATGACTTTCTCTATTAAAATGATGGAATCTTCAATGGTATAATCCTTCCAAATTCTCGTGATGATGTTTTCTCTATTGGTGTTCTCTTCCATAGTTTAACAGTACTTTCCATAGAGTACTGTGTATAATGAGCCTTAAAGGTCCTTATGACCTCCTGACCTAGAGGCTGAATTACAGACATTGTGTTTAGGGGAAAGTAGACCACTTTACTACCTTTGATGTTGAACTCATGGAGTTTGTGGCAGACAGGAACATTCTCCAATATTAAAAGAACTTTTAAAAGCAATCCCTTCCTGGTGACTTGGTACTTGGTACTCGGTGACTTCAGGGTCAAAGCATTGATGGAACCAGTCCAGGAAAATCTCTCACTGTCCAGGCTATCTCACTGTACAACCAAAAGACTGGCAACTGGTATTTACCTTTTCCTTTAAGGCTCAGGGTTAGCAGATATATAGGTAACTGCAATACTGATCATAAACCCAACTACATTTGCACAGAAGAGTAGAGTTAGCCTGCCCCTTCCTGCCTTAAATTCTGGTGCTGGCTTCTCTTCCTGACTACTGAATGTCCTTTGGGTATTCTTCCCCCGCCCATAATATGGCACTGTCATCTGCATGAAAAACCTGTTCAGGCAGATATGATTTCTCCTCAGTGATTTTCTTAACAGCACTTGGGAATTCGTCTGCTGCCTCTTGGTGCAAAAGCTGCTTCTCCCGTTACTTTGACATGTTTAAAGCCAAACTTATTTCTAAAGCTACCAAGCCATCCTTTGATGACATTAAATTCTCCAGCTTTAGACCCTTCACCCTCATTTTGTTTGAAGTCATATAATGACTTCGTTTTTTCTGGAATCATATTAGAGTCTAAAGAATGCTTTTCTTATAGGTATCTTATACTCACAGAAAAGCTACCTTTTCAGTACAAGAGAAAATGGTATTTCACAAAAAGTGCAATATTTTTGAGCCTGATGCAGCAACCACTTCACAAATTTCCTTCTTCTTCTTCTCCTTTTCTTCTTTTTATTTATCTTTATTTCTACAATGGCCCTTGCATTGGATTCATTTACCTTGAAATGCGGCACCTGCAGCTGCAGACATCAGCCTACAGTACCTATCAAGCAATTCAACTCTTTCTTGTAATGTGGGAGCACTTCTGGCATGGGTCTCATGGTGCTGTTTAAGGTTTACAGCACTGTACTGAACATGATGAAAAATACAGAAGAACCACGAGAAATCACTTTGTACTGAGATACCCAATTTACTAGAGAGGCAAACTGCTCATGTGGAGTTAATGGGAGCCACAGGGAGGTTGAAGCAGATCTTCCAACATTTGAGCTCATGTAATAGCAACAGGAGGTGCTCTGAGGTAGTACAGTAGTAAGTATGTACTATAGTTAATTTTATGCAGTTTTGATTTACTGCTGTAGCTTTGTGTTTGTTTATATTTCTCTCAACTGAAAATGGTGCTTGTAAGCATGTGCATACATTTTGCTAAATTTTAACAAAAAGATTTTTTTTAGTTACACGTATGTTTATTTTAATGCATCTTAGTCCACATAGTTGGTATAAAGTCAGAAAATGCAAAGCAAAAAAGAGAGAAAAAACAAGATCTGGAGTCTTGGCATCAGAAGGGCCCCACAAAGACATCTAGAGTCGGTGGCCAGTATGAGTCATTGCCAGACAGTCCTTGGAGGCAGAGGACAGTCTAGGATCTGCTGCATCCAGGAAACCTGGACCTGTCCCAGGGGGTCTCAAATTTGTCCTGATGTTCTGACCATAAGGAAAATGTGAGAGTGATAAAAGCAGTGGTTTGTGATCTATAATAATAATAATAGCAGCCTAGCTGGATATAAAAGCGGTTACAAACCCAGAATTATTCAGGTCTCTGTTCAAAGTTATGTTGTAAATGAATTTCCAGTGAGGCATTTAAATGATTATTGATCATCAGTTCAGTTCAGTCTCTCAGTCGTGTTGAATCTTTGCAACCCCATAGACTGCAGCACGCCAGGCTTCCCTGTCCATCACCAACTCCCAGAGCTTGCTGACACTCATGTCCATCAAGTCAGTGATGCCATCCAACCATCTCATCCTCTGTTGTCCCCTTCTCCTCCTGCCTTCAATGTTTCCCAGCATCAGGGTCTTTTCAAATGAGTCAGCTCTTTGCATCAGGTGGCCAAATTATTGGAGCTTCAGCTTTAGCATCAGTCCTTTCAATGAATATTCAGGACTGACTTCCTTAAGGATTGACTGGTTGGATCTCCTTGCAGTCCAAAGGACTCTCAAGAGTCTTCTCCAACACCATAGATCAAAAGCATTAGTTCTTCAGCCTTCAGCTTTCTTTATGGTCCCCCTCTCACATCCATACATGACTACTTAGTGATCATAAGGAATGGTCAATATACAGCATCACTTTGTAGGTTTCTTGTCATGGATTTCTCACCTAGACATGTGACTGGGACACCCCACTAACCCACCCACCCACCTACCCCAAACCACAAGCCATGATTCCAAGGGCTTCAGTTTAGGGCTTTCGTCCAAGTGCAGATAAGGCTGCACACAGAGGCGTGGATAGTGCGTGTCTGTGTGTCACAGACTGGGTCACCCACATAAAAGGGCTTTGGGCCGTTAGGAGTTTCTACCACACTTTGGTTTTCTAAATGAGGTGGAGTGGAAGGGAGGTATCTTCAAGGGAGGGGTTGAGATGACCTTATTTTCTTGCTGGGCCAAACAAACAAAAGTGAAGAAACAAACAAACAAACAAAAAAACTGAGCTTGATTATATGGTTAGGATGTCCTTAGCTACTTTAAAGTTCAACCCAATCAGACCATTTAAGGCTATGATCAACATGTAAAACAAACAATACTTAGTATGTATATGTAAAAAGTGTTATAAATAAGTTTTATGCACCATTAATATTGTATACATCTTCAGTCAACACTATCTACCTCCCCACATAACTTTCTGTTTGGTTTGGTTTGAGTTTGGGGTTTTTGGCTAGCTTTTTTTTTCTGTTTGTTTTCCTGGCTTCTGATTTGCTTCCCTCATCCCCGCTTGTGCTGAGAGCCTTGAATGTCCAGCCTTGCGGCCTCATTAATGCTTCCACAAGACTATATAGACGACACAGCAGAGGAGCGTCAGGCAGAAGGTCCCCCAGGCCAGGATGTAGGTGAAGCGGTAGGAGTTATCTGAGTTGAGATGGCAGTCCAGGTGCCTGACCCTGTAGATGGACGCTATGTACAGACCAGTGAGGATCTGGAAGCCCTGGTGATGTAGAACCAGACCACCACCACCTCCTTGGTGAAGGTGAAAAGCTGGCAGAAGAACAGAAACAGAACACTGAAGATGATGGACAAGATCATGGTCATCTGGACAGACAGCAGCCATTCTCTAACAAAAGTTTTTATAACAGATTTGCTTATATTTTGTGGTAGTAGATGATACAACAGACCAGATCTATTTGTATTTTATGCACATGTCATACCTTTAATTTCTAGGTGATATGTCTAGGCTACAGTTTATCTGTAAGTTTTTACCAATTATTGTAAATCTCAAAAATATTTTAATACATGTATTTTAAAAACTCTGAGTTAGTGGACCCACAGATTTCAAACCAATGTTGTTCAAAGATCAAGCGTACTTTATACCGTTTAATTCCTCTTGAAATCTATGTTCCTTTAGAAATTCTAGAAAATGCAAACTAGTCCATAGGGACATAGACTTCCCTGGTGGTTGAGTGGTTAAGCATCTGCCTCCAATGCAGGAGCTGCAGGAGACACGGGTTCATTCCCTGGGTTGGGAGAATCCCCTGGAAAAGGAAATGGTAATCCACTCCAGTATTCTTGCCTGGAAAATCCCATGGACAGAGGAGCCTGGCAGGCTATAGTCCATAGGGTCGCAAAGAGTTGTACCCAATTTAGTATGCGTGCCATGGTGACATAAGGTAGATCACTAGTTATGTGGGGCAAGGGGCAGAGGGCTGGGATTTGCCAAGAAACAAGAAAAAGCTTTCAAGGTGATAACATCTGCATTCTGCCTGCGGTGGTGATTCACAGGGCTTGTATTGTACACTTTAGACAGATGCAGTTAATTGTGCGTTAAATAATACCTCAATCAACTTAATAATACTTTTTTCTTTTTTTAAATTTTATTGGCATATAGTTGATTTACACTGTTGTCTTGGTTTCAGGTGCACAGTAAAGTGAATCACTTGTACATATAGATAGTCAAGACTCAAGACAGTTCTCAAATGGCCAATAAATACATGAGCAAGATGCTCACTACTACTAGACACTAAGGAAATGCAAACTTAAGCCATATAAAACCATAAAAACATTCATTTCATATCATGTAAATTATACATTAATTTTTTAAACACAGATCTTAAAAAAAAGAGAAAGTTTTATTTTTAAAAGAGAAACAAAATACTTAGAAATTCCACTTGCAAATGTGTAAAGCCAGTACTATAGGTAATTCATTTTGAACCATGTGAATTTATTTATTCAAAGTTTAAATTAATTTCACTTAATAAAATAAGTGGACACACACAACCCACCACATCTCTTCATGGCTAAGCATCAAAAGCCAGGGTCCTTGGAAATCTCACCTCCTTCCAAGTCAAGCCAATGAGCAGACTCCTCATCCACACCCCTCCTTTCTTCTTCCCCTCCTGGCTCATTCTAGTACTGGCCACTGACACTTGTTCTCTCCTAGACCTTCAGGAGTTCCAACCCCTCTTATACTTGCCTTGAAGAAGTAGCCAGACCCCTCCCTCTGCCATCCCTCCACAGATACCTTTCAGATCCCAGCACAGCAAAAGCATCACTTGATGTCTGCCTATGCAATAAAGGAGGGGAGGGGAGTGGGAAAACATTATTTTTCTGAATGTGAAGATTTAATATTATCAGAAGATAGAGAAAGTACTTTAAAGAGGTCAATACTTCTTAAATATTTGTATAAATTTAATAAAATTTCAACCAAACCTCCACTGCAACCAGACTCTCACTCCACCACTCCAGTGAAACTTCTTCTGGACAAGGACACCACTGATATTCCAGTACCAGATTCCATGGATGCATCTGCAACTTGTTAAGCCCCACTTGCCTCCAGCACAGATCAGCCCACTCCTTCTCAGTCTCCTTGACTGCTGCTTCTTTATCTCCCAGATCTCTTCACATCAGAGGCCCCAGGGCTCAAGATTCTAATCACTTCTCTTCTAATCCCTTTATGATCTTATTTAATCTTGAGCCTAAGTAGCATCTGTACACTGATGATTACAATTTTTATCTCTTGCCTGGACCTCTCTCCTGAAGCTCAAACTCGTAAAGCCAACTTCTCCAGTACTCCATTTTAAAGTCTAAAAGTATCTCAAACATAGCAAGTCCCAAATCAGACTCCCACTTTTCCTTCTAAAACTCTCCTCCCTGCTCCATTTGTCCTCTCAGTAAAGATTACCATCACCCCTTTCCTTACCAAGACCTTGAGGTCATCCTTGGCTCTTGTCTTTCCCTCACATCCAGATCTCTCAGTGATTTCTATCAACTCTTACTGCCTCTCCTCCTTGTACTCCACTGCTCCCTTCTAAGGGAGCACCTCTCCCTCCATCTCATTTCAAATTCATTGATCTTCCTGCTCCTTCCTTCCATCATTATTCTGGCACAGCATGTTCCCCATAATGTCTCTTTACTGGCAGTCTTCCACCCACTAGAATACATGCTGAGTACTGCCCTTAACAATCAGGAGATTAAACAGAAGTACCCAGCACACAGCAATCACTCAACAAACACATGTGTGCAAGTATGGCAACTAAGAAGTTTACTACACAAACTAGACAGCCTCACAGTTAACTGGGACTAGCTGAAGGCCATCTCCCACCCACTTTTCTCCTCCTTAACCCCAAACAAGGTGTGGACGTGAGGGCAAAGATCAAATCTCCCTAGTTCCCTGTCCTACAGCTGGTGTAAGAGGTGAAAAATCAATGGGTTGTCTTGAGAGATGACTAGAAGCATATTCTGTTTACTGCTAGAGAGAAAGGACTTGGCGATTCTGTGTATAAACTGCCATGGAGAACGTACAGCCTTCTGAAGCTAGTCCAACAGTCTGTTCAGAGCAGAGGAACTATGCCCAAGAATGCCTGCAGAGGCTACGAGCAGATGGAACTTGATATGAAGCAGAGATCTGCTTTTTCTCAGAGTTTTTTATTTTATATTTTATACCTCAGAGGCCCCCTTAGGTTCAGGGGAAAGTATATCACTGACCAGATTGGTCCATGAATGCTGATGGTACAGAATTTAGGGTTAGGGTTACTCTTTATGCAGAACTTGGGGTCATCAGGTGTTCTAAGGCTAGAAAAAGATGCCCCATCCAGTAAAGATACTGTCAGCTGATCTGTAGGAGGACTTGCAGTGTCGAAATCACCCTTATCAGATAACAAGTAGCAGATGATAGCTTCTCCCCTCACCAGGTTCAGCAGAGGGGTGTTTGTCTTCTTCAGAAGACATGGATCTCTTCAAAGTAGTTCTAGCCTTAGTCAGTTTAAAGCTGGTTTAAAGGGACTGTGCAAGGCGGTTACCTACTGAGACAGGAGGAAAGGGGGCAGGGTACAACCTTTAGAAGAGTGACATAGCCATCTAAAATACTGTATAAACTAGTAAGGATCAGCTAGGTCCAAGATTGAGGAAGATTTGACTTCCAGTGGACCATGAGCTTCATTATATGCTTGTTGTAACACATCAGTATCTAAATGACACATCCATGGGTGCCTTGACAGTTCCAAGGATGACCATAAAAGGCCAAAGAGTGGGTGGTACCCCACTTTCTGGAAATCACCACTGCTTCTCCAAGAGAGTTGAAATAATCATCCCTCTTGTTAGCCTATAAAATTTCCCAGCCCATAAAAACTAACCACCCTCACACCTCTGGCCATTTGCCTTTTGAGATGGACAGTGTTCTGTCTATGGAATGTGTACCCCCAGGGTCACCTTTCACCTTCTGGGAGGACCCACACTATGTCAATGGAATGTGTACATACACACGTGTGCTGTTTCATCAGGTCCGACTCTTTGCAACTCCATGGACTGTAGCCCATCAGGCTCCTCTGTACATGGAATTTTCCCAGCAAAAATACTGGAGCAGGTTGCCATATCCTACTCCAGGGGATCTCTCCTACCAGGGATCAAATCTGCGTCTCTCACATCTCCTGCACTGGCCTGCAGATTCTTTACCACTAGCACCACCTGGGAAACCATGGAGTGTGTACATCTCTAAATAAATCTGTTTACACTTAACTTTGTCTGTCTTTGGAGTTCTTTCCTGTGCAAGACCAAGGCCCTTCATTTGGTGCCCCTCCTGGGGACTCACCATTTGCTTGAGCCCCATTTTCCCAGCATCACAACCACGGGGCACTCCCCTTGATAGGTCTGTGTCCAAGGTTCCCACCATGCATGCTTCTAGGAGGATCAACTGGACTCCGTCTCGCTGGCTCTTCTGTAGCTCAGCCTTGCTCCTTTCCTTCTGGCTGCCCTCAGACCAGCTTTCCACAGACCTTAGGGACGCCCTTTTCAGTGACACCTGCTTAGCACAAGACATCGCAGGAGATCTACATTGCTGTTTGAAAAACAAACGAGAAATATCCCCAAATCTCAGAAAAGAAGGCGTAGGCAAAGCAGCCAATATTCTCCTCCCGTCCTCTTGAAATCACCAACTGCCCTCCCTCACCCGCATTTCTCCTGCCAGTCCTGCTTCCATTGCTCATTTAAAAGTTAAATATTTTTTAAAAGCACACAAAAGTTCAGGGAAGCATGGGGGATGGGCAACGTAGCAAAAACACCCAGTTACAAAGAGATCTTTATGAACACAATCACTATAAAGGGTCAGACCATCATCTGTGGCCACATCAGAGAAGAGCGCCTCACACGCAGCACATCCCCAGGCGGCCCAGGTGCACGGCCAGGAGAAGCTTCGAGTAACCACTAGGGTGGCCCACCCCCCACCTCCACGCGGCCTCTCGGGCCATCCCGCCAAGGGCCAGGCCCGAGCTCCGGCCTGAGGGTCCGCAGTCGGCGTGCTCCTCCGCGCCTCTCTGCGAAGGGGGAAGGGAGCGCAGGGCACCCGGGAAGGGAGGAGAGGGGCGACTCTGTGCGGCGCGGGTGCTTCTGCAAACCAGGCTGAGCAAGTGGAGGACATAGACTTGGAGGGTCATTGCTCATTTTCCCACGCAGCTGTCGCAACAAATAGCAGTTTTTTTGAAGGCAAGGGACAACACTGGTCCTCCAAGTTTCATAATTAGAAACCTCAGGGGGGAAAAATCATTGATGCTAGCTTGTTCCATGGGGAGGCTGAAGGGGTTTGTTTTTTTTTTAAATGACTAATTCTATGTTTATATTGTTTATATGACCATGAAGATTAGCTGAAAGGTAAATCTAATGAGGCTGCGGCTCCATCTAAGGGTTCAGAGCTGAGCCAATGAACTGTGTTTGCTTATTGCTCTGTGTGCATATGAGGAAGGCGTAGAAAACCTCCAGGAAATGAAAGAAGGTTACATATACAATCCACAGCTCTGAAAAACGTGTACACAGTAGTTTTTGTCAATTGTCAACTGCTCTGTGCTAGGTGCTTTACCTACATTATTTTGTCATAATAATTCTATGGTGGCAAGGATTAATGACAATTTATGGAGACAAAAACTAAGGCTTTTTTGTTGGAAAGATTGAATAAATAAAACATGCTCAAACTCACAGTGGCTCAGACAATAAAGAATATGTCTGCAGTGCAGGAGAGCCAAGTTCCATCCCTGAAACTAAGCAATTTTCATACACACACATGCTCAAAGTCTATTTAGTTAATGGCAATTTCTAGATCTTATTCATTTGGTTACTTCGCGCATACCCTCTGTCCCATATATGTGTGTGTATGTACTTGTGTATAATACATATTACACACACACATATATATGTATGAATGTTTATGTATCAAATATATAGTAAATAATGTAATACAAATTATTCATAAAATATCATTTAAATATTTAACTAGGTATTGAAGACCTTCTTGTATAAACTAAGTAATTCTAGGGCATAACAGACCAGGTAAGAAGCAACCTGGACATCCAGGTAGCTGAACAGAGGTGAGTTTCTCTCCCTCTCTTCCTGTCCATCATATAGAGGTGACAAGCTGAGGGTCTGCTCCCTGCCGTCATCCTCATTCCAGGCCCAGGCTGAGGAGGAATCCACTCTTTGGACCATCACCAACCAAGGTACAGGGAAGTGCTGTGGGGAAGTGCACTCCGCTTCTGAAGAGTCTGCCCAGAAATGACATGAATCGCCCCATTAACATGTCATACAAGTCTGAGGCTGTAGGGTACCATCCTCCTACAGGATGAGGGCAGTGAGACCCCATGGACACTCTGCTTTTCTTCATTGGGCTACAATTAATTGGACTCAAGTGAGATTACTAAGTCGAAAGGCAGTGGGTACTTGCCAAATGATCTTAGCATGTGACAAAACTAAGTACCACCATCAGAACACCTCACTAATCTCCAGTGACACAATAGCAATTTCCTTAAATGCAGGCATTGAGAATTCTAGTTAACATTTGACATTATTTTTACAGTGGAATGGTAAAAACAAAAAAAAAATCCTATTTTTTGGTGGCCTTGTGAAACCAGTGAAATTGATAGAGGTGAGAACAAACCTATAATCAGAACCACACCTAAAATGTGGCAGTAGCACTATTTAATCAGGAAGACTGAGGCTGCAAACACGATGCCAGCAGTAGCCACACAGGCTCCATGATCTGTTGTATCAGGCTTGGTGGTGTTGGAGACCCAGTGTCCTTTCCAAAAGGGACAGTTATCGCCTTTCGAAATGCCAGCTTGCATGAAAGCCCACCCAGTTGGCCAGCACTTTCCATTTTTCAAAAGAAACACAAAATCCACATTTTGAATATGAAATCTCTTGATTTTTTAAATGCTGCTATTAATAAATTACTTTAATTGGAAGAAATATTAAATGGACCCCACAGAACTACACCTGCATCCTGAACTTGATTTGCAGGCCACCAGTTGAAACCTCTAGGCTAGTGTTTCCAGTAAGACAAGTAGTGACACCTTGGATAAAACATTTAGTGTCGGTTTTAAACCCTGAACATGAGCAAGGCATTGTGTAGAGTCCAGAAACTTTCTACAAGATCCCTGAGCAAATTAATTAACAAAAATCTCAACAATGCCAGAAACTAGCATTCAAAACAAGCTCCTGCTTTTTGAGCATTATTGTTGTTCAATTGGTAAGTTGTATCTGACTCCTTGTGACTCCATGGACAGGAGCATGCAAGGCTCCTCTCTCCTCCACTATCTCCCAGAGTTTGCTCAGATCCATTACCATTGAATTGATGATACTATCTAACCATCTCATCCTCTGTCACACCTCCTCCTGCGCTCAATCTCTTCCAGCATCAGAGTCTTTTCCAATGAGTTGGCTCTTTGCATCAGGTGGTCAAAATACTGGAGCTTCAGTAACAGTCTTTCCAATGAACAGTCAAGGTTAATTTCCTTTAGAATTGATTGGTTTGATCTCCTTGCAGTCCAAGGGACTCTCAAGAGTCTTCTCCAGCATCATAATTTGAAAACATCAATTCTTCTGCATTGAGCCTTCTTTATGGTCCAACTCTCACATCTGTACATGACTACTGGAAAAGCTTTGACTATATAGATCTGTGTTGACAAAGTGATGTCTCTGCTTATTAATACACTATAAAGGTTTATCATAGCTTTCCTTCCAAAGAGCAAGCATTTTAATTTTATGGCTGCAGTCACCATGTGCAATGATTTTGGAGCCCAAGAAAATAAAATTTGTCACTGCTTCCAATTTTGCCCCTTGTATTTACTAGGAAGTGATGGAACTAGATGCCTTGATCTTAGTTTTTTCAACATTGGTTTTCAAGCAAACATTTGTTTACTCTCCTCTTTCACACTTATCAAGAGGCTCTTTAGTTCCTTTTCACTTTCTGCCATTAGAATGGTATCATCTGCATATCTGAGGCTGTTGATATTTCTCCTGGCAATCTTGATTCCAGCTTGTGCTTCCTCCAGCCTGCCATTTTGCATGATGTACTCTGTATATAAGTTAAATGAGCAGGGTGACAATATACAGCCTTATCATACTCCCTTCCCAATTTTGAACCAGTCTCTTGTTCCATTTCCAGTTCTAACTGTTGCTTTTTGACCCACATACAAGTTTCTCAGGAGACAGAGTGGTATTCTCATCTTTTTAAAAAGTTTCCACAGTTTGTTGTGATCCACACCATCAACCCTAGAGATAATGAAGAATATTAATGACATAAAAATTTTAGTAGTAAGAATACCAATGACAAATGAAGGCCTCAGCACTTCTGTGTCAGTATATTATCCCTGAAGAGGAAGCTGCATCTTCCTACTCTGCCAGAGATAGGCCTCAACTCAGAGTCAAATGCACATAACTGGACTCAAAGGGAGAAGAAATCAGGAAAGCCTGCTACCAGTACCTCCCAGGAACCTCAGCAAGGGTTCTGGGGTCATAGACTCTTACCTTTCAGAAGCATGTGATCCCTGCTCACAGTGAATAATTGTAAGTGTGTAAAAGGACACACGTTTGAAAATATGTCTCCCTCCAACTCCTGACCCTCAACTACTTCCCAGCTGGGAGAAGATGTCCTCCCCAGGGGCAATTCTTATATCATCTCAAAAGATATCTTTAGAAGAGCTGTTGAGCACGTCATTTACATTGAAGTGGAAACCTGTTTTAGAAGCACATGTTGTTATAGAACTTAAGGATTGGAAGGGATTTAGTTCAGCCCTTAATTCACAGCTTCCTTTAGTACTGCTTCTGCATCCAAATCTATTGATTTAGACAAATACACTTTCCACTTGGAGGCAGCTCATCCCACTTCTAGAAAACTCCAGTAGTTTATAAAAGATAATTTTTAAAGTTCTGAAGTCTGCCACTCTGGTGTTTTTCCTCTTCAATTCTTGCTTTGACCTCAAAGGCCAGCGAAAACAGGTGGCTAAATGCCTTTTGCCTAAAATGGAACTTAAAATATTTGAAGCCCTCCCATCGTCACCCTGCCAAATAACCCTGGCTTCTCCTCCCCTTCCACAGGGTGTGTGGTTTCAGGGGATTCTCTGCCATGTGCCCTCTAGAAAGAACTGAACTCTTACTTAAAATACTCAGAAACCTCATCAAAGAGGAGAACTGCTCATCAGAGGAGAAAAAGAGTTTCCAATTTGTAGCTGGCAAAGTAATGAACAAATCTTTTATGAAAATGGATGGACGACAGGAGATTTAATGTGGGAAATGCTTGGTGTGCAGGAAGGCTTTATCTAGAAATTTGGTGGCTAAGTAGAGATTTTGGTTGTACTGTCTCTAAAAAGTTTCCAAAATATTCTGAAATAGAATTTGGGGGCCTAAAGTCTCTATGTGTCTCAGCTTTGGAAAAGTGGCAGTATGACAGTGATGAAGGACACTGCAGGGTTTGGGTTCGAGCCTGGCCTCATGACTAGCAAGGATGCTTTGAGACTTTGGGCAAGTTATTTACTTAACATTTCCTAGCCACAGCATCATCTTGCCATAAAAGGCAGACAAGTAAACTGGCTCATGGATGGTCAAATAAGTGAATTTCTGAACAGTACCTAGTACAGTGGAGTCAGGGCTGTTCCTGCTTTTCTTGTGGTAGTGACGGTGGTGGCAGCTTTTGCTTGGGCTATGGCCCAGGATGTGACCTGGGATCACTTCCTTCAGAGGCTGAGTACCCAAGCATCCTCTACAAAGGGCCCAGTCTGGGAAAAGCTCTGTTCTCTCAGGATATCATTTCTGCTAACTCAGTCACATAGTTCTTTTCTTAACAAGTAATACATTTATGAGTACACACCCCTCCATGAACTGATCAAAGAACATAAAATCATCCTGAATGTCACCCCTCACACCACAAGCTCAGGACATGTCACATACCTGTCCCAGGAGGATGGTGAACCACCCTTTCCTCTCCGGTCACTGGACTCACCCCGTATTAACTTGTGTGCCACACTCTCTCTTCAGGTAATTGTCTCCACAGATCTCTCCTTCTTGAGACACGATCAGGTCATGTGGAAGGATGGACTGTGAAGGTTATTGCTGTTGACCTCTTTTGGGGGACTCATGGGAAAATTCCCGTGCAGTCTTCCAAATTGGTGGTAGCTTCGTGTTTTAGTGGACAATATGATCTGTGCTACTGCATAAATGTTTCCTCAACAAAGGCTTAGGGCTCAGTCTACGACCCTTGTGGAGTACGTGTGTGGTACTTCTGTGAGCAGGTCAGCTATGAGAAGTACCCCTGGCTGTACTCCTTGCCCACAGCTGTGTGCCCCTATGCTCTCCTCTAGCAGACACCAGGTGCTTTCTGTAGTTTTTTTTTCTTTTTAACAAACCACTCTAAGTCCTTGATTGGAGTGTTGGGAGGGGACTGAAGCCATGGCCTGCAGCATCTACACAGCCTTCTTCATCCAGGGGCTGGATGAGTTCAACAGGCTCAGTGGTCATCCTGATTCATTAAAATGAAAAAACAAAACACTGAATTTAAAGGAGCCCCAGGTTCCAGGGACTTGCTGCCTGGGAAGGAAAGATGCAAGTTCTGCTCCTCCCGCCATAGAAAGGTCCTGCTCTAACTCCCTTTATTGTAGGTTTGTGATTCCAGCTTAAATATCAGGGAGATCTGAGCTAGACCACCTGAATGTCACGGTGAATCTTGTGAAGAGGAGTCTCACTGTAGATGGTGGAGGACGTCTGTCCTGGAGGAAGAGGAGCAGTAGGTTAGGGTGGGCTTTGCTGAAGGCATTTAGCTAAAAAGATCCTGCAGCCCGAGAAAGCCTAATTTTTTCCTGCCCAGTCCTCAGTGAGTTTCTCTGGCTTTCTCTTGCTTGAGTTACAGCGTGGCTGTCTCTGGGCGGAGGGGCATCCAGCTAGTATTTATGTTAAGCCTTTATTCTAAGCGCTTTGACTTTCTGAAGCGCTTTACTTCATGTACCCCTGGCATACTCCTTCGGGGCCCAAGCATTCATTCAACAAGCATGTTTTCAAGGAGAGTCTCTGCCAGGAGTTGGGTGCCCTTCTTTCATTTGAATTCAAGGGTGCTTGACGCGACTTGAAGGACCCTCGGGCTTGAGCGCGCATCTCAGAGGCCCACAGCCACGTGGGCGCGGCTAACGAAAGTCTTAGCTGCCGATCCCCACCGGGATCCCAGGGTGCTCAGAGCAGTTGGGTGCCAGAAGAAAAAGGTGGCTTCCCCCCAGACACCCTCATCTGGAATTGGGCCTAGGACTCAGCCAGTTTGCCTGGAGTTAGGACAAGTTTGCTCCGCAACCTGGAGGGAGAAAGCGGGAAAATGGTACCCCCAGCACAAAAGTGACTCGAAGAAGGCTGGATCAGGGCGACAGCAAGCGCGTCCGCCGGGGACGCCCGGCCGGGCTCCGCGCGGCCCCGCCCTGGACCCCGGACTCCTGGGGCAGCCGCTGTCCGCCGCCCCTAGTCCTGCCGGCCGGCGCTCCTCCGGCCGGTTCCTCCTCGGCCGGCCCGCCGCCCGCCCCTCCTCCCGGTCCCTCCTCCTGCGGCCCGGCCTCCCCGCGCCCTCGCCCCCGCCCCCGCCTCCGCCCCAGCGAGCTAGAAGTCCCGGCGGCCGGCGCAGCGCGCAGCCTCGGCCCCGGCTCGGTGCGCACGCCCGCGGCCCCACGCGAGCCCTGGCCGTCCCGCGCCGCCCAGCCCCGCGCGCGGCAGCCGCCGCGTCCCGAGCGAGTGCGGAGCCCGGCGCGATGCGACTCTCAAGGGCGGGCCGCGCGGCGCTCCTGGTGCTGCTGGCAGCGCACTTCCAGGCGAGTCTCGCGCTGGAGGAGAAGAAAGGTAAGGACGCCCGCGCCGCCGTCCTTCCCGGCCCGGGCGGCCGCGCTTTCCGCCGGGCTGCGCAGGAATGCGCGTCTCGGTTCCGGGCGGCGGGGCGCGGCGGGCCGAGGCGCCCGGAGCGCGGCTTTGCCCTCGGCTCTCCTGCCCTCGGCGGGCTGGACGCCCAGGCGAGCGCGTCCCAGCACGTGCGCCCACAGCCCGCCCGGGCCGGGGGCCGAGGCGGGACACGGTGTCCGCCCCGCTCCCTCGGACCTCCCGGATCCGAGCGGCCCTCCGCGCCCGGCCCCGCGCCCGCGCCAGGCTCCCGAAGCAGGGAGCCGGCCTCCCGGAGCAGCCCGGACCTGGAGGCCCCGAAGCTTGTTCCGGGCACCGGCCACCTGTGCTGCGGGTCAGGGACTGCCGAGGTCCCGGTTGGCACCAGGGGGCGGGTCTCACGGCGCCTCCACGCCCGGGGCGGCCCGAGCTGCCCCCGCCGTCCGCCCCCCTCAGGCGACGGACTCTCCCCGTGGTGGTTTCCCGGGACTCCCGAGACTCGCCCCCACCTGCCGCCCTTGTCCCGGCTTCGAGGTGGATGGGACAGAGCGATGGGCCAGGCCGGGCTTGGTGCTATCGCCCCGGCGGCGGAACCCCATCCTGGCCGGTTCCCCCACGGTTTCAAAACAGGGCTCACAGCAAGCTTTCCTCCTCAAAATCCAGACATTTTTTCTGTTTGGGATGTGTTTTGTAGTCTTGACGAATTTGACATTAGGCCAACCAAAATATTAAACTTAACTTAAATTTAAAAGAAAATT
Organism: Antilocapra americana; assembly: GCA_007570785.1. Classification (NCBI taxonomy): domain Eukaryota; kingdom Metazoa; phylum Chordata; class Mammalia; order Artiodactyla; family Antilocapridae; genus Antilocapra; species Antilocapra americana. The sequence goes on from ML660222.1 coordinate 531,136, forward strand.
GATGCCCGTGATTCACGTGTGCCAAATATCCAGACTGAACATGAGCGAGTCTGGCTTCGTGACTGCCGACCATAAACCCACTTGAAATGAGAAACATGCCTCAGAAGGTTTAATTGCACAATTTCAAGATCGAGCAGCTTGGGTTCCGAGAGTCAGGTCTGTACTTGCTGTTGAGGTCATTGGCACAGGGTATGGTGCTGAGCGAGTTGGATGCGGGAGCGCTAAGGCATACAGCAGTGGTTCCCAAACTTTGTTGCAAATTAGAATCACTTGGGATTTGAAACAGAACAAACAAAAAACGATGTCTGGCTCCCACCCCCAGACTCTGTCATTTCACTGGTCTGGGGTGAGACCTGGTTGTATGAATTTTTAAAAGCTCTTCAGGTGATTCTGGTGGGCAGCCAGGTTTGGAAATCACTGGCAATAGAGGTGAAATCTCTGGCAAGATTGCTGCCACTGTAAAAAGCTCTTTTGGAACATCTGGAGTTTTAACAGTCTTGCAAAGGAAAGAGAATGATGATTTTAGTAAAAAAAAAAAAAAATAGTGTTTTCAATGAAAGTCTCTCCTCCTCTGAGTCCCAGGCTGTGGTCCAGCTCCTGAATCAGTTGACAACAGGATTCTTGCCTGAAGGCAGGTGGCAAGGGGACCCCATCCTTATTTTAAACCTTTGGAGTGCCTCCAAAGCATCACTTTTCTCACTTCAGAAATGTTCCCAGCTCTTTGCTGTTACCCTTTTGAACACTACTGTTAGTGCTTAGAGATTCTTTTCTAAGAAATATATAAATACCGCTTAAATTTCCTGTTAGCCCCATGTTTGTTTAAAACAGAATGCTTCTGAATAGAATCGTGAGAGTAGGTGAACAAATGTTAAAGTAACATAAGACCAAAATGTATGGGGCAAATGATTAACAGCAAGTGTTAAAGACCTGCATTGATCAAATTTGGTAAGTTTTATTCTAGAGTATTTACTCATTTTAAAGAGATTTGTTTGGTTCTAAGATATAGTGTCCTTTATTCTTACTGCACTTGGTCCTGTCAGACCCCATTTTAAGTGTCCTTTTAATCCTTACATCAACCATGCGAGTTGGCTCCTGTCATTATATGTGGGGAAACCAAGGTAAAGAGAAGTAAAGTGACTTCCCCACAGCTTGCAAGAGGCAAATCTTATATTCAAACTCTGGCCCTTTGGCCCCAGAGCCCTCCCTGAGGCGCTGCCTGTGTTGCGTTGTGTGAGTTCTGGTTTTAGAGGTTCCCTGTCAGTGTGTGTGATGTAGGATGCTGGCAGAGGGAGGAAGGAGGCTGGGGATGAGGAAGCCATCTGCCCTTGGTCTGCGCTCCTGCTCCCAGTACTCAGGAGGCCCCTTTTGTGGAAGACCTCTGTCACAAAGTGAGCGATGAATGTGGAGATCACTGGAGGACTGTTGAGCAAGCTCCTTGCTTTTGAAAAACAGGGAGGTGACCTTGCTGCTGGGTGGTATTCTCAGCTAGGCCATCCTGCCTGGCCCCTCCTCAGATGATATCCTTGGCTCAGTAGATCTGGACTGTATAAAAGAGAACAAATTCGGGGATTTTTGAATTGTATCCAGGGTGAAGCCTCCCTTTCTTTAAGGAGACCAGAGGACGCCCACTCAGTACTGGCCTGGAGGCTTGTGTCCTCATTCCCACTCTGTGTGAAGGTGGATGTGTCCCTTGCCAGCTCCAGGTTCTGAGATCTTGGTTCTCAATTCAGTGGATGTTTATTGAGTGCATCGCATGTGCTAGATGTTATGAGTTAAAAGGGGCCATGGTTATCCTAACGGTTTGTATTGTTGTTTCCAGAGTGGTTCTTTAGGCCACTGATTAAGTAATAACTTGCTTTTCAGATCTGGAAAGGAGACCAGCCTCTGGGTGTCTGTCATCTGTCCACTCTATGTAGCTCCATCGAGCAGTAAATGGCTGATAGCTCCCATTGGCTTTGGACTGCCATTTCATGCTTCATACCCTTAGTTTCTTAGTCCATACATTTTCAAGAACTTATTCTGAAATTTGAAGATGCCGACTGCCAGAATTCATTGTGCTGCATAATTAGACTCAGTCCATGTGATGGTACCAACAAGTTGTAAAATGTTTTTAGAGGTGATGTCAATAAAGAGGAAGAATTCTGCCCTGTTTAAAAGAAAATATTCTTTGTTTTTTCCTTTGGTCCAAGCTCCAGAACGAGCAGCTAGTGTCTGAAACTTCCTTCACAGGAGTGGCAAGCCAGCTCTAACATTAAACTGATGATCATGGTGTTTAAGAGAAGATAGCCCACGTTGGTGCCCCAAGCCCTGATCTGGGGTCAGGATCTGTGATGGGGATACTCAACTTGTTAAAGGACACCTAGGAACTTTCCTGGCCCCTGCCAGGTGACTTGCTGTGAAAGTTGTGTGTGTGTGTGTGTGTGTGTGTGTGTGTGTGTGTGTATGCTTTAATTAGTATAGTAGAAATGAGTTTTGGTTTTACTAATGGGGATATATTTTCAGAAAAGATCCAAGTTCTAGGCATTGATTCCTTGTAGACATAATTCAAAAACTAGATTCTGCTTCTCAAGCCCTGTTTTGTTTGCTTCTATCATTTGTGGACATTCAAAATTATAAGAAGCATTTTTTTATTTCAGTTAAGTATTACTTGTTTATTTCTGAACCATCAACGCATACAGAACAGAATTTACATCTTAACTTGTTCTTATGTGCCATTCTCATTTGCATCAGAGCTTCTGCACATACCTTCTTTTTCATCTTCCTTCTAAAAGGTTTTTTTTTTCCTGAGAAAATTCCAACAGTTTTTTTTCTTGCACAGTGTCTAAGGATAGTCTGCCATCCAGCCCATGGGCGTAAGCAGGTGAGCTTGAATTCAGGCAAAGATCCAGGCTTTGAGACTTACGCCAAATAACCGGTTTGACTGAAATTTTCACCTTTTCAGAGTCATCAGGTCCAGCTTCCTTGCAACAGGCTTAGGTAGACACGATTCAGTTGCCTAGAAAGTTCCTTGAGCCAGCTGGGGCAGGAGGGGTGGCTGGGGCTGGTGAGTGTGGAGCTTGTTTACTTAGCCCCATTGGAAGCTAAGCGCTGAATCTGACATTTTAATCTCTGAAGACACTGAAGTATAATATCAAATGTCTGACCCTGTTGACTGAGCATCTGTGAGTTGCATATGCTTAAAATAAATTTTACTCCTACCAAATTTCAGCAGCTTGCTTAAGAAAGTCATCCGTGAAAGCTTGAGTATAGGATAGAGTTGCCTTCTTTGTTCCACATTATACGCCATTTTGGTGGGTTCTCATGGAAAACCCCAGAGTCCAAATGTCTTTTCTGATTGTATCTGGAATATGCCTTTATCAAGAGTCTTGAATTGCAATTTAGTAAACTAATGGTTAGATGAGAATGTCTCAATCTCAGTTCTTTTTTTTTAATTAATTACTCTTTTTATTGAAGGATAATTGCACTACAGAATTTTGTTGTTTCCTATCAAACATCAACATGAATCAGCCATAGGCATACACACATCCCCTCCCTTTTGAACCTCCCTCCCATCGCTCTCCCCATCCCACCCCTCTAGGTTGATACAGAGCTCGTGTTTGAGTTTCCTGAGCCATACAGCAAATTCCCACCAGCTATCTATTTTACATATGGTAATGTAAGTTTCCATGTTACTCTTTTTGCACATTTCACCCTCTCCTCCCCTCTCCCCAAGTTCTCAAGTCTATTCTCTATGTTTGTTTCTCCATTGCCACCCTGCAAATAAATTCCTCAGTACCATCTTTCTAGATTCCATATATATGTGTTAAAATGCAATATTTATCTTTCTCTTTCTGATCTACTTCACTCTGTTCTAGGTTCATCCACCTCATTAGAACTCAAATGTGTTCCTTTTATGGCTAAGTAATATTCCATTGTGTGTATATACCACAACTTCTTTATCCATTCATCTATTGATGGACATCTAGGTTGCTTTCATGTTCTAGCTATTGTAAATAGTGCTGCAGTGAACAATAGGATACATGTGTTTTTTTCAATTTTGGTTTCCTCGGGGCATATACCTAGGATTGGGATTGCTGGGTCATATGGTGGCTTTATTCCTAATTTTTTAAGGAATCTCCATACCATCTTCCATAGTGGCAGGATCAATTTACATTCCCACCAACAGTGCAAGAGTGTCCAACACAGTTCTTGATATAGCCACAATTGCACCTGTTACCAAGTGGCCAGAAAACATGGCTTTGACTTAGTTTATTTTAGTGTATTTAATTATTATTACATGAATTAACCACTATTGTTCTTCCTTTGAGTAAAAAGACAGATATTATTATGTATGACAACTTTGGCTTTTATTTGCATTTTTTTCCTTTATGTTCGATCCACGGTGACAATTTGTGCTGTTCCATCCACAGTTTGAGCTCTGGGAATGAATCTGACTCAATACTTGCCCATAAGTGTCTAAAAGTCAAGTAGAGGAAGAGAGATCTACAGATAGCAAGTGTGAAAATGTCCCAGAAGCAGTGCTAGAATGCAATGCAAGATAAAGAAGTCTTCTGGTATTTAGTCCTTGCTTTAAATTCTGCCTGGAGAGAGGGCTAGGTATAGCACCAAATGGAAGGATCCCTCATTGGAGCCTGTAAAGAACTATGTGTATTTCCCCAGATAATATGATGCGAAGGACATTCCAAGAAAAGTGTCAAGAGTAGCAAAGTCCTAAAGAGTGCACTGGTTATCCATTGTGGTGGGAGGTGAAGGGAGAGCTGACGAGGCTGCAGTTGTTGGAGAGTTATGTGTGAAGGGAGGGGCGCCGTGCTGCTAGGAACTGGTGTAATGTAGTTGGTGTTCTGGAAAGAAGACTCTAGCAGGCTTGTGGGGAATGGGTTACACGGGCAATGGTAGAAATAGGGAGATGGGTGAGTCATGCAGAACGAGAGACTCAGGCAGATCTGGAGGTGGAATTGATTGATAACCGTATGTAACGAGTATAAGAAAGAGAGAGTCCCAGGATGACGCACAGGCTTCTGACCTGAAAACCTGGACAAACATAAATCCACTCACAGAGGCTGCAAATGCTCCAGGAGGAGTAGAGTCTGTGGGTGGGATTTGCGGTACTCTGATGGAAAAGTCCAGGAGGCAGTTGCAGTATACAGGTCTGGAGCCCAGGGGAGTGGTGGCCTTGAATTGTTGTTTTATTAGACATTTCAGCGTCTTTGGCTTGTGTTTGTCTTATGTCTTTGGCAGCGGAACATCTCCCTCCAGCCTGTTCCATGCTCTTTGTCACCATCCATGCTGAGCCTAGCCAGGTTCTAGATCACCAGCCGCTATGATTAGCAAGCCAGATGAGGTGCAGTTGTCAGCAACCATATATATTGTGCATGTAAGTGCATTAAGAATCATTCAGTTGTAATCATATTATTGTGTAATAATCATGTAAGTACGTTGAGAAGCATGTTACTATACTGCTGTACATTGTCAGATGAGAGTTCACCATTTCTTGTATAGGACAGCATCAGATTGCTCTTTTTTATATGTTAATGACGGAATTGAAAAAACTAGGAGGTGACTCTTCTTTAAAAAATGAAACAGAACAGTAGCCTTTGAACTTTGAACATTCCTCACCAAGAAACTTCTGGAAAAAAGGATGCCCGAGGTCAGTCCAGTCATCCATCTGGAGGATGGAGCACTGAACATACCTTCAAAAACTCCCTGGGTGGTTGTGAAGAACACATGAAGTGGTGTGTGCAGTTTGTCCAGAGAAGTTTTGTCTGTTTCTTGACTCCCACTTTTCACACATTACAAGGGTTTCCTCAAGATCAAGGAACTGGTTTCTATTTCATTAGTAAATGAGTCTCAAAGTTGCATTTTTTTTTCATGAGTTGATATATGAGAAGTCTGGTCCAGTGTCTTCTAAGTATGTCCCAAGCCAGCAGTAATAGCATCTTGAACTTGATAGGAATGTCCATTCCTGAATCCCCAACCCAGACCTCTCGATGAGGTGCTGGGGGTCAGGGTATGTGATGCACACCAGGCTGAAAGAGCTGCTGACATGCTGCCTGCAGAGCTGAGTCGGGAGAGGGACGCATGTAGTACAGCATCTCATGACAGACATGATAGGGGTTTGATGGGAGCCCAAAAAAGGAGCTGCATCTGTCTCTGTGACAGTGGCAGTGTCCCCAAAAGAGGACATTTCGTTGAACCTCAAAGGATGAGGTTTCTGCCTGGTCTCCATGCAAAGGGAAAAGAGAGAGGCAGTATTGTGGCTGGCACTCCTGCAGTGGGCCCACATGGCTTTTAGCATTTCCTGCTTCATTTTCTTAATAGTCATAAGGAAACTTACAATATCAAAAGTAAAGTGCATTTAAAAAATAAAATGGCCATTTGGTATTTTCTTAAAAAGTAACCAGATATGAAGGATTCAACTAGAATCTGGACAACAGTTGATAGTTTTAACATTCTCCCCAGTAACATGATTTGTCCCTAAAACTTGTTGTGAATAAGAAAAATGACCTTGTCCGATCTTTTATGGAACTCCTGCTACAGAAAGCAAAGAGAGAATGAAAACGGAAGTCTGCATAATTCTGGACACAATCAATACTTGTTAAACCACATTGAACTCAGAAAATCTCTCAAATTAATCGAGTCTGCTCACTTGTAAATTATAAGACATCTGTTTCCTGATTCACTGTTGAAAACTGGTTTACCTGTTTATTTGCAGAGGTCATTTGGAAACAACCAGGCGGCCTTGTAACAGGGGATTAATGGCTTTTGATGCTCCCTTGTGTACTGATCCCTGCCTTTATGTGCAAAGAAATATGGAGGTGGTTCTAGACCACTGTTTACTTAGAGCATTTCTGAAGGACTTTATTTTAAATGCAGCAGCGTGATACCTGATGGTTTTACTGCTAAAGACGAAGACGCCCAGGCCTGCTCATAGTGGGGGATGTCATGATGGCTTTAGCAGTTGTAGTCCCTTACACAGGAGATTATCATGGCCACTGGCTAAAGTTCCTTTCTTTTACTCTAGGTAAAAGCTTATTTTTCTTGCAGAAAACTGACTCACTGCTTATAGTCTCTCCAGGATGACAAGCTGAATATGTGTGAATGTATGTGAAAAACTGCATGTTTTACTTTCTTTGCCCTCACTCATAAATTCATCTCTAGTGTCTGGAATAGAACCAAATTATTTATTGAACCTGTGCAAGTCATTTAGGACAGGCAAGAGGTCCTGGAAATCTCTTGCGATTGTAAATGGGATTTCAGAAAGGTTTTCAAAACCTTCTTTTTTTTTTTAAATAGCAAAACCCTGTTCTACTTACCAGCAAATGCTGAATACCTGAAATTGTCAGGAGATTTCATTGCCATTCCTTTTCTGCATTTACACAGTATCTCATAGTTCATTTGTATGTGCCATAAGCCAGAGTAGATGGCTAAAATTGTGCTAAACAATATAAATTAAACTATTTTAAGTTTGTTGTAGTACTAAGTTGCAAGAGCCTTTTTTTTTTAAACTAAGGTATATTTTAACGTAATACTAGAAAGTTTAAAGATTACCATCTCTTTCACAAGGAAAAAAGAACCCAAGACTTCCAATTCCATCTACTTTTGATTAAGTCCAGATGAGTGACAAAAAAGCAAAAGGTGTTAATTGAAGCATTATTTTATCACCTGTTGGTGTTTAAGGTACTGATTTTAAATACGATGCATTTCAAGACTTTTTCTTGGTTTTGATTTGCTACAGAGTTAATAAAGAATCAGAAACCTTTCCTTATAGTTACTTCCTGATTGCTTTATCTCTTACCATTTCCTAGTACGTATGCCTGGAACATATTTACAAGTAAGAATAATGTATTACCTTAATCTGTCCTCCCTTCCTCCTTCCTCTCTCCGTTTCTTTTGTTTTTCGAAGCTGTTATGAGTAAGCCTTTGTGGAGAAAGAAAACTTTGACAAAAGATCACAATGAAAAACTTTGATAAGTGACTGTAAAAATATAGTGTATAATTTTTTAAGTTAGAAAGTATCAAAGACATTCATACTTATGATTATTTTTGGTACAAGTAAGCGTATTCATGTATCACTCCTTGAAAAGTGGCATTGCTCAAGGACTTTGTCTCAGTATGCATCTGAGTGTATTTTTTCCCAGTAATCTGTTCTTAGTTACAAGGGGGAAGAGAAAGCAGGCTAGAATCTACCTTCCCAGTTTCAACTTCCATAAAATAACTAAACCAGATGGTTCTGAGACTCCTGCCGACTGGAAGTATCTATGAAATTAAAAGCAAATCTAAATGCGTGCAAGATATGTATTTAAACACATTGATAACAAATGTATTGTCCCTATAATTTAGATGCTAAAACATTGATGTCATAATAATAATAACAGCTTGCATTTGTATAGCACTTCACAGTTTACACAATGCCTTAATATCCATCTTCCCAAGCCTCCTAACAACCCCACAGGATGGAGATAATTATTCACATTGGAGGTACAGGATTCAGGCTCACAGGCATCCTGCACTTTGCTTGTGGTCGCTGGACTAGTCGACACTTTGGTGCTGAGAGCTTTTCCTGCTTCACAACAGACACTGTTTTCGAACTACTGTATCAAATGTGCCCCAAACTCTCCTTACTCCTCGTTTGAGATGAGTTTTTAGCTGTTGATACCTCCTATCATTTTTAGTCCTATTTGTGAATCGAAAACTAACAGTATTCTTCAACATTTGTTATACTTCTCTTTTTTAAAATTAATTATTTATTTATTTTCTTTACATTATTGTGTTGGTGTTATACTTCTCTTAATTGTATTTAACGCCTCTCAGAAGTTCTGTTCCATTTTCGTTCCTTTCCTCTTTTTCCTCATGTTTTGAAGTATTTTTTGAGAGTTTTCTTACATATGTGTTAGACTATTTCATAAGATATAGGCAGTGGATTTATGAGCCTTGAAAACATTTACTCTAGAAATTAAATGTATAATTTTATTGTAGAGTCATAAACTCTCAAGGAGATGTGGGTTCGATCCCTGGGTCTGGAAGATCCCCTGGAGGAGGAAATGATAACCCACTCCAGTATTCTTGCCTGGAAAATTCCATGGACAGAGGAGCCTGGTGGGCTGCAGTCCATAGAGTCACAAAATTGAACAGGACTGAGCAACTGAACACACACAACACAAACTTATTTAAATTTTCCAGACCTGTAAATACTTGAAAAATGAAGGGAGAAGGCAACTTGATAGAGCAGTTGGATCAGTTAGCAATGCCTGTGGCAAAGTACGCTCATTTACTTACACGGTTCTCTGAAGAGTCATATCTGTGATTTAAATAAAGCACAGACTTCAGTTCATTAGGGTGTGTAAACAGCTATTATGAAAAGAGGCACACTCAATAAACAGTGTGCACTCCAGGATGGCTCAGAGCCTTTACACGAATCCATTCTGGATGGTATCATCCTTGGAAGCATGGACTTTAAGGAGAATTTATTACAAAAGTGAAATTGTTCCACTTTGAGGAGCTTTGTTAGTTAAACTGATGGAACAAGGAACATGACAGTGAATGGGTCCTTCATTTATGCAGAGACACCTTTTCTCAAAGAAATTCCAGATACAGTGTTCGTTCTCCTTTTGTTTGTCATTGTTTATTCCTAGCATAGTGGAAACTTTTCAGTACTCCAGCAGAAATTCCCCCGAAGCATGTTTCTATTTCATAATTATCAAGTGAAATAGGAGAAAGTTCTGTAAGTAAGCAGAATAATTGGTCTGCAGTGGCTGCCTGTGTATTACAGGTAGGTAATACCTACTTCAGTGAAGGTCTGTCACTGAGAGAACACGTGATCTTTGCAGCCTGCGATGGTGAACAGGCAGCTGGTGTATTGATTTCAGGGCCACTTTAGTAACTGAGCCTCTAAGTCTTGCGAAAGTTACTTGGACAAAAGCTATGCCATTTCAGCTTCAGTTAGCAAAGTCTGCCCAGCCAAGGCAGAACAGAAAGTTAAGCAATTTGGTGAAACAGAACAACGTAAGGAGTCAATCAGATGAGCTGCCCAGTCTTTCGCTTCACTTTCAGCCTCTTTTTAGGTACTCTTTTTTGTTTAAATGCATGTTTACCAGTGTGCCTGGTTTGGGGGAGGTGCTAAGTGCCCAAGCCCCAGGTGGTTGGAGGATTTGGGTTGGTGTCTCAAGTCCATGTTCCCTCATGACGTAGTGATTGTTCTTAAAGTCTCGAGTAGAAAAGCTAGGTTTTTAGATTGCTGAGCAGTGGCTACTAACTATGCATAATGTTCCCAGTTGCAAAAACAAAACATTCAAACTGTAGCCAGGGAAATAAGTAGTCAAAAGTTCCAGGTCTGAACCATCCTAGAAACCAATGAGAATGGGGTGTCTGATGCCTTGATGAGGACAGTTGTCAGAAGTGCCTGCTTCTCTCGCATTTTTCTTTCCTCCTTGGACTTCATTTTGGGGAGAGTTTGGACTTTATCCACCTTCTAATCTTATATCATCTCACCTAGGTGACAAGGGAGAGGTGGACCGAGGTGACAGTCACAGTGAAATGCAACAGTGGTGAACACAGGGCTGCTGAGTGCACATTTATAGAAGTTTTACAGGCTGGGTGACTTCTGCACACTATGTACAAGGTTGATTTTTAATTAAGACAGAACCACTAGGTAGCCTGTAACGTAATAACAATATGCAATCCTGATCTCGTGACTGTCACATGTCCTGTTCACAAGCTGCTCTGTCCAGCCAGAAAGGTCTCAGGCTGAGTTTGGGAGGCACTTTAAAAGTAACAAATGATTATTAATTAATACCCAGTGGTTTTGAAATGAGCCATCAAGCATGCCGACTCAGTGGCGTCTCTCGGGGATGGGGAGAGGGTAGGATCATGAAGTCTCTGTCTGTCTGGGGAAGCAGCTCTGGCCAGCGAGGTGAAAGCTGAGTGTGTCTCACGGGGAGGAGTGTGTCTGCAGAGGGGTTTCCCTAGAGTTTGATCGGTGACATTTCATAGAGCTTCACACGCATGCACACACCTCTGCCTCCTGGCTGGCCCTGATGGGTGGGAGCCGTGTGCATCCTGCCACATGCGGCTGGGACACGTTTGCAGGTCTGCACGTGTGTGCTGCCTCCAGAAGTGTGCGACCCCTGCCCTCTGACCACCCCGACTGTCTCTGTGGTTGATGTCTTTGCCACAGGTGCTTCAGGTCCCTTATCAATGATCTCTGCCCACTGATTGATACAGAATTGATTCTCCTGAAGAATCTATATCTGTTCGTAGTTTGGGGACTGTAAAGTGGAATATGTATGTCACTTATTAAAATGTCATTATTAAATGGGGGAAATGTCCCTGGGCTTCTTGACTCAAACAAGGAAAGAAGACACTTCCTCAGGCCAAGAAGTGACTACATTTGTGGGGTGAAGAGGATCTCCCAAAATGGAGGTCAACAAAGTCACATGTGCCAACTGTTCAGGGCTCTTGAAGTAACTACTCTCAAAACAAAAGCTTCCATTAGGTGGGTGTTTGTGAACCTCAGGTTCTGTGTCCAGAATTATCGTGTTTATGATTACTTTTTCCAGTCTACTGTTATTATGCTAAAGGATGCATTAGACCAGTGATTCTAGGACCAATCGTCATCAACATTTGACAGATGACTTTTTTTTTCATACTAGAAAAGGCAGTAATAACCTTCTTTATCGCTAGCATCTATTTGATGTTAAATTTTTTATAAACAGGACCAACAAAATGTGCACATGGGACTAAAATATAATACAAAATAGATTATGTCAGAAAATGTCTCGATCTGCTATGTGGTACCTTTTTGGATAAAAGTTACTGAGGCTCTGCCCCCTGAACACACACAGGATGGTGTGGGGTCTGGATTGGGCTTCACCTTTTGGTTGCTGGCTGAGCTGAGCAGCCCTGTGAGTCCTGGTTTCCTCATCTTTGGAATGGACACACCGTCATAGTGCTTATCTCCTGGTGCTACCAAGAGGATGAAAGGAGACGATTGTTTGGAAGATGGAGTGCATCCCAGGGGAGCTCACTGTGTCACTGTATAAGTGCTGTGCCTTGCACTCTGACCTCTAACCCTCACCACAACCTTTACGGTTCCTGTCCCTACACCGACCTGAGCTCATCTGCCCAGGAATGGTTACTCTGGACCCCGCTTGGGACCCGTGTCCTCAGCAGATGCCTGCCTCTGCCCCAGACACTCCCAGCTCTGGGTCCTGGGAAGGCTGTGGGGTCCCAGCAGGAAAGGCTCCCCAGACCCACTCTTTCCCACCATAGTGGGCCTCACTTTCCCTCCAAAGAGCACTGTTGCTGTTTTGTTCCTGGGGATCCCTGAGCCAGTTTTTAAAATGCCCCTGGTTTCATCGTACAACTTGATGACTTGCTGCTGCTAAGTTGCTTCAGTCGTGTCCAACTCTGTGCGACCCCAGAGACAGCAGCCCACCAGCTCCCCCATCCCTGGGATTCTCCAGGCAAGAACCCTGGAGTGGGTTGCCATTTCCTTCTCCAGTGCATGAAAGTGAAAAGTGAAAGGGAAGTTACTCAGTCCTGTCTGACTCCTAGCCACCCCATGGACAGCAGCCTACCAGGCTCCTCCATCCATGGGATTTTCCAGGCAAGAGTACCTGAGTGGGGTGCCATCGCCTTCTCCGACTTGATGACTTATTTCTGTGCTATTTGCACATTTGTGCTGCATTGTGGCCACGGTAAAGGGCCGTTTCTTGTCTGCTTTCCTTGCTAACCCTTCTCCTTTCATCACCACAGCACACATGGCAGGGATGGCCACACACATTTCCCAGCCTCTAAGTCTTCAGGGTCCCCTGGGCAGATGCCCTGTCGGTAGCCCTTGCCCCTCTCAGTCACAGTTAAGTTTTCTAAAGAAAGAAAAAAATGGAAGTGTATTTCCTCCTTCCAGTTGTTATTTGATCTGAAACTAATTAAACTGTTTCAGGTAGTGCTTCGTGCACTTGTGATGGGTCCTAAGCCACTGGCACATCCCACTCAGGGGCCACTGCCTTCATCCGGCACCAGCCTCAGAGCTTCCTTTGCTTTCCTGTTCTTCACTGAGTTTGTACTAAGATTTTCAGGTGCTCTTGTGGAGCCATGAAAATGCACCAGTTACCTATCATTCTTCCTGTCTATCTGTCTATCATTTCTATCATTGTTTTTGAATTTGCAAGATAACAGATGATCATGAATTAATACACTAGAGACTTGCTATTTCCTAGCAGCAGCATATAAAAGTTATTTTTAAAGTTGTTTTAAATCTGTGAGTAAAAATAAATGGCTTTTGCTGCAAGAAACACCAAAAATGGAAAAGCTACCAGTACAAAGTTGATCATTTATCTCATAGGCATTGCTAGCAGCATAGCTGCTTTATAAACAGTGAGAGGATTTATGAGACACTTAATTTACAGCTGGGTTGAAGGGCATTCTAACCTTCGCTCCGGGCCTTGCCACCCTTGAGCTCTCTGGAGTCACATGGTGCGGTGGTGGGGAGGTAGGTTGCCTGGGAGCGGGCTGTTTGAAAACAGGCAGGACACAGAGGGAAACAGTCAGCACTCAAGCAAACGTTTATTGTTTTAGAATATTAACTTTATGGCTAGCATTTCCTTTTTTAATTTTGAGAGTGGGAGAAAAGAAAATGTGTGGTTAGGAAGGTGAGGATTAAGGAAGTTAACCACTGTACATTACCTAGATAATGTTAGTGACAGTAAGTTCTTCACTTTCAAACCATGTTTTAGAGTGGGTGTTTGTCTGAACTTAATGTTTGAATCTAATTTTTTCTCAATTCTTTTTTTTTTTTTTTACTGAGTAGAGAAGTTCAGAAGACTTTTTAAATTGCTGTAGTTCTTAGAGAAAGCACACTGCAAACACTGCCCACGTTATGTGGCTATGAAGGGTGGTTTGTTGTCACAGCAAGGCTTTCTGTTGTTAGCTTTTTATTTTTAAAGAAGTACAGATTCACCAAAAGTTGCAAGCAGGCACAGGGAGGTCCTGTGCACCCTGCCCACTCCCCCACCCAAGTGGAACATCTCAGCAAAGTTATAACTATTCCGTTTGACATCTATATCTAATAAGCTAAATGCTCGCTGTTTTAATTCGCTTTTTAGGTGGTATTATATAAATTAGTCTTTACAATACTGTTTAGAAGGTAATTTCTTAAAATGAAATTTGTTGGTCTTGAAATTTGGAGACCACGGAGTCCTGAGGTGGGAAAGCTAATGAGGGATAGGTGAAGAACATAGATGAATAGATGGACAGAGGAATAGAGACAGATAGGTTGACTACATTTTTGTTGATTATTTGGACAAGCCAAACATTTTCTTGTAGTTTGGGGGTTAATTTGTCAAGTTCATATACTCTTCAAGTCAGAGTGGTTGGGTTTTTGTGTGTGTCCCATTATATTCATCCCATGTTTATTTTTGTCTATTTGGTCTATTTTGCCTTCTTTAAGTGCCCTAGAAAAGGTTCTTCTGGATTGCTGGTGAAGTCATGTTTCTTGATCCAGATGCTGATTCCACAGATATGTCACTCAGTGAAAAATTCATGGAGCTGCACATTTTTTATTTGTATACTTTTCTACATATGTGTTACACTATAATAATTTTAAAATATTGGAATCACAGTCATGCGATAGAGAAGATAAAAGATCTACAGGGAAAGCCAAGGTTTTAATTAGAAAAATCAGGAACTCAAAAACAGTATTGGACTTCCAAGTCAAGGCACTGCATTTGTTCTTTCTTTTGGTCTAAATAGCAAAAAGATCTCTCCAATTCAAAGTGAGACTGTTCTTGCTGTTACTGCAATTTACTCTAAGCCAAAGATGGAGAAACTCTATACAGTCAGCAAAAAACAAGACCAGGAGCTGACTGTGGCTCAAATCATGAACTCCTTATTGCCAAATTCCGACTTAAATTGAAGAAAGGAGGTAAACTCCCAGACCATTCAGGTATGACCTAAATCCAATCCCTTACAATTATACAGTGAAAGTGAGAAATAGATTTAAGGGACTAGATCTGATAGACAGAGTGCCTGATGAATTATGGACAGAGGTTTGTGACATTGTACAGGAGACAGAGTTTAAGCCCATCCCCAAGAAAAAGAAATGCAAAAAAGCAAAATGGCTGTCTGAGGAGGCCTTACAAATAGCTGTGAAAAGAAGAGAAGTGAAAAGCAAAGGAGAAAAGGAAAAATATACCCATTTGAATGCAGAGCTCCAAAGAATAGCGAGGAGAGATGAGAAAGCCTTCCTAGTGATCAATGCAAAGAAATAGAGGAAAACAATAGAATGGGAAAGACTAGAGATCTCTTCAAGGAAATTAGAGATACCAAGGGAATATTTCATGCAAAGATTGGCTCAATAAAGGACAGAAATGGTATGGCCCTAACAGAAACAGAAGATATTAAGAAGAGGTGGCAAGAATACACAGAAGAACTATACAAAAAAGATCTTCATGACCCAGATGATCATGATGGTGTGATCACTCACCTAGAGCCGGACATCCTGGAATGTGAAGTCAAGTGGGCCTTAGGAAGCATCACTATGAACAAAGCTAGTGGAGGTGATGGAATTCCAGTTGAACTATTTTAAATCCTAAAAGATGATGATGTGAAAGTGCTGCACTCAACATGCCAGTAAATTTGGAAAACTCAGCAGTGGCCACAGGACTGGAAAAGGTCAATTTTCATTTTAATCTCAAAGAAAGGCAATGCCAAAGAATGCTCAACCTACCACACAATTGCACTCATCTCACATGCTAGTAAAGTAGTGCTCAAAATCCTCCAAGCCGGCTTTAACAGTACGTGAACCATGAACTTCCAGATGTTCAAGCTGGTTTTAGAAAAGGAAGAGGAACCAGAGATCAAATTGCCAACATCCGCTGGATCATCGAAAAAGCAAGAGAGTTCCAGAATAACATCTACTTCTGCTTTATTGACTATGCCAAAGCCTTTGACTGTGTGGATCACAACAAACTGAAAAATTCTGAAAGAGCTGGGATTCCAGGCCCCCTGACTTGCCTCTTGAGAAACCTGTATGCAGGTCAGGAGGCAACAGTTAGAACTGGATATGGAACAACAGACTGGTTGCAAGTAGGAAAAGGAGTACGTCAAGGCTGTATATTGTCACTGTGCTTATTTAACTTATATGCAGAGTACATCATGAGAAACACTGGGCTGGAGGAAGCACAAGGTGGAATCAAGATTTCTAGGAGAAATATCAATAACCTCAGATATGCAGATGACACCACACTATGGCAGAAAGTGAAGAAAAACTAAAGAGCCTTTTGCTGAAAGTGAAAGAGGAGAGTGAAAAAGTTGGCTTAAAGCTCAACATTCAGGAAACTAAGATCATGGCATCTGTTGCTATCACTTCATGGCAAATAGATGGGGAAACCGTGCAAATAGTGTCAGATTTTATTTTGGGGGGCTCCAAAATCACTGCAGATGGTGACTGCAGCCATGAAATTAAAAGACACTTATTCCTTGGAAGGAAAGTTAAGACTAACCAAGACAGCATATTAAAAAGCAGAGCCAGTACTTTGCCTTCAAAGATCCATCAAGTCAAGGCTGTGGTTTTTCCAGTGGTCACATATGGATGTGAGAGTTGGACTGTAAAGAAAGCTCAGCACTAAAGAATTGATGCTTTTGAACTGTGGTGTTGGAGAAGACTCTTGAGAGTCCCTTGGACTGCAAGGAGATCCAACTAGTTCATCCTAAGGGAGATCAGTCCTGGGTGTTCATTGGAAGGACTGATGTTGAAGCTGAAACTCCAATACTTTGGCCACCTGATGCAAAGAGCTGACTCATTGGAAAAGACCCTGATGATGGGAAAGGTTGAAGACAGGAGGAGAAGGGGACGACAGAGGATGAGATGGTTGGATGGCATCACTGACTTAACGGACATGAGTTTGAGTAAACCCCGGGAGGTGATGATGGACCGGGAGGCCTGGTGTGCTGTGGTCCATGGGATCACAAAGAGTCAGACGTGACTGAACAACTGAACTGAATTAAGGTTATTTTAAATATAGGGTTAAAACAGGATAGCATTCCAGTGGCATACTCCTCCTTCTTACGTATATATAAAAATCCCCACAAAGAGAGCCTCTTTTAACAGGTATTTACCAACAGGAGAATTCTTGCATAAAGACAGTGTCATTCAGAGATAACCACATCTTCCTTCCCTGCCTGTTACCTCCCAGTGTCAGGCTCTTGTGGACCTATATTTAGACACACACAGGGAAAGAGAAGAGACTACCAATCCCATGGTAAAGAAATGGCCAGTGTGTGGTCCCATCCCGCAGATCCTCTTTTGGGACTCTCCAGAGACTCCCAGATCTGGAGGCCGGCTGAGCTCTGGTTCTTACACCTGATATACCTGTTACACTGTGCTTACAGTACCACAGGGGCACTTTATCTTAATAGATTGGCATAATTTGGCAGAACTCAATAGGCATGCATTAAATATTTGCTGCATAGACTCTGTACCAAAAAGCTGCTGGGGACTGGCTTCCATAGTCAGAACATGCAGTCTCTGCCCATAGGGAGCCTTCGGTCCAGAAGCCTATTCTTTTCCTTGCATTTCCGAAAGTGAGAACTTAATGTGGTTTGTGAGTTCTTCAGAGCCCAAGTGACAGTCACACAAAAGCTGAACGGGTTCAGTGGGTGCTGGCATGTGGATTTGAAGCATGGTGAGGCTCTCAGAGTCCTTGCAGCTGTCTCAGAGCCTCTGACCCACTTCATTTTCTTAATAATCATGTAAGTATAGCCCCATTTGCATTTTTGATCTCTTTATCAGGAACAAGTCCCAAGCTTCTGTGTTCACAAAATAACTGACGTGGTTCAGAAAATCTGAACTCCTTTTATGTTCTAAGTCAACATCTAAAATCATTTACCATAAGCGTAATAGTTGTAAGCGAGAAAATTTCAATCCTTTCGTAAAGCTGCCAGAAAGATACTGACTTCTTTTTTCTGTTCAAAATACTTGTTAATACTCTCCTCAAAAGGTCTATCTCTGTTCTGAATGCCCATTCTAAGATGGTTGTTTTGACACTGGGTGGGAAGTTGGGGCAAGGAGATCCGTGGATTTGCTGCTGGGAGGGAGTCTCCCAGGCTGTCTAGAACATTCCATGGCTGAGTCTGGTGCCGTGTACCCTGGCATGTTAGTGGGGCCTGCGATGGACCAGGAGGGTGGTTGTGAAAGGAGACCACGGTCTCAAGTGGGTGGGCATTAGGCAAGAGTGCACACAGGAGAAGTAGACTGTGGGGCGTCCCCGTACCACAGGGGCCACCACAGTGGGCATGAGACAGAGCAGGCAGGAGGGCGGAAGTGACGGGAAGCTGGAGGGAGACCTGGCCTACAGCACTGGTGTTTTCCTCAACAGCGACTCTTCCTCCAGAGGGAGGGGGCTGTGAAGAACCCAGAGGTTCACAGGAAAAGTGCTGAACAAACCCACCACCGTGAAGGTGTGTTGTTCCTACGCAACTCTGAGCCCACCATGCGACCCCGCATGGGCTGGCTGCTGGCAGCAAATCCACTCCCACCTTGAGCTTATTCAGCAGTGGTGCCAATGGTGAAGCCGCTCTAAAGTTGTTCTCAAACTTGGAGGTCATAGATGTACCCTTTGGGGGAGAGCCTGTGGATTTCATGAGATTTTAAATCCTATTTATTCATTTTGAGGACAATCTAAATTCTTTTGAACTTTTGTGCAGACTGAACCACTTTGTAGCGGTAGATCACCAGCTGATGGTGTGTGCAGGTGAACCTCGCCCTCCAGTGATACCTCAGCGGTCTCCTGTGTGGGAATTAGGAGAAAAGAAAGCTGTCCACCGAGCCACATGTTTACTGTGTGTTTCCCTTCTCTTCTGTAGTTTAGGCTGGCACAGACCATGGCTGCCAACTATTTCACTCATTTTTTTCGTTGTTGATAGCAGGAAGATGAGTCTAGTACGGGTAACCCAGTAGTGGACAGAAGCAGAGATGTATGGATGAACTTTTTATCATTTCAGAGTTTCTCCAATTGGGGTCCAAGGGAAATTGTTTTTCTGTTAAAAAAAAAAATGTCCATGCAGTATTAAATGTGAGCAGCTTCACTATAAATGAATGAAGCTCTGAGGAACAAGCAAGCAGTTAGGTTCTTTTTCTACATACCATAGCAGGGGCCGGATCATCAGATGCTCCACTGACGTCAAGTAGCAGAATAAACTTGGGATTAGAAGTTCTTTTGGACTCTCCCCACTGTGTGAGGAGCCTGGAAGACAAGTGTGGAGGGTGGGAGAGAGCGGAAGTGGAGGACCAGTGATGAGAACTAAGGACACCTAATGGGAAGGGCAGAAACTCTCAGGGGCCACCCCAGAGTCTGCAGGTGGACAGGGAGGTGAGTATGCAGGGATGCAGAAGGGCAGCCGAGGCTCCTAGAGGTACAAAGCGTCAACTCTGAGTCCAGAGTGGAACAGCCTGGCTGGGGCAGAGCCCCTCTGTCCCGGGGGTGGTTGGAGACCGAGCATCATCTGCAGGGTTACTGCTGAGGTCTGCATTTATCAACAGTGTCTAGGAGCACTTGAGTGTGTAGGTATTTAAGGAAGAATTTCCACGCATCCATGCTTGTTCACACCCTCTCATGCTGTCACAGTGGCTACAGAGGAAGCACGGCCTGACATGCACCCAGCAGCCCTGAGAGCAGGGAGCCATCCCTAAGCTACTGAGGATGAAGGAAAGAGATGGGTGCTCTCCAGGCACCCGGCTGATATCATCTCTTTCCTAGACTGACTAACTAATCTCCAATATATGACTGTCCCTTAACGCATGCACTGATGATGAAGCAGAGATTCAGGGCTCTGTGAGGGTCACAGTGTGTAAGCAGGTGTTTTTAAACAAGTTTGGTAATACATGGGGTAGATCCAGCCTTGTCTCCACTGGCCCTTGTTAACAACAAAGAAAACTGCTTATTGAAGTTTTATTGTGGGGATGCCTCTCCACATCAAGCTTGGAATCTGGCCATGTGAGCTCAGAGGCATGGTTCCACCTAGGGAAGCATAAGAAGTGGATTATACCTCTAGCTATATTGCCTGTAAGATTTCTGCAGAACTGCTATATACATATATTCAAAGAAATATTCATCTTAAAGTCAGGTAGGCTCGAGATGCTTAAGAAAAAGGTGAGCTTGGGAGACTGTGTAGTTACATGCATCCTCTATTTACTATAATGACATCAGGGAAAAGCTTTGATAAGTACTAAGTGGGTGAATCAGACCTTTACAATACCTTTTACGCATTGCTGTTTTTATTTCAAGGCTGATTTGAACTATTACAGAGTAATATTTTAAGTGCTTTCCCAACTCTCCTTTGCTCTGCATTTTCCCATCAGGTCACTGGATTACTGGAGGGAGATGGTCTTTGTTTTTGTTTTTCAGTGTCTACTTATAAAACATGTCTTTTGAACTACCATGTTTCAGAGATAGCATGCCTTTTCCCAGAAAATCTCAGGTTAAGATTAAATAGGCACTGGATGTTTATCCGATTTTGTTTATGGGAGCACGAGAAATTTGGTAACCTTTGTATATACTTTACGCTATTAACTAGGTAAGAGGTCATTGGAACTTTTAAAATTCCACTATAAACTTCTAAAATTGTCAGGTCAAGTCTGTTGCATCAGAAGATATTTGCTGTTCATCCAGGAATAAAATCAGCTATGTGAAAAGGAGTGGGGTTCTATTTGGAAAGCTACATCCAGTGACAGAAGCCCCAGCAACATCAGATTTTTCAGGAGTTCACAAGGCCTTTCTGCACCGGCCACCTTGCTGGATGCCTGAGCCTCTGTGATGGGAAGTGTTGTAAATCCACACACAGTCAGTCATTGATTGTGGAAGAAATTATATATAAAGCCGCAGAGTGAGCCTGAAGTACTGTGTACTTCTTTTATGGCATTCTAAATTGCATTATCATTATTTATGTTCTGGTACAAATTTCTCACTAGACTGTAAACTCTATGTAAAAAGCAACTATCTGATTCATTCATCCCACAATGTTCAGCCCTATCCCAGGTACACAGTAGACACTAAATAAATACTGGCTGCACACATTGAACATGTCTAGGGTACGAATGGATTTCAAATCAAATTCTGAAATCTGAACACATCTTTATTCACCAGGAAGCATGAATTACTTTTTAAAGGCAGTGGTGGGGGAACTTTTTAAACCAACAAAAGATTAGATTATAATTCATGAATTTTCTCATTGGCCTTCTTTAATTTTGGAGTACGTAGAAAAACAAGCATGTCTGAAGGAAAATACCAAATGTTTTATTATTTTACTTTTCAGAGAATTCGTCTCTAAAGTGGATAACTTATATTGGTTTCAGTGTATTTTGAAGGAATTAGTAGTTGGATTAGAATTGAGTTATCAAGGAAAAGCATATCTTAACTTCATGCATCTATGATTAGGCCTCTTTGAATAGAAGGGTCTGAACTTTATCTGCCATATCTACCATCATCCAAAGAACTCAGAAGTACAGATTTCTTTCTTTTTTTAAATTCAATTTAGTAGAAATTGGCAGGCAGTTCAGAGTAATATCTGATCTTCAGAGTGTCCTTAGTAATTGAAAGAAAACTAATTATTTTTGTGTGGAACTCAGTAAGATGACTTTAAGTGCATTTTAAAAGGTTATAACTATGACAACTCTTAAATATTATGACCAAAAAGAATAAGTTTCACTTTCATTTATTTTGGAAATAGGTATTAGCTATAACCTCAAGAAACATTATAAACAATGAGTTTGCTTTATGCCAGAGTGTTGTGAAAGTCAAGTGGTTGGTGGTTATTTGTTACTGAAGTTATGTCCTATCTGTCTGTGTGTCTGGATCTGCCCAGGGTTGGCACATTGCTGAGAAGACCACAGTTCCAGTTGGCACTGGTGTTAAAGAACCTGCCTGCCAATGTAGGAAACCTAAGAGACGCAGGTTCCATCCCTGGGTCAGGAAAATCCCCTGGAGGAGGGTATGGCAACACACTCCAGTATTCTTGCCTGGAGAATCCCATGGACAGAGGATCCTGGCAGGCTACAGGCTGTAGGGTCATAAAGAGTCAGAGATGACTGAAACAACTTAGCCCAGGCAGTAAATGAGGACTTTTCAATGAAGTAAAATTGAACGTCAAGGACAGGGAAAGCAAAGATCATTTAATTCTGTGATTCATATCCAGAGTATTTTATTCTTTTTTGTACTCTGTGCAGGATTCCTGTTTCATTTTATATTTCCATGTCACGTGGATGTAGCTGAGTCTCCTTTACAAAGGCTATTCATGTAATTTACTCTATGTAAGTGTGTGAGGAAGCTATAAAATTCTGAACCATCAACCAGGTAAACTTTTGAATCTCCAAACCAAAAGACATAGAATAGAGGGAATCAAAAAAAAAAAACTCAACAAAATAATGACAGCAGGTCAAATTTTGCTGCCACACATGAGTCTGAGGAGGAGCCCTGGTCTTAACTTTGCTCGTACACATTAAACTAATAGTTCTTTCTTCTTTCCCATTTACCTCTGGAACTGGAAATTAGCATTGTAGGTGACAGTGACTTTACTGGGATGTAGCAGCTGTCTGTGAATTTCGTTTTGTTGTTTTTAAAACAGACTATCACATGTACATGTCAAATGTTATGATAAGCTGGTTTCCTTTAGAAATACTTATTTTATTTCAAGTGAAACTTCTCTCTCCTTCACACTGCCAGTAATAACTGACTACTGTGAACAAGCTGTTACCCTCAAAGTTAGGACTTGAGTTGCAAATCAGCTTAACAGAGTTCAGGAATATGGAGGTCTAGACCAGCAGTTCTTAACTGGGAACAATTTTGCTTCCCCCTAACTCCTCCAGGGAACATCTGGCAGTGTCTGAAGCAGTTTCTGGTTTTCACACTGGGTGTGTTACAGGCGTCTAGTGGGGAGAGGCCAGGGACAGCCCCCACCACAAAGAATGATCCCCAACCCAAATGTTAGTGGTGCCGAGGTAGGGAAAGCCTGGGCTAGGCCAAAACCACTCAATTCGGCTCTTACTCATCCATCTGCTTTCACATTGCACTAGAATACACTCACGGGCTTTATTCTTCTTGCTTTGGAGTTAATTACTCCTTCTGCGTTTTCTGTGTGCTTGGCAGTGCAACAGAGGCTTGGAGTTTGGCATTCCTGATGGCTTGCTCTCAGGCCAGCATTCCACCTCCACCTGCAGCAGCCTGTCCAACCTGAAAGCTTACCAAGTGAAAGCAAGAGTCTGTGAAGACGCCTTAATTATACCCACCCATAAACTCGCTCAGAAAGGAATCTGTGAAGTCCTGGAGTTAGAAACTGGCTCTCTCACTGTTGTAGAAACAACGTAAATTTCACATAAAACACATGCCTTTCTTTTCCCTTCTTTTGTCTCCATCCTGGCGATTCAAAAGTGCCATTAGGTGAAGAAATCTCGCCCTGCCACTCCCCAGAATCAGAAGAAAACCCAGCTTGTTCTAGCCCAGCTTTGTCATGGAGAGAAGGCAGCTGCTCTATTCTGAAATAGCCTTTCTCTGATAGCAGTTCACCCGAGGGTAAAATGCATTTAACCGTTTGAATTACACAATGAACAGTAAATGCATGCCTGTTTCTGCTTTATGGTACTTGAAAGTGGGACTGTGGGTTGGGGGTTTATATCACTACACGTCATAGCCTAGCAGAGGGGGACGAAGCTTCTTCCAGGCAGGGGTCAGCATGTCAGTGCTGGGGTGCTGGCCACCAGCTGCGGGAGACCCCTGGAAGGGCCAAGTCCCCATGCTCTAGGCCATGCCTGAAGGGAGAGTCCTGGAATGGGGCCACACACCTGGGGGGTATTCCTTGGGCATTTGGGCAGGGCTGGTGACCCAGGGTCCTGTTGGACTGTGAGCTTGAGTTCATTGACAGCCCCCACCCCAATAATTCATGTGTCTCATAAAACAAAATAATTTCTTAAACTTTGAAGTCGTCCCTGTAAATAGTGCCTGACATACACCAAGGGCTCAGTAAGTATCTGTTGAGTGAATGAATGGGTTCAGAACGCTATGGGCTCTTGCTCCAGTTCTCGTTTACCAGAGAAAGAAACTTGAGGCCCACAGACAACCCACGATTGCCAGGTGAGAAGTTTGCTTTCATGGCTCGTGGGCTGCAGGGCTGTGGTTGGTGTGCTAACACGGACCCCAGGGAAACAGTCATTCAGTGGACGGTGCTGCACGGACCCCCTCCCGCTCCTGCTCCAGCTTCCTTAAAAAGAGCCTCCAGGTTTGCTTAAGCTGCAACTTCCCCAAGTCTGCATCTCCCCAGTGAGAAAAAAAATCAAAGAATAGATAGAATGGGGCTGAAGACCTCAACATATTAGTTATAAAACAATGAAATAGATGTTTTCAAATGTCTAAGTCCATTAACGAAGAAGGCAATGGCACCCCACTCCAGTATTCTTGTCTGGAAAATCCCATGGACGGAGGAGCCTAGTAGGCTGCAGTCCATGAGGTCGCTAAGAGTCTGACACGACTGCGCGACTTCACTTTCCCTTTTCACTTTCGTGCATTGGAGAAGGAAATGGCAACCCACTCCAGTGTTCTTGCCTGGAGAATCCCAGGGACGGGGGAGCCTGGTGGGCTGCCGTCTATGGGGTTGCGCAGAGTTGGACTCGACTGAAGTAACTTAGCAGCAGCAGCAGCAATTCCATTAAGCAAGATTTTTTTTTAATGTTTATTATATATATTGGTTCTTGCTCTCTCTATATGAATGCAATACAAGTTAGAGAACCAAACTGATAATTTTTTAAATAAAGTAGACACATTTAAATTAAATTTAGTGTGACTAGAGCCAGCTGCATAACTGATTGAACTTAATTTGAATTTCTATATTGTATGATTTTCCCGGTAATTGACCCCATTTTCCCATCTGTAAAAAAGGGGTTAGACCTCATGGTAGTTAAAGTACCTGTTCCGAGTTCAAGGAAAATTTTCTAACAAGAGGTCTCTGGTCCCAGTCCACATGGGATCTTGCAGCTTCAGAATCAGCAGTACCACTTTGTAACTATGAGATGCTCCTCTGTACCTTAGCTCCCTCACCTGCCAGATGCCAGCACAACGGCAGCAGGGGTTAGGGACATGATGAGGGTTCAGAGAGGTGATGTATGAAAAGTGCCTGGCATGTAGAAAGTGCCCAGCAAACATTAACTATTTTACTGCTGCTGCTGCTGCTTTGATTATTGATGTTGTGGTTTCTAGACTTTTACCAGTAAGGTAACCATGAATTGCATTCAGTGGTTTTTGGCTACTTGAAATGTGGCTTGTCCAAACTAAGATGTGCTATGAGTCTAAAGTAAGATTTCTCATATACTTTCTCTTGTACTAAATCTTAACACTTTTTGAAATTAATTACACATTGAAATAAAAAGATTTGGGATATATTGCACTAAATGAAGTATGTTGTTAAAATGTATTTCAGCTATTTCTTTTTGCTTTTTTATTAATGTGACCTGGAGAAGGAAATGGCCGCCCATTCCAGTTTTGCCTGGGAAAATCCCATGGATGGAGGAGCCTGGGGTCACAAAGAATTGGACATGACCGAGCAGCTAACTCTTTCACTTTTTCACTAGAAAATTTTAAATGACATATGTGGTTCATGTGACATTACTGGATGGTGCTGTGGGCAGCCAGGGTCCCTGAAATATGGTTTTGTTACAGTCTGACCACATCTCCTGGTCTCCTCCATTTCCAGTCCTCAAATCATGGGCCTGAATCTTTAGCTTTTTTTAGGCCTAATCTCTGAAGGGTTGGCCCAAATAGATTGAAAATAAGCATCCAAGCAAATAGGAATTTAATTTGCTCTCTTACTGTTCGGCTCTGGCCAAGGGGAGGTCCTATTTAAGCATAAATCTGCCCCCAGTGAATGAAGGGCAGTCCAGCTTCTTGCCTCTCAGAGGCCCACTGAGAGAGTGTCACTGGCCTTGCCCACGGCTCTCCTTTCACGGGCAGCTCATGGCTTGGTGCTTTTTCAGTTCATGGTTCCTGGCTTTGTTCCTTAGACTCATGTTAGTGTTCAAGTTATTCTTGGGAAAAAAGTTCTCAGTGGAAGGCCGTGCATGCACAAAGCTACTTCCCGTGCACATTTTATATTAAGGACTCTGGGAAGGGAAGGACTCTGCAGTGAAGAGGCCTGTCTGACGTTGTCACTACCCACGGTCACTCAAGTTTATTTGACCACAGAATCTTTTTCAAAGAGCACCTGTAAGACATCCCACTGCCCGCCTGAGACAGTTTCAAAAACATTCTCTTAATGAAAAGGGCCCGTTCACATGAACAATGTTTTCTGGGAAGGCAGGCTGAAACATTGCCCTGGAAATATGAGCCTGCTTTTTGTTGATTGCCTTTGCTGGAGGAAATCACTGATAACCGTGCTTCTCTAGAAAGAGTGAAGGGAAAACAGTAACTGCTCTTTTACTAGTATGTCAACCTCTTATGAGTACCGTTCTTTTTTTTCTTTTTGGTTTCTCAAACAGTATTGAAGGAATGCCCTGTTTAGATCAATAAAATAAGAAAAAAGCTATGAAGGGTTTGCCTTAAATTTATTATTCTTTATAATCCGTTTCCTGACAACTGTTGAGACATCTAATGAGAGACACAAATCTGACAGGACCACTCCAGCAAAACTGTAAAGTAACGAGAATGCAGCCACACAGTGAGGAGGTGGCCCTGCTGGAGATGGCAGGCCAGCGGGAGTCACACAGCTGGGCACGAGCACCAGCTCAGAGCCTTCTGGTTTCAGGGAGCCTTTGCAGTTTCATGGTCCCAACCACAGGCCCGCTTTGATTGCTGCCTAAGTCATAGCAGCATGCCCAGCTCAGGGTGGGGGGGGGGGGGAATCTCCTCCAACATCCAGTTACTCCAGATTTCAATTTAGAGGATTATGCATTACTTTCATATTGTTATTCAGAAAACCTTATTTATCAGAAATCTGAAAAGAAAGAAGTCTAATACACTCAATCCAATTTTTTTTAATGAAAATGTATTTATGTATTTGATCTGGCCTGCTGCTTTAAAAAGATTTAAATTAGGATGAAAGAAGACTGTGCAACCATATGTCTGATAAGGGGTTAACTTCCAGCATGTATACAAGGAATTCATACAGCTAAATCAATAGCAAAAAAACACACAAGTAATCTACTTAAAAAGTGAGCAAAGGACCCAAATGGATATTTTTCCGAAGAAGACATAACACATGGCTGACAGATACATGGAAATGCAGATTGAAACCATGAATATCTTTTCATACCTGTCAGAATGGCTATTATCAAAAAGATAAGATGTAACAAATATTGGTGAGAACGTGGTGAAAAGGGAACCCTTGTGCACTGCTGGTGAGAAAATGAACTGGTGCAACCACTGTGGAAAGCAGTATGGAGGGTCTTCAAAAAACTAAAAATAAAACTACCATATGACCCTGCTACCCCATCCCTGGAAACTAAATCAGTATCTCAAAGAGATATCTGCACCCTCGTCTTCACAACAGCCAAGATATGGAAACAATCTAAATGTCCATTAGTGAATGAATGGATGAAGAAAATGTGATGCAATTTTTTAAAAAAGGAGGAAAGCCTGCTATTTGCAAGAACATGGATAAACTTGGAGTACATTATCCTAAGAGAAACAAGCCAGACAAAGAAAGACAGATACTGCATATCATCACTATGTGTGGGATCTAAACAAACAAAGGAACACACTCTGAGTTTGCAGGAAGAGAATAGAGTGGTAGCTGCCAGGGGCTGCCTAGGGGAGAGGGGTTGGGGGAGTGAGGGGTGCAGGTGAAAGGGCATAGACTTTCAGTTGTAAGATGTACAGCTTCTGAGGATCTGATGTATAGCATGGTGACTATCGTTAATCATACTGTGTTGTCTACTAGAAATGTACTGCTAAGAGAGTGAATCTTAAACCTCACTACACACACAAAAAAGGCAACTGTGAGGTGAAAGACGGGTTAAAAGAAATCATCTGAATATTCATATTATGTATTTTGTGACAGGGCTAGAAAATAATCAGTCAAAGATTCATATTTTCCCTAGGGAAAATATTCTATTGAGGAGCAGAAACTTTCATTTTTATCTCTTGATTTTCTTTTCTTAATACATAACATATATTATACCACTGTCTAGGTATATTATAATCAGATGATCACTTATTACAGGAGTGTTCTCAATATATATTTTGTCAACAGGGGTGATGATCAAACTGTTTAGGCCTTCCTGTTTTAGCTTCGTCCACTGGTTTTCCATCAGTAATGAGGGGTATTTAAAATAATTTTTTTGTAATGACGTGGCTTCTCTGGGTTGACATGTGGGCCTAGGTAACAGCATATGCGTGGTCAAGCTGTGTAAGCTGGCTCCAGGGCCCTGCATGGAATCTGAGTTACAAGTGCAAATGAAGTTGGTGAAGGTTATGTAAACTCAGCTGCCTGATGGCCTCTGGGAACCTTGGACATCCCTGTAATTTACCTTTGGAGACATACATGTGCATCTTTTCTGGTATGATAGAACCTTCCATGGTGCTTTTACAGTGATTTTGTCTGTCTGTTTTTTTTTGGTTACCAGACTTTCATGGAGCTGATAGAAGACAGTGGTTAAAGGCTACTCTTTATAGACAGACTAGGCTCAAACTGAGGGTTCCGAGGGCACGATCCAGTGCCCGAGTCTTCGCTTGGGACTTGAGGGGAGCCTCCAGCGTGGTCACCACACAGGACACTGCAGGATGAGCAGTGTGGCTGCTCACAGTGACCAGTCCCTGCTCTCCCAGGGCACAGTTAGGTGAACTACAGGACAGCTGATCCAGAATTCACACAAGGATTGTCTTCTTGTGAATGTAAGGCTTCCCTGGTGGCTCAGACAGTAAAGCGTCTGCCTACAATGCGGGAGACCCAGGTTCGATCCCTGGGTTGGGAAGATCCTCTGGAGAAGGCAATGGCACCCCACTCCAGTACTCTTGCCTGGAAAATCCCATGGATGGAGGAGCCTGGTAGGCTACAGTCCATGGGGTCGCAAAGAGTTGGACACGACTGAGCGACTTCACTTTTCAAGAATGAAAATAGCATAGAATGCTGGTGACTCTCAGACAGGAGTTGTATACATCAAATACAAAGTTTCTCTTAATTAAAGGGCATCCAAACTATTGGTACAAATGGTGTGGACAAGCTACGTATACACAGCAAACCTCAGCCAGAAAAGGCTTTCCTTTTTCTGTTAGTATTTCCCATACTTTCCACTCTGATTTTTGATGTAGACACCGACTAACCCTGGTTGTCTGCCCTGCTTCCTGAATACTTTGTCAGGATCCACAACAGGAGGAGAATCATTGGTTTTATGGGCCGGGTGTTCAGATTATACTAAACAGTGGGAATAAAATCATCAGACTTTTCTTGCCTGAAGTTGGTAATACTACATGTATATCTTTTCCACAAGTATTTTGCTGATGTTAGTTGTAGCCTGCCTGCTGATATGGTGTCTGTGGAACATACAAAGGGTGACCCTGTATTGAAAATAAATCCCCCAAAAGTTTTTGTTATCATTGTCTTTGAAGGCCCCTGATTCTCTGAATGATGTCACAGTCAAGGGTGTCATCTTGTCTTTGCTGTAATTGATCCAGTGCTTATAATTGCTCTCAGAGATTAAATTTTGCAGGAGTTGTATTATCCCTTTCTAAATGCTTACTATGTTTAACCAGCATACCTTTCTAGAAAATTTAATCTATATTTAATATAGTTTTTTTTTTAAAGAAAACAATGGTGTTGTGTGTGTTGTGTCTAAGACTAATTCACCTCACTTCCACCACCCCCCATGGTTTTAAAAGTAAGCAAGCATGGTTGTGATATGAGATTCAAAAAGTCCCAAGTATTATCTATACACACACTTGCCATTTGACAAGAACAGTAAGTCTGAGAAGTAGTTTGAAGTCCTTGTATTAGAAAAAAAAGTTCTGAGTCAACATTTTCATTCCCTGTGAATGATCAGTGGAGATGTGTAGCCAGAAGCACTCACTCTTTCGGTGCCTACATAGACGGGGTGCTGTCTGAGGCACCATGTCTGCAGGTGACAGGGCTGGAGGACCACGTGACGGACCGCTGGAGCCATACCCAGATCTTCTGAGTTCAGTTGCTTCTGTAACACCAGAAAGAGGAAAGTCAGGCTAGAAGGATCACAGAAACCAGCCAGCTTAATTGTCACAAAGAAGACATTGAAGTGGCATGGAGGCCTGGAGTGGCTATGCATTACTAATTGGAAGCACAAATGCCCTCCAGTACATTGAAGATAGAACTAGAAACTCAAAGTCCTATATTAAAATAGTATTTTCAACCCTTTAAAATAAGTGGAAGTATTACCTACTTTTAGTATGTATGCTTTAGCTACATGAAGTATTTTGATATTGTTGACTTTTTATATCCAAATTAGCAAAGTATGATTTCCATCTCATTATAAATTATAAAATGATTTTTACTGATTGCATATAGGGCTAATGATTTATTGATATGTGCATAGAAAGTCTACCCCAGCTTCACAACCTAGGAGGCATGAAGAGAGTAGAATTTTAACATGGGTTTTATTAGGGAAAACCCGGAGCTGTGGCACCCTCCTGGCCATGGACTCTGAGTGCTCAACCCTTCCTCACTGTTTCACAAGATGCACCATGGACTCCCACTGGTCTGGCAGACCTGTCAGCCCTTAGATGGGCTCTGGGGAAGGAAATTAGATCCTTTGCGCACAGGTCACATTTGCCAGTTGGAGACTAGCTGTTCCAGGCCTCTCTCATCCTCCTACAGACCTTCCCCTGGCAGCCCAGCCACAGCCCCTGGGCCTCCCTCACCTTTCCCAGGGCTGCGGGTGAGAGGCTCTGGGCAGCCTGGAACCACGGAGAGAGTCAGGGGAGGCCGCCTCAGAAACCAGCCCACAGGGAGGGGGCTCTTTCATGTATGAGTAATAAAGAAAATCAAGACTGTCCACAAGCTCAGAGGAATGCAAACCCCTTGCTTAGAAGATTTCTCTTCCTTTTTAAAGATAATAATATTTTATTGTACATATTTACCACATTTTATTGATCTATTCATTCTTCAATTGACATCTGGGTTGCTTCTATGTTTTGGCTGTTGAGACTAATGCTGCTTTGAAATGGGTGACCGCCATCCTTTTCTAAAGCCCAAATCTGATGAAGTCACTCCCCAGCTCAAAGTCTGCCCAGTGGGGTCAAGGCCGGGGTGTCCTTGGCTTTCTCCTGCCAGCCCTGCATCATCTGGCCCACGGCTGTGGCTGATCCTTGAATCTCCATAGCCGTCTGCCTGTGTCCCTACTCTGCCCTCCATCTAGAATGTGGCTCAAATCTCTACCTGCTCAAACCTTGTTTCTTCTTTCAGAAAAAAAAAATCCCAAACCCAAAGAGCTCAGGTGTCCTGGCCTCTGCCTAGAGTTTAGCACAGCCATGCTCCATCCCCTCCTCCTGTGTTTGTCTCTGTGTGTCTGTGTTACCTGCAGGATCTGAGCCCTAGAGCCGGGCACGGCATCTGGTTTAGTTTGGAAACCCGGTTCTGCCCTAAGTGCCTAACTTACTGGAAAGGCCCCTTGAGCAGTGTGACAGCTCCTGACCCTCAGGAGAGCCCTGCAGAGTCGCCCCTTTGCACACTGCTGGCGCCGCCCAGGTCACAGCTCTGCGCATGAGTGATTCTAGTCCCCAGAGAGTGACCTGTGAGGCTGCCACAGTCCTAGGAAGTCTTTACACAAAGATGGGGCTCAGCCCTCTGTGGTCAAGTTAGGGTCATGACCCTCTTAAGTCTGCTTGTTCAAAAGTGTAAAGAGCCGCACTCACACACTCAGGCTTGCCCCACCCATTCCCCCCGCGGCGTGTTAACCCACTGTCCCCCTGGCTCACTGGGCTCCATTCACACAGATCACTGTTTAACTCCTCCCAAGTACAAGCTGTTCCCTCTGTCTAGAAAGCTGATCCCGGAGCTTCCATTGTAACCTCCTTCTCACCTTGCAGAGTATTTGCTCTGTAAATGTCTCTGACCACAAAGGCAGAGTTCTCACCTGCTGCCTCCAGCTGTGGACTCATAGAGGCCAGCACCACCGTACAGTGATTGACAAAAAAATGCACTGGGTTGAGAGTGATTAAAAAACCCTGAATCTCAGCTCTGCGGGCCTGCTTTAGCGGAGTGAATTTTCTCAAATCACTCATCTTCCCTGGGCCTTAGTTTTCTCTGCTGTAGTATGATGAATATACCCTTTTCTGGGATTTATTGGGGGATTACATGAACCGGCACTGAGCCAGTGCCTGCACATTGATGAGAAATAGCTCCCAGCCTCACAAAAGAGGCTTATACACCGTCCTTTCTCAGGCACAGTTTATTAACTAGATATATATGGAGAAAGGGGTTCTGGGAGCAGTGTGGCATCCACAGCACTGATCATGCACCTTGGCGTTGTGTGACTGGACCCTCACATGTTAACCCTTTCTATTTTCAAAAATCAGACTTTTCTTTCAGTATTTTAAGTAGCGATCAATTATTAATAATAATAACAGTAATGATCCTGCCTCCACTGAAAGCAAGCTCAATGCTGCTTTCCCCAGAGACCCCGAGAGACTGTCCCAGCCAGGAATGTGGCTCTAATGGAACAAGGGAAGATGCTACCAGAGAGAGAAGTGGCCCTAGCCGTCCATACTGGCAACGGGGGCTGCAGCCAGGCTCTTGCTTACTAGGGCTGATACCGGTACCCGAGGAGCAGATGCCAGGTGGGCTGAGTAGAAAGGGGTGAGTCTCCAGGCTCCTGGAGAAGCGGTGGCTGCGACCCGACAGAGGCTGGCTTGGGGCCATCCCAGAGGGAGGGTCTACTGACAAGGGTGAGGGCACTGGCCTCTGCCCACTGGTGCCCACTGCACCCGGACTGCTCACTTCTGGGCGACCCTGAAGACAGGGACACGGGGTGAGTGGGAGAGGAGCCAAGAACAGAAAATGTGGGTTTCCAGCACCAGGAGAGTCCCCTCCACCTCTGAAAACAGTGCCCTGCAAGCCTTTCAGGGACACAGTTTGAGGAGAAATATGTTATTTTAGCTTTCTTAGGTCAGGGAGAGAGTCTAGCCCGCTGCACATTCCTCAGGGCAGACTCTTCTAATTATTACCAGTTTAATATGGGTTCTGGTTGTTTAAGGAAAATCCCTGTGGTTCCCCGACATGTTTCACTGTCTTAACTTCGTTTTTGAATAAATAAAACTTCACAGACCCAGCTCCTGTAAAAACTCAGTCCTTGGTCTGGGGGGCTGGGAGAGCCCTGACCCCAGGAAGCAGGGAGGCAGCTCTGGAATGAGCCCGACGTCACACGGTCCCGGTTCCGAGGTGGTGCAGGGATGAGAGTGTGTGCTCACGCTGTCCCGATACTCTGGTCCTTCCTGGTGGCCGCAAAACCACCAACCTGTGGTTGCTGGAGCCGCCTCCCTCCCAGGCATGCTTTCCACTCTAAGATTTGCGCGTGATCCCAGAGCGCTGCCGTTTCAGTGGAAGCTCAGCTTCTGCTTTCCCGGGCAGCAGAAAGCCTCCCAGCCTGAGAAAAGCGGGTCATAATGTTGTTGGCTAGCTGCCCAAGGCCAAAAAGCAAATGTTACGATTAAAATGCAAAAGACAGCAAATGCGAGAATTCTGACCCCCTTACTGGGAGCGCCTGCCGGCTTCGGTCCCAACCCAGGAAGAAGTGGGTGGGAGTGAGGGGCATCTCCTCAGACACCTGATCCCCGCCCTTCTTCCAGGTGATTCACATGAGCTCACGCTGCTTTTTTTGTTTGTTTTTTTCTTTGAGCTCTTAACTGATCTGCTTTACAATGAGATGCTTTTGTTAGGAAGTAGACAAACCCAGTTCCCAAGGGACACTGATGATTTCTCCCGTTTCTGAGAAAGTTTTCATTTCCCCCAATTTGTGAAGAAGGCCGGTGCCCTGCCCTCCCTTCCGTGGACAGTTTCCAGCTGCCAGCAGCCACCGCGGGTGGCGGTGTGGGGCCTTGTCACCAGTGGAAGAGGAGAGCCTGCCCACCTGGCTGCCTGTTCCTGTCCGTCCTCTGCCCAGACCTGCACCCACCCTTTCTGGAAGGTTGAAGGCCTGGCACTCCGTGCTTCCCTCCTTCAAACTGCCTAGCCCAGTTCAGGTGGCTCCCAGGACCCAGAGCCAGCTGGAGCCGGCCAGCTCCACCCGCCTCAACCGTCACTGACCTTGAGCAAGTTTTACCTCCAGGTCATCTTCCTGGCGGTATGTTCAGGACCAGGTGACAATGTTGTGTGGAAGGCAGCACCTGAGGATGGAACCATCTGGCAGGAAGAGCTGTGTTTGCCCAGACAGGGAGGCCAGAGTCTGCTGGGCAGGGCTGCCTTGACCAGGCCTGGAGCCCTGGCAGGCTCTCCTACAGGGACCCTCCTCCCTCTACAGCCACACTCGAGTTGGGTCATCAAGGCTGTTCCACGCATCTGTGTCCCTTGCTCCCCAAATTGGGACACTTAACTGCGGCTTGACAGCAAGCCTGGTTGTGTGAAATCTGCTTGGGCAAGTCTGGACACAGTAGGAACCCTGCACCTCTGCGCCCACAACTCTGCTGTGGTGGTGAGTCCTCGGGGCCTTCTGCATCTGCGTCTTTTCTGGTCCTCATTCTCTTCTCCATGCTCACAGCGAAAGGCCCCTGCCGACCCAGTGCAAAGTCCTCCCTGCAGCCAAATCTCATCAGGTCGTAAGCTCCTTAACTCCGTTAGGTAGGTCCAAAATTGAACATATCTGGACTCAGTGTACACATTTACACTTGTGCATTAACTCATGCAACCCACAGACATTATTCAGGAACTAGTTACTATAGTTGCATATGACACATGGCTGTTTTCCTCATAAGTTCATGACGTCTGGGGCTGTCCTTGAAGTGGCTCCATTTAGCTGTGCAGCTTCCTCTCTCCCCTTCCCTCTTCCCCTAGCAAGCCCTCCCCACCCCCAGACACACAACACTCACAGATGCACCGGGATCGCTGTCATCTGCAGGGACCCACATCAGGAACTTTTCTGAGTTTGAATGACTTAACTCTTCTGTTTACTGTTTCTCTTCAAGCAGATTTCTACCTATTTCAGGTCAGTTTCTTGAGCTTTGTGTGTTGACAGTGCTTGTCAACACAGAACTGAACACACCTGGGTCAGAGCTGAATGAACCAGGGTACATCGGGGAGCCTCAATGTATGAAAGCATTAGGCTTCTCCAGTTCTGACTTTGAGTTTGCTCTTTAAAGTTACATGATTCTGTGACAGTTTGTTGATTACGAAGGGGAATACGAAAGGTGAGTTAGACCTTTCGCTCCTAAAAAAATATTCACAAACCATGAAAGAGTGAATAAAGACCTTTGTAAGTGACATGTGTAGCTTTAGAGCTTAAGGAAAATTCATGAGTGTTTCACTATTTGAGTAACATAGATGGTTATCCTGTATTTATGTGTAGGGTAACACCTGGAAAGCTAAGGAGCTCGTCTGATGTGTCACAGTCGGTAAAGCAGCATCCCCCTTCTTAGAAGTAACTTCTAAGGATAACATTTTAAACTGAAAGATGTTCTTTTTACTGATTTTCAAACTGATGACAGAATCTGACTCTTTCTTAGAGATACACTCTACCCCTGAAACACATGTGTCTGAGCGTGCTTGTGGGATGGGATAGAACTTCACTCCATGTGTCCCTGGGACTCTACCTGCCTGGTTTGCCTTTAATAACTACTGATAATTATATAGTTAACTTTTAACATGGAAAATTTTAATTTCGGGTTCACTTGTAGGTCAAAAGGCCTTGGGGTTTCCTTAGTCTGTTTGTCGTCCAATCATCTTATGGAAAATTGTCCACTTTCGGTGTGGACATAGTTTCCTTGAAGGCACTATTTGTTGAATGACTGACAGGATGAAAAAGCAGCAGTTACGTAAGCGTGAAGAAGATGGTGTGTTTACACTGGCTCAGGTTAGGTGTGAGCCAACAATGGAGTGGTGTGAACACGGCAGTGTGTTGGTGGAAGTTCAGGGTCCTGACCTCAGGAGGTGATGGCCCAGTGCCAGGTGCTGGGCAGAGAGAGTGGACTCTGCTGGCTGATCCGGGGCACACCTTATAGGGGTCGTGGCAAGTGGGAGTTTGTGGAGTGGAATGTAGTCAGGAGGAGAGTTAGAATCCATGCAAGAGTAGTTGAGGGCCCAAGGGCCATTCAGCGTGATGGACAGACTCGCGGTGCTAACAGCCAAGTTAAATGTGCTTGCTCCTTTACTTTGTGTTACTCTATGCTTACCACACTTTGTCAGCGTGAAACTATGTGACCTATAGTAGTACTCGATAAATATTTGTTGAATAAATATTTGCATGATTAATCAGAGTTTTACAAGATTTCTTATCCATTACATCATCATTATGAGAAAACAATGTTTTCACAGAGATGTGCTCAGGAGACACTGGGCATGTTTGTGACCCAGAGAACGTCCAGTTGGAATTTGAGATGGAAGTACAGGGGTTCAGGCTGAGTTGGGTTCTCCACCACATGGGGTCCTGAGGGGGACAGGAGGGGACTCCCCCCACAGAAGAACAGCCTAATTCCAATTTACTTCTGTCACTCCAAGTTTTCTTCCCTTTCCCAGTGACCAGTTTTATTACTATTAATCATAGAATTGCCATTTGAAGTCGTATGATTTTTTTATTGCTAAATTTAGGTATTCTAGTTTGTTGAAGCCAGAGAAGGCAATAGCACCCCACTCCAGTACTCTTGCCTGGAAAATCCCATGGACGGAGGAGCCTGGTAGGCTGCAGTCCATGGGGTCACTAACACTGAGCGACTTCACTTTCACTTTTCACTTTCATGCATTGGAGAAGGAAATGGCAACCCACTCCGGTGTTCTTGCCTGGAGAATGCCAGGGACGGGGGAGCCTGGTGGGCTGCCGTCTATGGGGTCACACAAGGTCGGACATGACTGAAACGACTTAGCAGCAGCAGCAGCAACAGTTTGTCCAACCATTCTTTTATTGGACCAGTTTGTGTGGTTTCTGGATATTTCTTTTCGCAATAGTGCCTCAGTAGTTTTAAACAAAATTATTTTTCTCTTGGATTATTTCCTTGGGGTATAGTTCAGAAAGTGAAATTACTACAGTGTCATGGTAAAATTTCTGAATTTCACAGTGATGCTAATTTTTCAAAGTCCCACATTCTACAAAAAATTAGAACAATACACAAATTTTTTATTTAAAAAAGAACTTTCCTTAGTATTATCTCTGTCCATTTTTATAGGAGAGTATCAGACTGTTTCAAGAACCCAAGATCTAATACCATA
This sequence comes from Antilocapra americana, assembly GCA_007570785.1. Classification (NCBI taxonomy): domain Eukaryota; kingdom Metazoa; phylum Chordata; class Mammalia; order Artiodactyla; family Antilocapridae; genus Antilocapra; species Antilocapra americana. The sequence continues at coordinate 568,486 of ML660222.1, forward strand.
CCCTCATGAGCATCGTGGCCCTTACACTATCTCCATTTCAGGAAAACATTGTAGAACTTTTCATCTTGTGTTTTGGGAGCCATAGAAGATTGTGATAGACTCCATAATTTAGAAGGTTATTTGGGCTTGTTCCTAGTGTAACAATGCAGTTCCCTCTGAATAGTGGGTGAGTAGGTTTGGGGACAGTGGGTGCTGCGTGGCCTGGAGAAGGAGCCTAGCTTTGGAGCTGGAGAGATCTGCTCTCGGTTCAGTACTGCCTGTTACCAACCACACTGCCATGAGAGGCTTAGGAATGATAAGCACAGAGTGGGAGGCCAGCAAATTATTGTTATTCTTGACGACGTTACACAGACATGGCCAGATCTGCGATACTTTAACGTCTGTCACATGTCAGACTTTTAAAATGACCCGAAAGAACTTGAACAAAACATTGTGAGACACTCCTTGCTCTGTAAACAAGACATAAACTACCACCCAAGCACCTATGCAGGCCACTCCTAACCGTGTTTCCACCAGCGATATTTGAGTTGAAAAACAACATACCCCACTCTGAATCACTGAATGTGAATCCAGCGGATTTTGTTGGTTATGTTTAGTAGGTCCTCAGTCCTGGATGTAAGGGTCTCTCATGTGGATAGTGTTCTGCTTCCACGTAGGGATGTATTGCTGTGTAGCTTTCAGGTCCCAGCTCTAGGACACAGCTCCCCACCCACACTGAGAGCTGTGTCCAAATGTGGAGAGCTCGCCTCCCACTCTTCTCAGCTGCTTCCAATTAGCCCCGATATACTTAACCTGGCTTGTGTCTCTATCAGTACAATTCTCCCATGTCCATGCAAATTCTGAACCACAGAGGAAAAGGAAACAACAGTGAATGTTTTCTGTAACGGAGCTCTGCCCTCCCTGCACTGCAGTACTCATGCTGCACAGATTTCTTTGCTCTGATTAGACAAATGCTTTCTCTCACAGATTTGCCATGAGAGGCACACTTCTCCCTCAGTGGGGCTCAGAGGATGTCATATGTAAAAATCACTGTATAAATATACATATCTCTCTGTGTGGGACATCATTGTCCATATGTGGATTTTTGGAACCAAGGCAAAATGAACTTAGCCAAGAGACTGTAGAAGGTAGGCCAGCTATGATCTAATCTCCTTAACCAACAAGGCAGTTTGTACTTTGATGGACACAATTTGTGTAGCGCCTCAGAAGGAAATCTGATTAAGCCTCATAGACAGCACCGTCTCTATGTGGGTACCATTGCTGGAGCTACAAAGCTTGGACTAACTGGTACTCACAAGCTCTAGTGCGTGGTACACCCTGTCATTCTGGGTGGATCTGGGGATGGGGATCTAATTGCCCAGAGATATGGGACTCTAGTAGTAAAGAACCCTCCTACCTATGCAGGAGACAAGGGTTTGATCCCTGGGTCAGGAAGATCCCCTGGAGGAGGTCATGGCAACCCACTGCAGTATTCTTGGCTGGAGAATCCCATGGGCAGAGGAGCCTGGTGGGCTCAAGTCCATGGGGTCAGCAGGGTTGAACAAGATTGAAGAGACTGAGCACACGCACATGGGATTCTGATTTCAGCTTCAGAGGAATTTAGGGCCCCTGGGGAGGAACTATAAACCCCTGTGAACCATGAGGGGACTGATGCTGGGGATATGTGAAAGGTAAGAAATCTAGCCTTTAGGAACTAGAGAACTGGCGGCTAGAAGCTAGAATAGAATGGAATGATGGGGCAGGGTCCCAGCCTCAGCAGCTCCCAACACTTGGTAGAGAAGGACACTTCATTTTTGAATTAAAATTACTCTTCAAAGACATGTGGGGGGGGTGTGGTTCAAATCGCGAGAAAGCAGCAGGAGTTCTGGCTTCCAAAGCATCTGAATTAAAATGTAAGTAATACATGGCCGTGAAAGAAAGGGTGAAACAGAGAAATGGACTCTACACGCTTTCTGAACCCTTTATTTAAGATCATAGAAATAACCCTAGGAATAAGTTACAAATAATTGCCCATTGATCATTTACACCTGTCACTTGAATGGATTTGTTTTCTCTTTCATCACCATTTGTTTGCATGGTAAAATGTACATGGATTTCTGAGTTTAATTTTATGGTGTTCCTCTCCACTGTAACGGTGCCATTTAGATCCTATTTGATAGGCAGGAAAACAGTATTATTCAGTATTAGTCATAGTATTATACAGTATTATTATTCAGGATTATTCCCCAGTAGCTTTTTATCCTTCCCAGTTCTTCGGAAATACTAATAATCAGAAACTGACTTGTGGCCTCATTGCAAACCTGTTTAATGTGATCCTGTGCTCTGAACTTGACAAATGTGCTTTTAATACCATGTTAACGGAGCCCATAGCTTCCCTTGTGGCTCAGATGGTAAAGCATCTACCTACAATGCGGGAGACCTGGGTTCGATCTCTGGGTTGGGAAGATCCTCTGGAGCAGGAAATGGCAACCCACTCCAGTACTCTTGCCTGGAAAATCCTATGGATGGAAGGAGCCTGGTAGGCTACAGTCCATGGGGTCGCGAAGAGTCGGACGCAACTGAGCGACTTCACTTTAACGGACCCGTAACTGCTCGCATGAGATGAATCTTACCATGTTATGGAGGCTTGTCCCATCCCAGCCGCTGTGCTTAAACTCGGCCTGCAAGAGACGCATCCTGGCTCCTTTTCATTGGTGAGGACACAGAGGACCAGAGAGATGGAGTGATGCTCCAAACCCGCAGAGCCAAGCCCGGGCCCTGAGCTGTGTGCTGCCAGAGTCGCTCTGCTTCTCCACACCACACTGCATGTCCGTTCTCATCTCTCAGGGTCAAATAGGAAGAACAGATGGAGTCAAATTTCAAACTTAAGAGAAATTGGGAAATCTATGCCAGGAAGCCAAAACAACTGGCCTCATCAAATTGGTCCAGTCGCTCCCCTCATTTCCAACCTTTCTGCCTCTGGCAGACTTTCTCTCCCCCACATTTCCTCTTTGATCTTCCCTGGTGAAGTCATTAAAGTCCAAGCTTTGTTTCACTGTCGTTTGTTATTTAGATGGATCCAGATGAGCCAATGCAGTTGGAACAGTGTGGAATTCTCTGGACAGCAGTAGAATTGTGGACAGGTCCAGTGTGTGTTTAAGATTAAAAGCCCAGGTGTGGGGGAGGAAATAGAAAGAACAAAAAATAGATTTTTTTTATGCAAATACTAAACCTACACTTTTGGAAAAAGCTCTCTTCCCATGAGATCCACCCAAAGTATTTTACCATCAGCACACAGAGAGATTACTCAAAGATGGGCCATCTTGGGGCTAGCCAGACTGCACACGGCATCAGCCAGGCCAATGAAAGTACATCATGAGCCCAGAAGTGGGTACTCATTGCCAGGCTGGGTCTGTGCAGCAAGAGAAGCAGAGCACTGGTCGAATAGTTTGTGACAACATGCTGTCTTGAAGGGGTGTCCTCAGGGACTAAAGGCATTGCTTAACTTGTCCTGGGATGCAAATCCCAACGATTCTCGTCTTAAACTAAGAAATGAAGCTGAATCAGTGCAGTTCTTGGGCTTCCTTGGCTTGTGCTGCACATTTTTCTTGCTTTCCTTGCGTTTCACCTCCCCATGCTGCCCTCAGAGAGTGATAAACCTAACATGGAAAATAGAGGTTTCAGTACATTTTTGTTATTTGAACACCACTGTCCTTCAGTGCTAATAGAAAGGCAGGTCCCATAAACCTTCTGGTTTCAGCACTGCCCCGTGGTGTGTGATCACAAGAAGCAGGAAATACTGTATCAGATATCTTGGGTTTCTTTGCCTGAACACAATAGATTTTTCTTTTAAAGGAATGATCTTCCCTAAACTAAAGGAAAGCTTTCAAGTACAAGAAAACATCAGATTTTGATATATAACAATGTGTTTCTTTAAACTATGTCTTTTATTTAGACTTTAAAAATACGCGCAGGCTTATGTATAAACCTATCGAAATAGAATGAATGTTTAATAGTAGATTGTGTGTGTGTTATTCACAGGCCTGTTTGATTGTCAAGTAAAAGTAATTTCAATTCATAATAATTGTGGCATGTTCCTCTCTACCAGTAAGCCTATTATGCAAGCTTTGCCATTCACATGTGGAAAATCATTTTAACGTAGTATCAGTTGTAATTTCAAAAATCCAGAACTGGATATTTGTCATGGAGCAGCCTGTATTGCTTTGTTAGGAGAACATATTAGAATGCAGACTTCCAGAAAGATCCCCTCACCTTCTCAAAGTCCATTTTCCTTTTTTTGAACAACACAGAGTTTAGGGGCACTGAGCCTCCTGCACAGAGGAAAATGTGAGTATAACTTTACAGTCAGCCCTCGGTATCCATGACTTCAACCAACAGCAGACAGATCATGTGGTGCTGAAGTTTTTACCATTGCAAGAAACCTATGAGTAACTGGACCCATGCGGTTCAAACCTGGGTTGTTCAAGGGCCCAGTGTACAGACAAAATCACATAAATGGATGCAAACCAAACAGAGATCTTAGAGTGATCCCTCTGATGTTTATGCACTTTTCCCCCCTCATTCAGTCCTTCAGATTCTCACACAGTGGCCATTTGCTCTTATTTTAGGTACAGTTTAAACCTAATTAGAAACCAGAAGCTCTTATATGTCCACAAAGGATTTTAAAAGCTTGACAGCAGGAAAAAAAAAAATTGTAGCCATTACTATAGCAGGTAAAGGCTGCTAACAACACAAAGATAGAATTTCTCATTGATCTTAAGAGCTCTGAATTTAGAAGTTCTCATAACGGCCTCCAGAACAAAGAAAAAGTCAGGGGATGAAGGACACAAAAAGAAGTCGTAAGCCTAGAGGGCAGGTCTTCCGTGAGACAGCCAACAACCCCCACCAGCCGCGGCCCAGAAGGGTTGTGTCCCAGCATCATCTACAGAGCAGTCACCTATACACCATGACACATACCTAGTATGGTGCCATCGGAAGGCTTACAGCAACTGTTTTACAAATATTTATCCAAAACCATTGACATAAGCATTCTCAAGTCTTAGAGAAGTCAATCTGAGTTATCTGGAAGGTGACAGCCAATTTCGGAGATTGCTTTCAGTTCAGTTCTGTTCAGTCACTCAGTCGTGTCCGACTCTGCTACCCCATGGACCACAGCAGGCCAGGCCCCCCTGTCCATCACCAACTCCCAGAGTTTACTCAAACTCATGTCCATTGAGTCGGTGATGCCATCCAACCATCTCATCCTCTGTTGTCCCCTTCTCCTCCTGTCTTCAATCTTTCCCAGCATCAGGGTCTTTTCAAATGAGTCAGCTCTTCCTATCAGGTGGCCAAAGTATTGGAGTTTCAGCTTCAACATCAGTCCTTCAATGAACACTCAGGACTGATCTCACTTAGGATGGACTGGTTGGATTTCCTTGCAGTCCAAGGGACTCTCAAGAGTCTTCTCCAACACCACAGTTCAAAAGCATCAATTCTTTGGTGTTCAGCTTTCTTTATAGGAGATTGCTTGATCCTTAATAAATGAGGAGCCAGATAAGGATTTCCCCCTCTGCTGTCTCAGAAATGTAGTTCTGGAATTCCTTAGCTTCCTGGAGATCTTGCTGCATTCTGAGCTTTTCATGCATAAACACTTAGATGTTCGAAGTAACTTAACTCCCGAGGGAGGAGAGGGCTGGATGAGGAATAACCTTTGCTGATGACTCATGTGCTGTGTGGAAATTCCCTGTGCAAGTGAGGAGTATTGGGTGAGTCTAAAGAGTTAATGCACTTTCAGAAGCCTCTAATTTATTATTCCGGAAGAGTAATTTACTCACCAGAAGTGTCCGGGTGATACTAACACATTTGTAGCCTTTAAAAGATCAATTTTATTTTAAGATTAAAAGCACAAAGCAAGAGCTGGAAAGTCGTTAAAAACTGGCAGTTTTCTAGTTTTGAAAGTACTCATTAGAAGATTCCTGTTGCAGAAGGAGCAAGAAATAGCTTGGGATTGTGGCAGCATGGATCATGTTGTAAACATGTTAACTCCAGCTGGAGAGAGATCTGCAAATAAAACCAGAGATAGGATGAGCATCAGCAGGAGGTGCTTGGGTGTAGGGCGTGTGGACCATGTTTCCCCACTTCTCTCGACTAACAGGTATTGATGTACCTGGCAGGGTTGAAGACATTGGGGACAACAGAGTAAGTGAACTAATTTTTCTACCAAATCAAGCTGAGTCATATAGCACTGTCATTCCCAAACCTGCTGCCGCATTCCTCTGTAACTCTGGAGAGGGTTCCGGAAGTTTCTTGCTGTCATAGATTATGAAAAAGATGAGCTGTTCCAAAAGGCTAGAGATTGTTTCTAGCCTATGTGTTCCCAGCTGTGGCTGCATGATTGAAGTTCAGTGCAGATAGGGCATCCGAATAAGATGCTGACATGTCCCTGTGGGCCTGTGGAGACCTGCTCTGTGGGGGTCTGCTCATTTTTTGCTTCTCTTTTTTGCAAGTTAACATGTTCCTTCCATTTGGAGAGACTCCTTCACCTTTCAGTTGGTAGTGTTCTTACCTTCAGAAATAGAAAATAACTAATCTGATTTGAATTTGGAGAATTACAGCCCACATTTTAGAAAATCACAGAATTGATACCTGAAGCATTAACACTGTGGTTATAATATTGTGGCATTTGATAGAAAATGAGTTCTCACCCTGCTTCTCTTATTTTCAGACTTTCATAGCTCTTTTTCAACATAGGACTGTTGTGGTGGAGGAGGCTGGGCATGGTAGATGATGGGCAGCAGAGGCAAGGGATGCCCAGCAGTGCTTGGTCACAGCAAGAGCAAGGTCAACATGTAGGCAAAGAGAACCCAGACCCTGCAAGGAGATGAAGTCAGAATGCCTGGTAGCACACAATCTTTAGGACCACACAGAGGCCTCTCTTTTCACCATCAGGTTTGGTTTCCTGAGTCACAAAAGAGGGCAGGTGAAAAAGTTTGATTTTAGATCGGGGTTAGGAAGGAAAGAGGGGAAGAGAAACAGTGCCTGGCAGGTTGTTCTGGCTGTTCCTGAGGTCCATGGCACACTCCTCTCCTTTGGAACAGACCCCAACAAAGACTAATGATGTGTATCATTCCCAAGCTTGGAAAATGATACAGTAAGGAAGAAGTACATCATTTCACACTCACATACACCTTCTGAAGCTTAAAAATCATTAACACATTCAGATAGAGTTGAAGTGACAGAACTGGAGACTGAGTTGGCAGTTCCAGAAGCAGGATGGTGAGCCTCACCGTGCCTGCAGGATGACAGCACGTGGGCTCAGCTCCCCCACCAGCTGACCACAGGATCTTAGGCTGGCTCTGCACCCCTCAGGGTTTCTCTGCCACAGGATGCTACGAGGTAAGGGTACTCAGCACCTACGCAGTGCTTGGCACAGGGAGTGCATCAGGCAACTACAATTCTGTGGTGTCAGAGTAAATGAGGAAGGTCAGAATTTAAAAAGCTCAAACTGGAAACTGCTTCTTGGTTGGAAATATCAGAACAATAATAATTTTCTATAGACAGATACCTTCAATCAGCACCATTATTCTGTCTCATATATTCTTTTAAATTTTTTTATTATTTTTTAAAAATTTGTTTTTAATTGGAGGAGAATTGCTTTACAATATTGTGTTGGCTTCTGCCATACAACAATGTGCATCAGCCAGTATACATATGTCCGCTCCCTCTTGAACCCCCAACCACTGCCCACCCACCCATCCTGCCCCTCTAGGTTGTCACAGAGTACTGAGCTGAGTTCTCTGTCTTATACAGCAGCGTCTCATTAGCTAGCTATTTTACGGATAGTTGTGTGTATATTTCAATGCCACTGTCTCAATTTGTCCCATCCTCTCTGTTCCTGTGTCCAGACCACGTCCAGTCTATTCTCTATGTCTGTGTCTCTGTTCTTGCCCTGCATATAGGTTCATCAATACCATTTTTCTAGATTCCATATATGGATGTTAATATATAATATTTGCTTTTCTCTTTATGACTTGACTTCACTGTGTATAACAGGCTTTAGTTTCATCCACCTCACTAGAACTGACCCAAACGTGTTCTATTCTATGACTAATATTCCATTGTATGTATGTACCACAACTTCTTTATCCATTCATCTGTCGATGGACATCTAGGTTGCTTCCATGTCCTAGCTATCATAAGTAGTGCTACTATGAACATTGAGTAAATGTGTCTTTTTCAGGTATGGTTTCTCAGGGTATATATACAGGAGTGGGATTGCTGGATCATATGGTAGTCTTATTCCTAGTTTTTAAGGAATCTCCATACTGTTCTCCATAGTAGCTGTATCAATTTACATTCTCACCAACAGAGCAAGAGAATTCTCCTGTCTCCACACCCTCTCCAGTTTCATTGTTTTAGATTTTTTGATGATGGCCATTCTGACCAGTGTGAGTTGATACCTCATTGTAGTTTTGATTTGATTTGATTTCTCTAATAATACGTGGTATTGAGCATCTTTTCTTGTGTTTGTTGGCCGTTCTTCATTCTTTGGAGAAATGTCTGTTTAGGTCTTCCACCCACTTTTTGACTGGGTTGTTTGTTTTTCTCGTATTGAGTTGCATGAACCGCTTATATATTTTGGAGGTTAATCCTTTGTCAGTTGTTTCATTTGCAATTATTTCTTCCACATTGAGGGCTGTCTTTTCATCTTGCTTATAGTTCCCTTTGCTGTGACAAAGCTTTGAAGTTTAATTACGTCCCACTTGTTTATTTTTGTTTCTATTTCCATTACTCTAGGAGGTGGGTCAAAGAGGATATTGCTGTTTTGCCTGTTTTCCTATAAGAGTGTTACAGTTTTTGGCCTTACATTTAGATCTTTAATCCATTTTCAGTTTATTTTTGTGTATGGTGTTAGGAAGTGTTCTAATTTCATTCTTTTACATGCAGCTGTCCAGTTTTCCCAGCACCGTTTATTAAAGAGACTGTCTTTTCTCCATTATATATTCTTGCCTCCTCTGTCAAAGATAAGGTACCCATAGGTGCATGCATTTATTTCTGGGCTTTCTGTCTTGTTACATTGGTCTGTGTTTCTATTTTTGTGCCATTACCATACTGTCTTGATTACTGTAGCTTTGGAGTATAGTCCAAAGTCAGTAAGGTTGATTCCTCTAGCTCCATTCTTTCCGAAGATTGTTTTGGTTATTTGGAGTCTTTTGTGTTTCTATACGAACAGAGAAAGTTTTTGTTCTAGTTCTGTGAAAAATGCTATTGTTAATTTGATAGGGATTGCACTGAATCTGAAGATTGCTTTGGGTAATATAGGCTTTTTCACAATGTTGATTCTTCCAATCCAAGAATATGATATATCTCTCCATCTCTTTGAACTGTCTTTGATTTCTTTCATCAGTGTCTTATAGTTTTCTGCGTACAACTCTATTTGTCGCCTCATGTAGGTTTCAGTTCAGTTCAGTCACTTAGTCATGTCTGACTCTTTGTGACCCCATTGACTGCAGCATGCCAGGCTTCCCTGTCCATTACTAACTCCCAGAGTTTACTCAAACTCATGTCCATTGAGTTGGTGATACCATCCAACCATCTCATCATCTGTTGTCCCCTTCTCTTCCCCCTTCAATCTTTCCCAGCATCAGAATCTTTTCAAATGAGTCAGTTCTTCACATCAGATGGCCAAAGTATTGGGTTTCAGCTTCAGCATCAGTCCTTCCATTGAATATTCAGGATTGACTTCCTTTAGAATGGACTGGCTCACCACAGTTCAAAAGCATCAATTCTTTGGTGCTCAGCTTTCTTTATAGTCCAGCTCTCACATCCATACATGACTACTGGAGAAACCATAGCTTCGTCTAGACGGACCTTTGTTGGCAGAGTAATGTCTCTTTTAATATCTTTTTAATATGCTGTCTAGGTTGGTCATAACTTTTCTTCCAAGGAGCAAGTGTCTTTTAATTTCATGGCTGCAGTCACCATCTGCAGTGATTTTGGAGCCCCCCAAAATAAAGTCTCTCACTGTTTCCATTGTTTCCCCATCTATTTGCTATGAAGTGATGGGACCAGATGCCATGATCTTAGTTTACTGAATGTTGAGTTTTAAGCCAACTTTTTCACTCTCCTCCTTACCTCTTAGAACTTCTTTTTTAAACTTTCCTCTTAGAACTGCTTTTGCTGCATGCCATAGGTTTTAGGTCATCATGTTTTTGTTGTCATTTGTTTCTATGTATTTTTTTTTATTTCCTTTTTTATTTCTTGGTTATTTAGAAGTATGTTGTTTAGTCTACATGTGTTTCTGTTTTTTAGAATTTTTTTCCTGTTACTTGATATCTAGTCTGATTGTGTTTTGGTCAGGAAAGATGCGTGATATGATTTCAATTTTCTTAAATTTACTGAGGCTTGATTTGTGACCCAACATATGATCTATCCTGGAGAATGTTCCAGAATGTGCCCTTGAAAAATAAAGTGTATTTGGCTGTTTTGGGGTGGAATGTCCTAAAGATATCTGTTAGGTCCATCTGATCTAATGTGTGATTTACGGCTTGTGTTTCCTTATTTTCTCTGTAGATGATCTGTCCATTGGTTTAAGTAGAGTGTTAAAATCCCCTACTATTCTTGTGTCAATGTTGGCTTCTCTGTTTATGGTTGTTAGCATTTGTCTTATAGGTATTCCCATTTTGGGTGCATAGATATTTATAATTGTCACATCTTCCTCTTGGGCTGATTCTTTGATCATTATGTAGTGTCCTTCCTTATCTCATTTAACAGTTTTTATTTTAAAGTCAGTTTTTTTGATATAAGTATTTCTACTCCTGCTTTATTTTGATTCCCATTTGCATGGAATATCTATCTATCCCCTGACTTTCAGTCTGTATGTGTCCTTAGATGTGAAATAGATCTCTATATGCTAACAAGCAGCATATAGACAGGTCTTATTTCTGTATCCATTTAGTCAGTGTGTGTCTTATGGTTGGGGCATTTAATCCATTTACATTTAAAGTATTTATTGATATTTATATTACTATTGCCATTTTCTTAATTGTTTTGGGTTTGTTTTTGTGTGTCTTTTTCTTCTCATGTGTTTCATGCCTATAGAAATTGCTTTAGTATTTGTTGTTAGGCTGGTTTGGTGGGCTGAATTCTCTTAGTTTTTGCTTGTCTATAAAGCTTTTGATTTCATCACCAAATCTGATGTGAGATCCTCGCTGGGTAGAGTAGTCTTGGTTGTAGGTTTTTGTTTTGCATCACTTTAACTATATCCTGCCACTCCCTTCTGGGCTGCAGAATTTCTACTAAAAAATCAGCTGTTAGCCTTATGTGGTTTCCTTGTATGTTATTTTTTGCTTTTCCCTGGCTAGTTTTAATATTTTTCTTTGTGTTTGATTTTTATTGGTTTGATTAATATATGTCTTGGCATGTTTCTCTTTGGGTTCATCATCTATGGGACTCCCTGGGCTTCCTGAACTTATATGACTATTTCCTTTCCCATGTTGGGGAAGTTTTTGACTATAATCTCCTCAAATATTTTCTCATACCCTTTCTTTTTCTCTTCTTCTCAGACCCTGTAATTCAAATGTTTGTGCATTTAACATTGTCTCAGAGGCTTCTGAGACTGTCTTCAACTCTTTTAAATCTTTTTTCTCTATTCTGCTCTTTAGCAGTTATTTCTATCATTCTATCTTCCAGCTTACTTATCCATTCTTTTGGCTCAGTTATTGTGCTATTGATTTTTCTAAGGTATTTTTAATTTCATTCATTGTGTTTTCATAGCTGTTTGTTTGTTCTTTATTTCTTCTAGGTCTTTGGTACATATGTTAAATGTTTCTTGCATTTTCTCCATTCTGGTTTTGATTTCTGAAACTGCTTTACTATTTCAAATTCTTTTTCGGATAGGTTGCCTAGTTTCTCTTCATTTATTTGGACTTGCAGCTTTATACCTTGATTCTTCATCTGTAACATATATTTTTTGTCACTTCTTTCTTTGTTTTTTGATGGATGGAACTATGTTCCGCCTTACTAGTTATTGGGCCTGAGGCTTTCAGCAGTGGAGTTTGCGTGCAGTTGGGTAGAGCCAGATCTTGATGTTGCAGTGTGGACCTCCGAGATACCTCACTCTGGTTAATGTTACTTGGGGCCTGATGTTGTCTGTAACTCTAGCAGTTCTGACTCAGTGCTCCCACCACAGGGACTCAGGCCTGATCTCTCATACCTGGTTGCCCCTGGGGCTCCTACCATCAGCCTGGCTGTTGGAGGTCCCCTACCAGCTTTTGGTGAGTATTTTATGCACACATCCAAGACTGTGTCTTGGATGATATATTGGCTGTCTCCTATATATTCTTTTTGAAAAAAAAATTTTATTGAAGTAAGTTTGATTTACAATATTGTGTTAGTTTCAGATATACAGCATAATGATCCAGCTATCTTTTTTTTTCCAGATTTTACTCTATTATAGGTTTTTACAAGACAATGGGTATAATTTCCTGTGCTATACATTATATCCCTATTGCTTATCTATTTTATTTATGAGAGTTTTTCCATACTCCTAATTTTCCCATCCCTCCCTTTTTTCTCTATATTTGTTATTCTGTTTCCATGTTATACATATATTCATTTGTATTGTTTTTTAAGATTTCACATATAGGTGACATTGGGATTCCCAGATGGCACAGTGGTAAAGAATCCACGTGCTACTGCAGGAGACGCAGGATATGTGGGTTTGATCCCTGAGTCAAGAAGCAGGAAATGGAGAACCCACTCCAGTCTTCTTGCCTAGAAAATTCCACGGACAGAGGAGCCCAGTGGGATTAAGTCCATGAGGCTGCAAAGAGTCAGACATGACTGAGCAGCTGAGCACAAGTATGTATAAGTGATATCATACAGTATTCATCTTTTTCTATTTCACTGATTTCGCCAAGTATAATATTCTCTAGGTCCACCCATGTTGCTGCAAATGGCAGTACTTCATTATTTTTTATGGCCAAGTAATATTCCCATGTGTTTGTGTGTGGGTGGGGGACATTTTCTTACATCAGCCATCTGTTCGTGGGCACTTGGGTAGTTTTCATGCAATGGCAGTTATAAATAGTGCTACCATGAACTCTGGAGTGCATGTGTCCTTTCTGGATATATGCCCAGGAGTAGGATTGCTGTATCATGTGGTAATTCTATTTTTAGTTTTTTAAGGAACCTTCATACTGTTTCCCAGGTCTAGAAGAACCCCTTGCTCCATCCATCCTGACTCCCTCGCAGGTCCTCACAGGCCCAACTCAGCAGGCTCATCAGTTCCCATCTTGCTCAGTTTTGGGTACCACGTAGCCCAACAGGTACTCTGCCTATTAAGAGCAGGCTCCCTACTCACTTTGTCCTCCCTCTCAAGAACTGGAGACCTTTTAGGTCGCAACACCATGAGGAGTACCCACCTCCCAGTAACAATGCCAACTGGAGTTTAAATATCAGGCCACCAACAGTGGAGTCGGGTAGATGCAGTGAACCCAGAAGATGCGTAAATAAACTTCCCTCGTATTGGAGGAGAAAATCCTTGCAGTGCATCCCGCAAACTGATCTCCCCACTAATCACAGAGGTTCTATTACCCACACAAACATGCATTCTCTCTCTCTCTCTTTCTTCCCCTCTCCACACAGCCCTGCCCACACACAGAATCATGTTGCTTAACTTTCAGGTAGTGTACTTTGAGAATAGTCTCCAGAAACACATCATGTACTAAACTGAGATATTACCTGAGCTATTTTGTTGTTGTTGTTCTAATAGAGAGCAATGCAAGCTGCATTATTTTTCACACATCACAAATATCACACTTGAAATGCACAGGACACAAATATAATTAGAAAACTAGGGTTCACATTATTTTAAAAGGAGAATATGAGCTGCATGCCTTATCCCACCTTTCTCTGAATGTTACGTTTCTCCCATCCCAGGCTGCATAAGAAAAATAATGGGGGTACATTGTGTCTTTTTTGAGTAAAGAAACTCCTGTTTCTCCGTGTTTTTATTGCACAGTACCTTCTTTTATTTCTGGTCAGACAAGCATAGGTTTTGATCCCAGAACTTGTGCTCTTCTGAGCCCCCTAATGTCACTGCCTGACTTATTCCCCATCTAGGTGATAGTAAGAATCACCAACTTTCCTGCCTCAGCAAAACCTCCACTGCCTGAAGTATAGCAAGTTTACCCTTTTGGAGAGGACTGCCATAATTGGTGTGGGAAGAGAGCCAAAGCGTTGAACTTCTTGTCTAATTTCCATTTAGAGTTCTAAGATTTAAATACGTTGTACAGACATACCCACATCGAAGAAACTGGGACAGTATTGTAAAAAATGATGAGATGCTGGAGTTAGAATAGGACATGTGTTCTCCAGGTCAATTTCCCGTTTTATGGATGAGACAGGAGGCCTGTGGAGATGGCCATCGGCAAATGATCCTCTAGTCTTCCATTTTATGTCATAATTCACAGCTAATGCTGATTTTAGATGCAAAACACATGCAGGAAGAACTCACATAGACTGTGGCTTGGGTTTCCTCCTATCTTGGTAGGTTCATTGATCAGTGTTGCCTTCCTCATACCGCCCCCCATCCCACCCCACCAGCATCAGTCCCACAGAAGGGAAAGGAGGTGAAGAAAAGAAAAAGAAACGAACAAAGCTGATGGGCTTTCTTCCCAGAAGAATCCTACTTAATTCTAGCTTTACAAAGTTTTGCTTTATTCCATGGCAACAAGGATGTACACACATCCGCTGGCTGTTTCAGTCGCTTGGAGCAGGTGAGGTCTGTGCCAAGTTCAAGCAGGAGGCAAAGTGGAGACGAGCCCCAGAGGTAGATGCTGGCCCCTGTCATGCCCTCTGCGCCTCTGCCTCTGCTGTGAGATCCCCAAGGATCCGCTGACACTGACCACAGAGGCATGCTGTGTAGACAGCTTCCAGCGCTGCCAGGAGGAGTCTCCTGTCCTGCTCACAAGCAGGAGGAGCTGTGTGAGTGAAAAGGCCCTGTCAGTCCCACTTTGCTAGCTGTGTGCGACAATAGAAAGCTCATCAAGGATATACATTTTCCCAAGCTGACTTTGTGTGTTTGGGGGTTACGGTAGGAGGAAAGAAAGTTTTAAATATATACCTCCATTTGCTTCTCTCCCTATGATTGTGTTTTTAAAAATTCAGAATCTTCAAGAAACAGATGAAAAGTTCTCTCCGAATGTTTTATTTGAAAAGAGAATTGAAACCAGACGACCGAGGGGTGTCTATTAAACCAGGGCTCGGTGGCTGTCTCCTCACGGGCTGCCCAGGCCTGTGGGCAGAGTCCTGGCAACCCAGTGGCTTCTTGGGCCTCTGTTCTCCTTTAGACTGTGACCATCCTTCCTTTCTAAACACGTGCACCCATGTGCCTATGTGTGCACACGTGTAGCTCTAAACTCTAAATGTAACTCTAAAGAGATACATTTCTGCTTAAAGACTAATATGTTTGCAGTTAACATTTCAAATCCAGTATAGAATCACAGAATTCCCTCCAAATTGTATTTCAAAGTGAAAGCAAAACCAACATTTATCTTACAGATATACTCATGGCACGTTTAGGTCACATGTAACTCTGTATGTTCCAAATGTAACTTATCTCTTGAAAGACAGTTGACTTGGTTTTCTGGGCAAGGCAAGGCAAAATATGCAGTAACTTAGCAGCATAATCAGAGGGGAGCCAATACTGCAGCATATTTTTCTCTTGGATTGGGTCAGGAAGTGGCATAGAGACAAACCTGAAAAGCTGTCGTCAGTGCTGGGATCAGCGCTGTCCCCGGTAGGAGTTCCTCCAGGGACACACGGGTGCCAGCACCTCCTTGACCTTGACTTTGGAGGCCACTCTCATATTGTATGTGACCTCCCAGGAGGTGAAGTGGGTGTGCTTTATAAAGTTCCAGTACCAACTGAATTATTGTTTTACCGAACATCAGTCCAGGTGTCACTGCTGTTACTAGCAATGTGGGAGTGACTTATTCTGGGAACTTTGCACAAACTTCAGCACATAACTCCTGGATCACGTGATGTAGAGCTTTATTCACAGTGTTGGATCCCTGCAGGAAGAGCGCGCACACACTGAAGGCAGACCAACAAGAGTAAGCCGCAGCTCTCCAAGGCCCCTGCGCCTGTGTGTCCTTGGGGAGGACCCTTTCCGAGGGCTCTGGGTGCGGGAGGTCTGCTGGAAGGTGTGCCTGGCACATGCTCTGGTACCTCCTGTCATTAGTGCTGCAAATGCTGGTTTCTCTTTGTAAGGAAGTAACTTTCCTATGCAAAGGCACCAGCTGCACAAGGACGACTTCTTACCAGCACATCTGCCCATTAATTGTTTCCTCTAATGGGACCAGGAATGGTTGTTTAGTCTTTGCATGACTGCTGGCTGCACGGCAGTCAGATTGCTCGGATGTGTTTAGATAAATACTGACAATGGCTTTTAACAATGTGCTGTTTTGTCTGCTTAGAGAGATCCTTGAAAGGTGACAGCAAGGTGAAAAGGTGTCAAGACACCTGACATCTCCAAGGGAACCTGTTTCCTTTACTTTCTTGTGAATCTGCCAGTTTCTAAAATGTCATATGCCTGTGGTTTTTTTTTTTTTAAGGTACATGGCTACAGTTAGTCTAATTCACCATCTGGAAAGTGTCCTGACAATCAGACTAAATTTTCTCATGTTAGCATCTCACTGTACATAAGCGCTCAGGCTTTGCTCTGTACCGTCACTTTCATAGCACTCTGTTATTATTTTCCTCCCTTGGAATAAAGCCACTATGCTACCCGTCAGTCTTCCTTCTGTCATTTAACCACTTAATTATCCATGAATATTTCGAAAACCGAAGGACTTCTCTCAGTTCAGATAGTCAGTGAAGGGCAGTGCTGATCACCCACATCGGCCTCCCAGGGCTCCCCCAAGCTTGCTTCCTCATCTGTGAAAAACTGTGAAGATAGTGACTTGCTACTAGATTTTTTTGTGTGTGTGAGAATAAAATCAAATACTCACTGGAAAAACTTTAGCACAGTGTGTGGATAAGGCATGTGCCAGAGATGCTGCTGCGGTTGCTGGATGAGGGGGTGTGCAGTGTAGATGCCCTGTGATACGCACACGTGTCTCGCCCCAAACTCCCCGAATGCCACTTGAGTGCAGCTCACACTTTGTATGTGACCTTGGGGATGTGAAATGTGTGTTATTTCATAATGTTCAAGTGTGAACTCAGCCTTGAATTTGCATATCATGATGGGCTCTTAACTGCTGTTAAGAGCATTTATATCCACTTTGTGCCATTTTTTTCCATGAGGAAATCAAGGAGCAGAAAGATTCTTTCTAGAATCATCTGAACCACATTTCTGTTCCTTTGCCACCCTGTTAATTACAGAGACAGCCACACCTACATCAGATTTCATTTTCCCCACCTCTTAAGATGTTATCAGCTTCATTAAAAAAATATATATTTTTCCCCCCTGGTGGGGAATTCCCTATTGGCTCAGTGGTTAGGACTCATGCAGGGTCCAGGTTCAATTCCTGGTTGGGGATCTAAAATCCCACAAGTCCACACAGGGTGGCACCAAAAAAAAAGGCAAATATATTGTCTACTCTGTCAGTTAAGCAATTATAATGTATTTTTCTTTGAAGACTCTGTCTACTGGGATGTATATCTGCCATAAGAAGTAACTTTTAGGCAAATTATAGTTAAAATACTGCCTGCATCTTTTCCCCTTTAAAGCTGAAATAATCATATCTTAGATTGAGTTAAACTAGCTCTCTCTGAGCAAGAGTGTAAGCTGGAGCCTTCACTTGGATGGGGAGAGGGGCGGGTGGAGCCCCTGAATGTGAGCAGGGCTCCATTCGCCCTGGGCGTGCGTGGCCAGCGGTCTCTGCTTGGTCTCTGGTCCACTGCCCAGTCCTCCAGGGGCAGCGGCTCTGCTCCTCCTCCTGCCGAGTTCTGACTCAGTAAGGTGCTCACTATTAGCCCCAAGAGAAAGCAAAGAGGCTGGCTCCCCGCCCTTCCCACTTGCTCTGAGTCATGCTGAAAATGTTTCACAGTATCTGTTTTGACCATGACTCCCATCCAGATCCACAAAAACACTTGGGTAGGACCAATGGTCACTGTGAGATTCCAGTTTGAGTCTCCTCCTGGCTGACCAGTTGCTTCATAACTTTAATACCTTGGTGCATTTACATCCTGGCCTCTCAGAACTGAAAGTTATGAGCATGTTGTCCAACTTGAGCACCAGTTTTCAGCTGGTTCCCCCTATCTGGTTTGTGTTTGTAGTGATGTATTCTTTTACTCAACGCAAAAGACCACTTATTTTTGAGACTAATAACGAAAATTTTTTTTAAATTCCTAATTATTTTCCACATGCTCCCTGTTCCCTGAATACATAATGTTCTTACCTAGGATGTTTTGGGGCGGGAATAACTTCTCTCTGTCACTCTTATGTTCTTTGTTGTTGTTAAGGATATCTTATATTTAGGGATCCTTATTTTCATGTTATAAACTACTGCAGCTACAAAATGGCCCATGCACTGAAGTCAAAAGAATTTTGTAATCAGTTAGTGAAGGTTTCTCTGGTGGCTATAGTCCATAGGGTCACAGAAGAGTGGGACATGACTTAGCGACTAAACAATAACAACAGATCAATTAGTAAGCTGTCAAAATCCAGATTATTTTAGCTAAATAGCTAGCCTATCACTACAATTACCAAATAAAGAGCTCTCTAAAGAAGGATATTTCAACAAAACGTTTCCATCCAGAATTTGAACCATGAGATTGTATTTCAGAAATCTATCTTAGACAACTTTGGTGAAGATGCTAACAGTCATGTTAATGGAAAATCAACATAAGAACAGCCTCAAGAAGCCAAAGCACACTAGCGAAGTCACTTCATCACCTTCTTAAAACTCTCATAGGACATTTGTAAGTCACTGAGTGAGGGTCCAGGTGGCTGTATTGTCCCCTACTGGTAGAGCAGGGTTAGGCGGCTGTGGGTTTGTGATTGGCACAGTGGAAGACAAAGCTCAAAGGAACCAGTCACCTCCACCATTCAGAATGCCACCTCTGATGGCCTGGCCTCCCTTGCCCGCGAGTGAGGCCTCAGGTTCCTCGGTACATGTGACAGCATTCCTTTCGCTTGAGCCCTTCTTCTGGGGGTCATTTAATCAAGCGAGTTATAAACACCATGGCAGAAGTTCTCATCTCAGGGCTTTTATCATAGAAACAGTTTTCAGACTGTGCTCATGGGGGAGTGGACTTAGCAACGACAATAACACAAACAAAAGAGAAACCCAGTGTGCTTTGGAACACATTTGTCAACCTGAATTTTCCCCCGGTTTGGGTCACTTCACAGCTGATATACAGCTGTGTCCCACCCAGACTTTGGGAGTACGTCTTCTTGAACATGCTTACAAGTCGCTTGCTCCCTGAAGGGAGGGCTCCACTGACCGGGATGCCCAGGAGGCAGGCCAGTGGCAGCAGGGAAGTGAGGGGGGTGCTCGGGCCCATCACAAGTTCGCTGTAGCTGCCTACAGCTGGCAAGCGCCAAGCTCCACGGTGTACTCCGGTACTGGAGCACTGTTTTTTGTGTTTTTTTCCCCCAGTTGGTTTGTAAAGAGGATTGCACAAAAATCCATGCAGATCAGCTCTCCAATGAAAATCTGCTGAGCTAAGAAGTACATTGAGTCAGAGGGGCTGATTTCAGCAGGGTGTGTATCACAGTGCAGCTCTACAGCGCAGTGCTTTACAGAGACAGGCAGGCTCACTGCACGGTCATTTCGATAAACTGGAAATATCAAGTCTGTTTACCGCAATTGTCCTTGCCTACTTGTCCAGCCTAGCAGTTATTCATTACTAGCTAGAAATGACTGGGGCATTTGATATGAAAAAATCTCATTTAAGTTACTGCTGCTGTTTGTTATGATATTCCATTGGTGATGTTTCATCAACTTGAAATTTATCACTTTACTGATGGAAAGTTTAAGTATACTGTGTGGTCTAGACTTAGGAATACAGTTAATGTCAAGAGAATAATTCTTTTTTATTTCTATTATTTGGTTCACCTATTTTCATACACACCAGCCAAAACAACATGCGCACACACACACACACAGTCTCTCCTGCAAGGAAATAGTTTCTACTCCTTTGTATTTCATTTGTAAAGGATACAGCTCACTCGAGGAAAAGTTACTTGGGCATGCATTGTCCCTCCCCTATTAGAATATCACCCCTTCACTTCCTCTAGACCTTTGTAATGCCAGCCACCCCATCACTGGCATTGCCATGTAAATGGTCAATGAACATATGATGAATAAAACAGAGAATGAGAGAAGTTGACCAGCAACCAAAGATCTGAACCTTCTCTGGTTCGGTTTTTGAAAACTGAGTTCACTACCATCATAGGACCTATAATGGCAGAATGAAAATTGTACAGAAGTCCATGTTAGTACCAATATATCAGCACAATTGTTGAACAAATACCCATGTAGTAATAGAGGAGTTGATCTGCCATTCAGTGTCTTAGTGAGATCAATTATAATTAGTTAGATTCAAAGATTCCAAAGAAGATATTTGGATCAAATCTTCCTTCTTTGTATACCTAGGTGGAAACTGACAATATTCTGTGCTAGATGTGGTATTTTTAATAACACATCAGTGTGCCTAGCATAGAACCTTGGGGAATTTCAGTGTAAAAGATCATATTAAGATTGTGAAATTATTTTCCTGTGTGGTTAAAATAATAAATAAATATTTTGTACAACACAAGCTGTTATATAATTTAATTGCTTAACTTCCTAATCTCAGTCTCGCTATTTGCTTAGAAGGGAAATCTTTGTCTTTCTTTGCTTTCTTTAACAGTGAAAAGCATGTTTGCATCATGTGCCCATGTACACACTTCCTAGTTTAATATCTAGATTGATGATGCATGATTGTAACAGAAATGTAGACTCTCGAGTAGAGCCAGCCCAGGGGAAGCCAGGCTGGGTAGCACATAGACTAAAAGATCCAAGTCCAACAGAGAGCCGAAAACAGACCAGAGCAGGAATCCAGGCCCCTGGGAAAGGAGACCTCCTGTGAGGCCATGGGGTTCTTAGGCACTTGGTTTAGTGAAATACTCATGAGAAGAAGACTCGGAGAGGTGCTTTTCTGGGTGCACTCCCACCTTTTCTTTTAAAGAAGGCGGTGACAGAGAGCTGGACATTGTCCCCTGGGCTTGGGCTGCAGAGCAGACGCTGACGCCTTCGTTCTGTTTGGTTTGGCTGGCAAAGCTTCACGGGATTGCAGTGTTTCACCAGTGAAAGGCGATGGCTGGTGAGCCAGCCGCACTGCGGGTGTGGAGGGAGCGGGTGGGCACCTTAGCTGACTCTCTTGGGGTAAAGTACACTGCAGGCCTGGCCATCCTCCCTGGGTGGGAGGACAGACAGGAACAGGCTACACGTGTTCCTCCTGGCTTTCTAGAAACTGTGGAGGCTTTCCCTTCCTCTGTGGTATTTTCTCGTCCCTGGGTGTCCCTTGCCCAGGGGTCTGGGGTGGTGGGTTGAGAATGACAGCTGTGGGACTATGATGGGGTGCAGGGCAGATGAGGGTCTGCCCTCAGCACACCCAGAGCTTCCCTAAAGATCACAACAGGGCCAGAGAGTCCCTTTCTCATAGCCGTACTTCAGGTCCCCCAGTTCTCCAGAGGTACCACGCTTGTGGAGAAACACTGTTCTTTTTTTGCTTTACATTCCCTAATACCTAGACTATATTCTGGTTGTACTAAGCCAAACAATACCTGAGTGTACAAAGAGTCTATAAGCTTCCTTCTTCTTCTCTCTGGTCTCAACTCCCTGAGGAGACCTGTTCTTACAAACTGTTACATGTCTTTCCACCTGTGTGATTATTGGCGCCTGTCAGTTTGGAGACCACACTGATGCTCCAGTTGCGGAACCTGTCATATTAAGTAACTGCCAGCATGGCCGATATGGCGAGAGCTTGGAAGCCACGATGGGTCCATGGTGTGGGCTCTGCTCAGAAGGACAGAGGTGTGGGCAGCTCATGGGCAACAGTAGGTCTCTGGGTTCCAAAGCGTCCACTCCATCACCTGTGCATCCTCCACAGAGAAGCGGAGTGACAAACAGTCCAGAAACTCTGCTGCTGTGTGTAGCCCCACATCCTTGTGTGGCATAGAGTATGATGCAGGCACATACTCTATACCTCCTCCAGGTACCAAATACTGATGCTCGGTTTTGGTTTCAAAAGGGAGAAGAGAAAATAAGATGGGCACTAAGGGGCTCTTTACTCTTTCCTGCCCTCACTGATAGGTTGTTGCCAGAAGCAAATATCTGTGTTTTGAGAGCTCTTCATATGCTATATTTGTGGGTCCTTTGTCAGATATGTGGTTTGCAGGATTAGCTCCAGTCTACAGCTTTAGCGGGGTCTTTGCTGAGCAAACCTTTCTCATTATGAAGTACAGGTGATCGGTTTCTTTTTATGGATTGTGCTTTTGGTATCATGTCTAATTCTACCCCAAAGTCCAAATCCTGAGGGGTTTCTCTTCTTATAAAAGTTTCATAGTTCTGCATTTTAGACTCAAACCTTTGGTCCATTTTTAATATACTGTGTGATCTTTAGATCAATGTTCATTTTTTTGTTGCCTCTTATGTCCAGTTGCTGCTGCAGCATCTGTAGAAAAGATGCTAGTTTATTTCAAGACATTGCACACCTGTGATAATCAGGAATTCTTGTTTCTTTTTGTTTTGATAATAAATGTTGATCACTGCAACACTGACATGGTGGAGACCAGTATGGGACATTCCTCCCTGTGGCACTGTGACCTCAGGGCTAGCCGGTGACATCAATCATTTATTTGGAAGTTGGGGTGCTGGTAATGACAAGACCCCCCTGCCAACCATTAGACACTTAGGTAAATGCCCACTAACGGTGCACAGCAAAGCACGAAAGGGCAGTCCTAGAGTTTAAATGCTTAAAAAGTACATGGTTACCATGTTTATGCCAAACAGTTTTCCTGGTGGAATTTTTAATGTAAAGCGAAAGCAATTATATTTGAGCAGAAAGTGTTTGGAAACATGCTTTGGCAGAGCTCCTTGCAGATAGGGAGTGGAAATGATTAACAGGGTGGTTTATCAGTTATGGACTTTTGGCAGCAGAGGGACCATTATCTTTTGACGTAGTGTAGGACTGGGACACATACCCCAGAAGTTGGACTTTGTGGACAGTCCTCTTCCTCATCCATGGCAAGGAGCAGGGGGAGAATGCAGCCCTGGCAGAGGACGTGCATCCTCCTCTTGGTCATTCCTGCCGCTGGCATGAAGCAGATGTGTTTACCCTGGATCTGCTTTCTTCCTTGCTGTGTGTAGCAGACTCCCAACAAAGGCCAGGTCCCAGGAAGCTGTGGTGCAGGTGAACTTGAGCTGCACTTGAGTACACCTGCCCTCGGCCACCATGCAGAGGTGGGAGCAGCTGCTAAGTCCCTGCCAAAGGCTCCCCTTGGCGAGCAGGCAGTCACCAAGTTACCCCTAACCTAGGGTAGCAGGACTTTCTGCACAACTCCTTAGTATTGCTGGGAAGAGAATGGGCAAAGAGATCATTTTGAAGTAGTGGAATTTTTTTTTTTCCTTCTTTTCCTCTCTTCCGAACACAGTGTTAGTGTTTTCTTATTTATTCTCTAGGGGATTTCGAAGCCAATCAGACTCACAAAAAATTGGCACAGGAACGGTTTCAAGATAATACTTAGTTTAATGGCTCTAAGACATTCCCAAACTGAGAAATCTATTTTAAAAAGTTATGACATTTACACCTACCTATATATAAAGTTTCTATATATAGTACTATACAAATGAAATAGTACTATGTTTATAATGTTATTCTGATATTGTCCATTTTCTTTTCTTTCTATCTGTGTGTTTTTCTTTTTCTTCTTTGCTATACTGGCCTTAATCCACTAAGACGATTTCCCAGCACACTTCTGAATTGAGACCGCAGTTGAAAATAGCATCTGTGGCATGATTCCCTTGTACAGAACAGGAAACTGAGGCTATTGGTGGGCATGTGATTAACCTCAACTTGGTTAAAGCTAGTGGCAAAGTGGCAGAATCTGGATTAGAACTGTTACAGCATCAGGAACTTGGGTCATTCTTGGTACTCCAGAAAGTAGAAAGATAGTCTGTGAACCTCATCCAGGGATAAAAGATACATTATTACATTATTCCCCATTTCATTTTCTCCTTTCTGCCACCAGTCATTAGAGTAGGGCCCCAATCAGGTATGACCTGGTTTTAACTTGATTACATCTTTAAAGACCTTATTTGGAAATAAGGTCCCATCACAGATACCATAGATCAGGACGTGGACACCTCTTGTTGAACAAGCCAACTCACTGCACACAGTCACCTACCTACTCCACTTGGAGACTTTGATCTCAGTGTTCATAACCACTGCGGCGTCAGTGTCACGGGCAGCCTAAAGCACGTGATCTCTGAAATGCATTGAAAACATTGTATTCCCTTCCTTAGTCTATAGTCAGTCAACCTTGAACTCCAGTGAAGGGCTTCCTTTGGATTTTCTGAATGACTCACTCCACCAAGCCCTCCCCACAGTCCAGAAGGACTGTAGCAGATACCTTTGCTGGTGGTCTGGAGCCCTGGCTGAAAGCTGTCTGTGGTGAGTATGAGAATGACCCACAGTAGGTCATTCCCAGGGGCTTCAAAGCTGATGTGCAGTGTAACAAACAAAGTGACACGGTGGGACACCTTAGATATCCCAAGTTTTAAATTACAGCAGGGCTGACTGGAGATCCCTGGTGGGTCTACAGATAACAGAGACTGAGGAAAGGGAATCCTTTTTGCCCCTCAAAAGTTGCAACTCATTAATCAAACTTGTGTTTTAAAAAATATGTGAAGAGTAGATCAAGATGGTACAGTAGAGGGATGTGGAGCTAACCTCCTCCCACACATACATTAAGAATACATCTACATATGGAGCATTTCTCACAGAACATCTATAAAAGCTTGCAGAAGATCTTATACAACCAGAGCTGCAAGAAAGATCTCCATGTAATGGGCAGGATGAAGGGAAAAGAGAGAAGAGGAGGTGTGGGGAGGGGACCTGCACCCTGGGAGGGAGCTATGATAGAGGAAACGCTGCTTCACCCTGGGAGCCTCTCTCACTGGCCAGGAGGTCAGCCTGGATGGACAGGGAGCTTCAGAGGCTGCAGAGGAAAGTTTGCGAGTTGACACATGACCCCACAAGGCAGTGAGAGACCAGCACAGACAGTCCTGGCCACACCACTGTGCTTCCCAGCCCCAGATGCACACCCGCTGGTGTGCGCAGTGACCGGCTTCAGTGGACAGACCTGGAGAGACAACTTGGTTTGGTCATACAGAGACAGCACAAAGGTTCTTTCTGGCCACAGAAAGAAAGAGTCACAATTGTTATTATGTGTAGATTTCTATATATTCTATGTATAAAACCGTGAAGATGCCACACAAAAACTGCTATTAATAGAACTGATAAATGATTTCAGCAAGGTAGCAGGATACAAGATTAATATACAGAAATCTATTGAATTTCTTTACACTAGCAATGAAGTATCAGGAGGAGAAAGTAAAAAGCAAGCCTCTTTAAAAACTGTGTCAAAAATACCTAGGAGTAAACCAAGGATGTGAAAGACTTATATGTTGAGAAATATAAAACTTTAATAAAGGAAATCAAAGATGATTCAAGGAAATGAAGATACTCTATACTCTTGGATTGAAAGAATTAATATTGTTAAAATTGCCATACTACCTGAAGCAATCTACAGATTTAATTTGATCTCTATCAAATTACTGATGGCACTTTTCACAATACTAGAATAAATAATCCTAAAATGTACTTAGAACAACAAAAGACCAAGAGTTGCCAAAGCAATTCTGAGGAAAATGAACAAAGCAGGAGGCATAAACCTCCCAGGCTTCAGACAATACTACAAAGCTACAGTAATCAAAACAGCATGATGTTGGCACAAAAACAGACACATGGATCATGGATCAATGGAACAGAATAGAGAGCCCAGAAATAAACCTACACACCTACGGTCAATTAATTTTTGACAAAGGAGGCAAGAATATACAATGGAGAAAAGACGGTCTCTTCAGCAAGTGTTACTGGGAAGCTGGACAGCTGCATGTAATTCAATGAGGTTAGAACACACTCTCACACCATACACAAAAATAAAATCAAAATGGCTTAAAGAATTAAAATATAAGGCATGACACCATAAAACTCCTAGAAGAGAACATAGGTAAAACATTCTCTTAACTAAATCATAGCAAGTTTTCTTAGGTTGGTCTCCCAAGGCAATAGAAATAAAAACAAAAATAAACAAATGGGACCTAGCGCAGACTCATTAGCTTTTGCACAGCAGAGGAAACCATAAACAAAACAAAGAGACAACCTTCACAATGGGAGAAAAATAATTGCTAATGATGTGACTAGCAAGGACTTAATTTCCAAGCTATGCAAACAGTTCATACAACTCAATAACAAAAAGCAAACAGCCCCATCAAGAAATGGGAAAAAGACATAAACAGCCATTTTTCCAAAGAAGACAATTCACACTGATAACCAACAGGCACATGAAAAGATGCCCAATATCACTAATTACTAGAGAAATGCAAATCAAAACCACAATGAAGTATGACCTCACAATGGTCAGAATGCCATCATCAAAAAGTCTACAAATAATAAATATTGGTGAGGGTGTGGAGCAGAGAGAATCCTCCTGCACTGCTGCTGGGAATCTAAATTGGTGCAGCCGCTGTGGAGAACAGAATGGAGGTTCCCTTAAAAACTAAAAATAGAGTTCCTATATGATCCAGCAATCCTACTTCTGGACAGATATCCAAAAAGGACAAAAACTAATTGAAAAGATACATGCACCCCAGTGTTCATAGCAGCACTGTTTACAATATCCAAGACTTGGGAGCAACCTAAATGTCCATCAGTAGATGAATGGATAAAAAGGTGTGGTACATATATACAATGGAATATTAGCTACAAAAGGAGTAAAATAATGCCATTTGCAGCATCATAGATAGACCCAGAGATTGTTATTTTGAGTGAAGTAAGTCAGGCAGAGAAAGAAGTTATCGTATGCTATCACCTATATGTGGAATCTTAAAAATAGTACAAATGAACTTATTTACAAAGCAGAAACGCAGACACAGAAAACAGTTATAGTTACCAGAGGGGAAGAGGGGGAGGGATAAATTGCGAGTATGGGATTAACAGATGTACACTGCTATGTGTAAAATAGATAAACAACAAGGCTTTACTGTATAGCACAGGAAACTATATCCAATAACTTGTAATAAATTATAATGGAAAAGAATTTTTAAAAAAGAATATAGGCATATACCCACACACACACATATATATATGACCAAATCATTTTTCTCTATAGCTGAAACTAACAAAGAATTGTAAATCAACTACATTTCAATAAAAATTAAAATGTGAACTATAATGCAGACAGCCACTAGTTAAGTATACTGTGAAGTCTTTGGTGGAAAAGTCCACTATCTGTATATATTACTCACATGAGTCAGTAGGTGACATACTGGGAATGATCATCCAGGTTCAGTAAGTAATCAGGTTATTTTAATACGATAAATGAGGAGGAATTTGAATATACAGGTTGACAAGATCAGAATCCTGAAACATGGACCACAATGAAGGGAACAGACTTAGGGAATTCATGAACAGCAAGGTGAAGGCAGAGGCAGCTGCAGAGATACAGGTTGAAGGAAAGCTGACTTAACAGATGCACCCATGAAAGTGAGGCTTAGTTTACTATAAGGAAATAAGAGCCCCAACTGGGATGTTGTAACAAGTCACTGCAAGTGCTGTGGCTTCAGGTAATGTACATGCTTTGTCACCTTGTTTGGTGCCCAGGTTCTCAGGGACCCTCAGTGCTGTGATCCAGCTGGGCTCTCATCTGGAGCTCCCATCCCTCCTCCATGCTCATCCAGGTTGTTGGCAAAATCCACTTCCTGGAGGCTGTAGAACTGAGACCCTTGGTCACTAGCAGCTGCCTGACATTCACAGCAGGACTGTTTGCTTCTTCACAGCCAAAGTGTCTCTGCCATGAGAGATGTTTGTTAAGAGCCGTCACCTGATGGAGTCAGGCCCACACAGATACTCTCCCATTTAATCTGGGACCTTAATGGCATCTGCAAGGTCCCTTTGCTTCTGACATTCACTTGCCCCTTTCTACATGGTATCCATCATGCATTTGGATCAAGCTGTATGAAGAAACAAGCAAGGGATGTGAAGCTGGATAAGCTCATGTTGATTTGGAAGTGCTCTGCTCCAGGGCTTTACTTGGGAGGGATGTGTGCAAACTGAAATGGAAGAGGCACTTAGGAAAGTCACAGGGACAGATGAAGATGGCCTGGGGATGCTTATTTGGGAGAATACTAAGGGAGGATATAGTAGAAGGGCTATCACTGAGAAGAGGAATTTGGCTTTTGACCTTCAGAGAGGCGTGATGCGCCATCCTGAAACACTTATCCTGGCCCCAGCACTTGCCTGCCACGTTCTTTCCTAGCTCCAGTTCAGGGCTTATCTGAATTCCAGAGGAGCACAGCCCTGGTCTTAGTCTTCAGCAATCACACATATTACGGATACTCAGTAAATAGAGAAATAACCATGGCAAAGGCACATTTCCATTGGACTGATCTACTAAAGAGTGTGCTCCAATCCAAGGAGAGTGTCTCCTCCCCTTATTTCTCTAGACTCTCAAAGGGTCAACTGGCACCAGAAAATCAGGAGCATTCAGAAGTGTCTGGTGCCCAAGTGGACAACAGTCAGCTGCCTAGAATAAAAAACATCCACACCATTATTTTGTATGTAATCATATAAAGAATATGTACCAGCTTGAAAAGTTGCCTCAAGTGTCTTACCTAAGGCATTAGAATTGACATTCAGTTGCAATGTAGTAGTTTCTACTACATTTCAGAAAATTCTTTTACTATTGCAAAAACTCAGTATCATTTCCATCTTCTTTAAGTCTTCTGCTTGTATCTGCTTTTCCCTAGGATGATCTGGTAGATCAGAATTCTGTGGGCCCTGGGGTCAAGTGGGCACTGGTTTCAGATCCCCAGTCACCCTTAGATGTCTGCTCTGTCTCCCTGAGCCATTTTCTTTCCCATAAAAATGGGGATTATTCTGTCTCTAAAGGAGTCTTTGAAAACCTAGTAAAGTTAACATACAGAATAAAGTATACAGTTGGTGCTTCGTGAATACTACTTTCTGAAAATTACTTCTGAAATAACTGGGCAAGAATCCTTGAGCATTTAGAACTTTCATTTAGACATACCATAACATCAGTGATGTGAAATTCTGCTAAACATGATCTGCTAAGTGTCAGGCAGAGGGAGGAATTGGCACTTAGGGCCCTGTCTCCTGGTACAGTGCTCGTTCCTTACCCAGGGCATCCTTGATGCTCACACGTGCTCCAGGGACATAGGGGCAGATGCAGTGGCCAAGCTCATGCATATCTGGCTCTGAGTTTTGTCTACTGAATGTGCTGCTGTGAGTCTGGTCTGTGCCGACTACAGCCCTAAGTGGGGACATTCACCCCACCCCACCGCCCCTCAGGAAGGTGACCCTCTTCCACTGATAATTCCTTGTGCATCTCACAGGTAGCCTAAAACCAGTATTGATAGTATTACTGTAGCTGCTGTTTACCAGATACAAGGCTCTGTGCTAGGTAATTATTATGAATTATCTAATGTCTGTAATGGGCTTCCCTGGTGGCTCAGTGGTAAAGAATCTGCCTTCAATGCAGGAGACACAGGTTCGATCCTTGGGTTTGGGAAGATTCCCTGGAGAAGGAAATGGCAACCCACTCCAGTATTCTAGTCTGGGAAATTCCATGAACAGGAGCCTGGCAGGCTATAGTCTACAGGTTCGAAAAGAGTCAGACACAGCTTAGCAACTAAACAACAAATGTCTGTATTGATGCACAATTTTCCTGCTTTAGTGAGGAAAGTGAAGCTCAGAAACTGAATAACTAACTTGCTCTGGCCCACACAGTTGGTCAGTACAGAGCCAGGGCTTCCAACCCAGAATGCTCTTAATGTCTTAAAATCAGTAATTACAGGTTAAGATTTAAAAAAAAAAAAAAAGACTGTGGTAATCCAAAACAGTGAGATTATTTGGCTCCCTTGGAGGAAGCAAGAGCCCTGGAAAGACGTATCACCAGAGCATGGGAAAAAGTGAAGCTGCGGCTTCTCTGTGAGCCAGTGCTTTCCTGGCAACATCTTGGAACAAAACCAATGACAGCAGAGTTTTCTGGTTTAATGTGAGCTGCAGAGTGGCTTTTTTTCTGTAGTGTTTTCACTTCTTTCTCTCATCTCTGCTTAGTTAACTTCGAGCACCTGCCTGGCCCTGGGGACAGCCGTGCGGCCGGCACTCCCCAGTGCTGGCCCCCGAGACAGAGGGGCTGCCAGGCCCCGGTCCCGCAGGGCTGCGGCCACTGCAGGCTGAGCAGGGGAGACTGTGAGCTGAGAGGTTGATGGCCCACAAGACAGGCGAGAATTTCTTTTCTTTCTGTTTCCCCTTCTAAGTTGAGAATCACCCCCAGCCTCCCCCCACTTTGTCCCCTCTGCCTCTCCTCACTCAGGCCCCGCTGCAAGCTCACATTCTGTATACACAGTGCTGTCCTAATATTTCTCTTTTCTCCAGGCAGGAAATGAGAACTCATTTTTTAGAGCCATTCAGGAAGTCGTCCAGAGTTATAATGGCCTATTATCTAATGGCCAGAGTTTACTTAGGCTTTCACTACTTCCACTGCCCACTTGAAGCAAGGAAAAATATTTCCCCCACCGCCACGAGTGTGCTATTTACACTGACCACAAGCACTCGGACGTGGCGATTTTCCCTCCAGACGTGGGTCCACAGAGGTGCCCTGCTGCCCAGCACCACACTTCAGGCTAACACTATTTTGTGTTCATTTAAGATGTTTCTCAGTTACTTTTTTTAAGTCTGTGATCTGAACATCGTGCTCACAATCCCTTCATTTAACCTTCATTGCTTAGAGAGTTGATCACCCTGAGCTGTGGTACTTATTAAAAATGGGTATTCCTGGGCCTGTGACTGAGATTATGGGAGGGGTGGGCCTCCAGAACGCTGACATTCCAAGTCTTGTTTTCTGAACCCAAAAAAGGCAGAGCACATGCTTTTACAAAAGATGGTTAGCGCCCAAAGTGTGTAAAACATTTCAAATGGGTGGCAAAATATGCTTTATTGGCACCAAAGATTTGTTATTTTTATTAGGAGCATTAATGACAGGAACGGACTTTGAGGGAATATTGAAAAAGCAGCCTTCACTTAGCTGCTGTCCGCGCTGCTGTGATGAATTGAATCACCCTCCTGGGTTCATCAGTGTGTGAACACCGCACCCCCAGCCGCGGGCCCGCCCCGTGGCCCGAGCTCTTATCCAGCTTATGGGCAGGCCTGGCCCTGAGTCAAGCCTTACAGGAACCTGTACAGGTGAGCGGGGAACATTCCAGAACCTGGTGTGCGGCGGCCCCTCCCTCCCGCACCCTTCCCTCTGTGTGTCACAGGCTCCAGGAAGGAACCCGCGGCAGGAACTCAGGGTGTGTGTGTCCGTAGCTGCCTGGGATGGGCCCACGGAGGAGGTGATAGATGGAGACAGTGATCTCCTTCCTTAGGTCCTGGCATAATAGAGGGAGGAAAAGTGCGCCCTCTCCACATCCTTGGCATCTGCCACACCTGCCCGGTGCCCATTCCTCTCCCGTCTGGGTGAACAGCCCCACAAAGCCTGAGGTACCAGGGCGGAAGCAGGATGGCCACCTCCCGGAGAAGGAAACCTGCTTCAGACTCTGCACTCACCTCGCCCTCCTGCCCTGCTCTGTCAGGCCCCCTGGGCACACAGGACGTCATGGATGAGCCAGAAATCTATTCTGTAAAACTGCAAAACAGATGCTAGAAACGTTCCTAGGATGTCTTCATGAGCCAGGACGCAGGTGCCTTCAAGGACATTCACCCACTTTGCCCTGAGCGTTTGCACTCTCCCTGAGTGGAGCCCAAGCCACACTTCTGGTTATTCAGATTACACGGGGGTAATTTCAAAGTAATTTAGAAGTCAACTGCCACTGCTGGGCATCTGCACTGCAAATTAAATGCCTGGCACATGACTTTATTAAGGTAATAGTTCATTACAATACAAATTACGCGTGCCACCTGGGCGCCCTCGCAGGCACCCACCCCTGTGATTAGCAGCGGCCATCACCCTCCTCTCAGCCCTGATGAAAGCCTCCATCATTCTGCTAATGGGGACATAGCCCTGTTATCAGCCCCATTTGTTTCTTTCTTTTTTTTTTTTTTTTAATGCTGAC
Organism: Antilocapra americana; assembly: GCA_007570785.1. Classification (NCBI taxonomy): domain Eukaryota; kingdom Metazoa; phylum Chordata; class Mammalia; order Artiodactyla; family Antilocapridae; genus Antilocapra; species Antilocapra americana. Next base: position 600,879 of record ML660222.1, read on the forward strand.
ACTGTTTGCTTTCTGGAATGAAAAGCCTCTGCTGATTAAATTGAAATGTATGTCTCACTCCCATCTCTTTGAATGTGAAGACATCCTGCACTCCCCCATCCTGCCTCTTCTGCTCCTTCTCTATGTTTATCTGTCTTCATTTATTTATTTGTTTGGCAGTATTTTAATTCAGTGGTAGCAGAAAGTCTGAGAGTGTAGGGAACCAAGCTCTCAGATCCACTTCCACCAGACAGTTTGGGGGGTGCCTTCCAGAGTTTGTTCTCTGTATTTTACATGCAAAAATATGTGCAAATAAGAATAATTTTTGTTTATACTTTTACACAATGAGTTTATATAATGCAAACTCTTGCCTCTTGCTCCTTCTTATTTTAGCTTCGCTTTACCTGAGAGCTTTCTGAATTGCAATAATGTGTATGAAACAGCTTCATCTCTGTAACTGTTCCTTGTCCTGGCGTGGCCTACTGCTGCTGATGGGCATTTACATGGCTTTGGATTTGTCAGCCAGAACAGTTTGGGCTGCCGTGAACATGTTGACTCAGATTTTCTCTGCACGTAGGAAGGGGTTTTCCAGCAGACAGTTGGAAGGGAAAGACCTTTCAGTGGATTTTTCAATCAATCTTTTAAAAAATTCCCATCGTACTCAGCAGTTGTAATACATATGCAGAGCCCCAAATCATCAAGACCATTTCCCCACCTACCCTTTTGTAAAGGCAGTCATGTCACACCAAGAAGTGATATCACTTCACCACACCATCCTTCACTATGCGTCCCTAAAACTTTGAGTTTCCTGTCATCCCAAGAAGAATGGAAGTTCAGGAAAGGCTCAAGCTGTTGGTCAGAAGAGCCTCTGCTATGTTCTAAATCTGACCCTGGGCAGGCGTCCGTGAGGACTGCTTGAACAGGAGCAGAGCTTGCCTCATACGAGGCCCCTCAGCCTTCTGAAGAGCTGCGCTCACGTGGCCAGACCCAGTCCTTACTTGGTGTGCACACACGGCTGAAGTTTGGCAGAACAACACCTACAGTACACACCCTTCATGAATAAGCTGCTGTGACTTCTGCTGTACTGGGGACAGAATGGCCTGTAACCCAATATTGTGGGTGAAATCTTGTAAACTGTCCCTTGCTTCATTTTGCATTCGGCCTAACAATTCAGTCAGATGCTGAGTTCTGCAGATTTGTTTGAGGAGGTCAGGAAATGCCCTAGAGGCTGGGATCATGTGACTCCCTGTCGTGGAGCAGTCGCCTTAATTGCTGCGGTAAGTTCTGCATCAGTAGCATCAGCCCCGCTCACGTGCAGCCCTGAGGTGCAGCATGCCGCATGAAGGCTCCAGGTCCTTGCCACCCTTTAGGGGCACTTGCAAATCCAAGCAGCCCTAGAACCAAGCACTCTCACAATTCACCCACCCCCAGAATTGTAGCACATGAATGATCCTATTTTTTATTGCCTAGAACTGCTTTTTCTATAGTTATTATTGTATAATGGCTTTTGAAGAAAATGCTCAAATTTTGTATCATGTGGAATATGTTAATAGAATCAAGTTGATAAACCTTTTTCCCCAGTTCACAACAGACTATCCTAGCGAGTGTCACTAAGCTCAGTGATGAGCAGGTGACGTCATTCGTGTTCCAGGCTAATTATTAATACAGCTGCCTGCCCTGGCGTCAGCCTCTGGGCGGGGCCAGCTGGTAGTACATCTCTAGCAATTTTCAGATAATAAATGTGGTTTGATCATGTTGCTAAAGATCTGTCAGTGTAGAGATTGTATTAGAGGTTAGGACTGGACGGGTTCTGTTGCTAGCATTTCTACAAATGGCCAATTAGAGGACTGAATTCAGCCTGAACACCTATGTGAAAAACTATAATGGACAAAGGTCGCTTAATGGGTTACTTATATGTGTTCCATCATTCTAACTTGCCCTGTATTTTCACGTTTCTAATTTTAATTAAAAAAAATCCAGACTTAAATGGGACTTTGAAAAATCATTTCACTTATGTCATCTTAACTTCCTCAACCAGCATGTAGGAAGAAGAGGATGAACTAGGGGTCTCAGTGGTCCCCTGCAGCGTGAGTGCCTGGCCGCTCCTCACACTGGGCAGCCTTTCAGGTCGCTTCTGGTGGTCATGTCCTGGGAGAGCAGATCTGCCTTCTACCCTTTGAGTTCTGTTTTTCTGTATTTGAAATTATCCAGATCATGTTTCCAGGCTTTTAAAATGAAATTGCCTTTGTGTTGGTATTGATTATTTTTTACTCCACTTAGTTTGGAATCTCTAGCTTGACCAATTTATAACCCAAAATGGTAGTTTACAGTTAGTAATAAATCTGACAAATGACTACAGTAACCAAATCCATATTCTCTTCCCACTGCTCATTTCCAGGTTTTAGTCCTAGTTAATGATAAACAGAACAGAGCGTACCTCAGCCTGATTGTGGGGCTCCTCTGCATAGCTCTTCCTTGTCCTCTCAGGGGGTCACACGGCTGTTTCTTCTGGAAGCAGTAATTTCTACTCATATCTGTACATAGCCAATAATGAAAAAATGATTTTTTGAGAGAGAAACTGCTTTCATATCTATTCTAATTTTGATGGAAACTTTCTCTGGAGATTGGGGTTTTGTTTTTAAAGTTTTTTCTTATAAGCATGGGAGAGTTTTTATATCTGTTATCCAAAGACTCACCTGAGTTTCTCTCAGGCAGTGTCATGTAAGGCTCAATGTTTTGAGTCTAGTCTGCTCCTGGCGGCGATGTTGGTCCTCCTGGTCACATTGTGACTGTTCCTGATGGCCCAGGAAGTGGCCAAGGAAGCTAGGTGCCCTCAGACACGGAGCAGTTGTCCTCATAAAACATTAGCTGTATCACAGATGATGGCAAAACCATGCTCAGGACAGGAAGTGCATCCACCTAGAACTTACAGTACAGCCAGCAGGAGATCCACATAACACCCAGAAAATGAAACTATTGTACAGATGCAGGGCATCACAAAGGCTTGTTTGTTTTCCCCATGACAAAGGAAAGTTTGTCTTTAAGACATCTGGCAATAACATTTTTCATTTGGAAGTTAATCTTAGAAATGAGTTTCCATTGACTGGTGAGGACAATGAATTGTCCTAACCCAGCATCCAGCTGCCCATTGTTGGGAGAGAGAGCTCTTGACCTCTCGTGGTCAGTGAGGAGAGGCTGCAGCTTTGGGACAGGACCAATTCTGGGATGTTTGCCTAAGGATCATCCTGAGCACAACAAAGGGGCTGCGTGGAACTGACCCTGCTACTGTCCAGGTGATCATACAGGACAAGCTGACCTGCCACGTAAGGAGGTCCAGTCAGAGAGACATTTGCAAGCATCTAATTTGGGGGTGGTTGATAGAGCAGTGCTTGAAGACTCCTTAAGTTAGTGACTAACATCTAGGTCATGGTTTTCTACTAAGCGATCCTAATGAAAACAGGAAGAGGAATCTACTCTAGAGCATTCTAGCAATTTTCCTTGTAACTTCATCTCTCCCTTATGCTGGATACTCTAAGCCTTTGCATGCATGCCGCTGTCTCAGATCAGTTTTGGACGAGGGTGAAAGAAGTAAACGTGTGGCGCTTTACATGGCTTTTGACGATCATTGTTGCTCAGCACTAGATCTTGCTTTCTAGCAGATGAAGTCATTATCTTTGAAATATTAGAAAGGTCTCAGCAATTTAGCAGAGGCATTTGGAATTATTCAAAACCGTGACTCATAGTAATGCAAATTCATGACCCGTACTTGATTAAGACATCCAGACTTGGGAAGTTGCTCTAAAGGCTTTTTGGGGACTTGGAGATGGAGCTCTGAGTTCCATCAGTAGTTTTTTCACTGCTCTTTCCTCAATGTTTGTGTGTGCTTAATCTCTAAGTTGTGTCCAACCTTCTGTGACCCTATGAACTGTAGCCCACCAGCCTCCTCTGTCCATGGAATTCTCCAGGCAAGAGTACTGGAGAGGGTAGCCATTCCCTTCTCCAGGGGATATTCCTGAACCAAGGAATGAAGCCAGATCTCCTACATTGCAGGAAGATTCGTTACCATGAGTCACCAGGAATGTCTTGCAAATGTGGACCAAGAAGATGGTCATTTCCCTGAAGACACTCGTTATGATCCTGTTATTTTTGTGTAGCTCCTGGTACCCAGGCCTGCGGTGCTGCGGGCAGGGTCTCTCCAGACCCTGAGGGTGCACTCGCTTGGAAATGCTGGGAGAAGGACTCTGTCACCTTGGAAACTTAGAGCCACCTCCAGCTAAGCAGGAAAGTCGGTGGTGAACACAGGGTGATCCTGGGGCTTCATTCACTCTTAAGCTGATAAGGGAAGAACTTCTGGGAGATTTAGTTGAATAGATTTCACAGGGAAAAGAGAAAACAGTATTTTAAAACTCAAATTTGTATTTTCTTTTACTTATGATTCAATAAAAACTCTATAGTTTTTATAGAGCCTTAGAAGTCACCCTGTGGGGTTGAATGTATTGGTTTTTGCATGTTTGAAGCCATCACCACTGTTAAGAAAGAAAAAGTCACAAAATGGTGATAAGGGCAAGAAAGGCTAGATTATAATAACTATTGCCTCTATCCTCATAGTTATCATCTATCCTCATAGCCAAAATAATAACTTATTGCCTCTATCCTCATAATTTAAAATATATATATGCACACCCTGGCAACCTTGTTTAGATCCTGGGCCCACGTAACATCCAGCAACTGGGAGCACGCACATCAGCCTCTTCAGTGGAGCCAAGAGAAAGGCAGTCTGGGGTCAGGGAACTGTGCTCCTGCCAGAAACCACTCCTCCCCTCAAGGAACCTTCAGCTCAGCAGGTCTCAACTGAAATGGTCCGAAGAGCTTTCAAACACCTGTGCCCACCCTGGCATGATTAATTTGCAAATAACACTTTTTAAAGAACGTACCATGACTTACAGAACATCTGACCCAGTGATTCAGTCTATAAGTTCTTTCCCTTTAATTTTCCCGGTAGTAAGTGCGAATTTCTCACCTGTGTCTTCTAGGTTTGGCAACTCTTGGTTCTATTTCATACAGTGCTGGCTCTGTTGATCAGAATTCACTTATGGCTTCTTTCTAGAAGGGCATGATGGTGATGGGGATTTGTCATCAAATTCCCTGATGGTGAATTTGTACATCAGGCAGTCTCTTCCTATTGGCTGCAGCCGTCTGCTGACTGTGAATAGTGTTGTTTCTGAACAGTTTACAGTAACCTTGGGTTAAGAAAACGTGTCAGCACACCCTGAGGCATCATCAGTGATGGCAACAGGGGCCCGTGGACTAGCTCATTCATTCAGCAGGATTCTCTCTCAGGGGGCTGCCGAGTGTTTAATGAATGTTGGGCATGCAGGTACGAAGCAGACGCAGCCCTGCCCTCTCATCGCCCCTACTGTTTCAGTCCAGCTGGGACAGAGCTGGTGGTCAGCGCTCAGAGGATTGACTGCACCTCTTTGTACCATGACCAGCCTTATTCTTCATTCCCTTGCTTGTTAGTGACCTGAACAGTATCTTTGGGGTTCACTTTCCTCACATATGATATTTAAATGCTAATAGATGATGCTGGCAGGGGCCTTAACCTGTTCTGTAACAAATAAGGTATTCCCTTAGTCTGTGCCCCCAACTCCCTGCAGTCTCAGCCCTCCCTGTTCTGACTGCTCAGACAGTCCCTCCCCAGCCCACTTCCCTGCGTCTGTGGCGCCCAGGCCCAGGTTACAGCTTGAGCCTCTTCCCTCCCCGCTCCCTCTGAGTCTCCTCTGAAGGGCTCCATAGTCGCTGCAGCATAACTAACATTTTGGGTACCAAGGTGTGAAGAGGAGTGAGTGTTATTTCAGAGGTCTCAGCTGCTGTCTCCAGGTGACGAGGCCCCCACCTCCCTATCCTTAAGGTTTATCACTCAACGCCCTTGAGAATGACATTCAGAACTCCAGAGATGTGTAATTCCAAATCACCTTTCCTCCCTGCTCCTGTGGCTTTATAGCTGTTCCACCTCAGAAATCTTAAAGCCTAATATCAGAAAGCCAAATTTAATGCTTGTTGCAGTGCTTTGCTCTATCACACTTTGGAGACATTGCATTTTTTTTTTTTTTTAACAAATTGAAGGTTTGTGGCAGCCCTGCATCAAACAAGTCTTTTAGTGCCATTTTTCCAACAGCATATGCTTACTCTGTGTCACTTATGGTATTCTTACAATATTGCAAACTTTTGCATTATCATATTTGTTTTGGTGATCTGTGATTAGTGATCTTTAATGCTATTATTCTGAAAAGGTTGCCACTCCCAGAGAGTTTGGATGATGGTTAGCATTTCTTTTTTAGCAATAAAGTACTTTTTTCTAATTGTAGTCTAATTGCTTTACAATGTCATGTTACCTTCTGCTGTACAACAGAGTGAATCCACCATAAGTATGCATATACCCTCTCTCTCTTGAGCCTCTATGCCACCCCCTCATCCCACTCCTCGAGATCATTACACAGCCCTGGGCTGAGCTCCCTGTGACACACAGCAGCTTCCCCCTAGCTATCTGTTTTACACATGGTAGTGTATATATGTCAATCCTAATCTCCCAATCCTTCCCTTTCTCCTCTCCCCACCTCATGTCCACCCACATGTCCATTCTCTGCATCTGTGTCTCTATACCTGCCCTGAAATTAGGTTCATCTGTACCATTTTTCTAGATTCCACATACATGCATTAACATACAATATTTGTTTTTCTCTTTATGACTTACTTAACTCTGTAGGACAATCTCTTGGTCCATCCATGTCTCTGTAAGTGACCCTATTTTGTTTCTTTTCGTGGCTGCATAATACTCCGTTGTGTATATATGCACCACAGCTTCTTTATCCATTCATCTGTCAGCATGTTCTGGCTATTGTAAAGAGTGCCACAGTGAACACTGGGGTACATGTGTCTTTTTGTACTATGGTTTTCTCAGGATATATGCCCAGTAGTGGGATGGCTGGCTCATATGGTAGTTCTATTTTTAGTTTTTTTAAGACATCAACACACTGTTCTCCATATGGCTGTATAAATTTACATGCCCACCAGTAGTGCAAGAGGGTTCCTTTTTCTCCACACCCTCTCCATCATTTTTTGTTTATAGGTTTTTTGATGATATCCATTCTGTTGGTATGATGTGATACCTCATTGTAGTTTTGATTTGCATTTCTCTAACAATTAGTGATGTTGAGCATCTTTTTACGTGCCTCTTGGCCATCTGTATAGCTTCTTTAGAAGAATGTTTGTTTAGGTCTTCCACTCATTTTTTGTTTGGGTTGTTTGTTTGCTTTTTTGGTATTGAACTGTATGAGCCGTTTGTATATTTGGAGATTAATCCTTTATCTGTTGCTTCATTTGCAAATGTTTTCTCCTACTCTTAGGGTTGTCTTTTTGTCTTGTGTATGGCTTCCTTTGCCATGCAGAAACATCTAAGTTTAATTAGGTCCCGTTTGTTTATTTTTGTTTTAATTCCATTACTCTAGGAGATGGATCAAAAAATATCTTGCTGTGATTTGTGTCAAAGAGTGTTTTTCCTATGTTTTCCTCTAAGAGTGTTATAGCCTGACATTTAGGTCTTTAATCCATTTTGAGTTTATTTTTATGTATGGTGTTAACTAGTGTTCTGATTTCACTCTTTTACATGCAACTGTCCAGTTTTCCCAGCATCACAGTGTTTTTTCTCCATTGTGTGGTCTTGCCTCCTTTTTCATAGATTAGGTGACCATAGGTGCATGGGTTTATCCCTGGACTTTCTGTCCTATCCGTACTGTCCTGATTACTTAACTTTGTAGTGTAGCCTAAAGTTAGGAGGACTGATTCTTTAAGCTCCATTTTTCTTTCTCAAGATTGCTTTCACTTTTCAGGATGTTTTGTGTTTCCATAAAAATTGTATAATTTTTTGTTCTAATTCTGTGAAAAATGCCATTGGTAATTTGATAGGGAGTGCATTGAATCTGTAGATTATTGCTTTGGGTAGTAGAGTCATTTTCACAGTATTGTTGATTCTTCCCATCTAAGAACAGGATATATTTCTCCACCTGTCTGTGCCATCTCTGATTTTTTTCGTCAGCATTTTGTAATTTTCTGAGTACAGGTCTTTTACCTCCTTTCCTACATTTATTCCCAGGTATTTTACTCTTTTTGTTGTGATACTAAATGGGATTGTTTCCTTGGCAATAAGTATTTTTGAGTTAAAGTATGTACATTGCTTTTTTAGACATGATGTTGTTGAACACTTAATAGATTATGATATAGTGTAAATAGAACTGGGAAACCGAAAAAATCTGCATGACTCACTTTATTGTGATTTTCACTTTATCGCAATGATCTGGAACCAAACCCAAAAAAACCTCTGAGATCTGCCTGTATTATGGTTTGAGAAAAAATAATGAGCAGCTAGGGCTGAATGAACACCTCACACTGTTTCATTTTCTCATAATGAAGACTTCTCCCCTCTTATAAGAAAGTCACCCCTCTTGTCTACTGGTTAAATTCTGGTGTTCCCTCTGATCCCCAGTCTCTCTTCATCATCTTTCCAGATGTTATATGGAAACTTTCTTTTGCAGTTTGGAAGAGGGAAGTGAAGTCGCTCAGTCACGTCCGACTCTTTGCCACCCCATGGACTGTAGCCTACCCGGTTCCTCCATCCATGGGATTTTCCAGGCAAGAATACTGGAGTGGGTTGCTATTTCCTTCTCCAGGAGATCTTCTCCACCTAGGGATTGAACCCGGGTCTCTCACATTGTAGACAGACGCTTTACCATCTGAGCCACCAGGGAAGTCCAGTTTTAGTAAAGACTAAAACCTGTATACCTGTATAAAGACTAAAACTTACCTACCATGTCTGGTTTGGAAATTAGTCATCTGTCTGGAGCCACAGTTCCTCCTCATGTTCTCAGGGTACTGCCTCCCTGTCTCTGACAGTGTTTGGGGGCTGTGTTGAAAGTGTCCAGGCCACTTGCTGCGGAGTGTAGAGAGATTCTTGGTCAAGCTGACCAGACACATCTGCTTTGATAAGCCACACAAGCATCCTCACAATCTTTGTCATTCCTCCTGCAGCGTGAAGCCCTGCTTTTTCTGCTAATTTAGATAAAATTTCCTTTGTAAATCTTGATAAAATGTAGACTTTAAACTTGTCATTGATTTTCCAGTTATATAGTTATAGTAACCATTCAGAATCTTGTAAAATATATCCATGTGTATGGGGAGGTGTGTTTCTGAGTTAACTCTGGCACACCAGTGGACAAAAGCCTAAACCATGTCATGGGAATAGCTGTCTTTGCCATTTAAGCCCAGTTTTTCTGCTTGTTTATAAAAATTCTACCAAACTCTGAGAATTAGATGACAGAGGTCACCTATTATTTAAAAACAAATTTTATTTCTGAATATTTTACTTGCAGGAAGATATGAAGCATCATGATCTCTGGGAGCAGGAAACCAAAATATTTTTCCACTTGGATATAAATTGATTGACCATGAGTTTCAGGCCCACCTTCTTTCTTCAGCTTTCAGTTTTACATTTGTTGAGTAGAAATGTATCAGTTCCCTTGGAAAAAGAGACCTCTGTCTCCCTCGCACTGGTGATAGAGTCTGGCTGCGTCTTCACCATCTGCTCCAGGGTGGCTCTGAGTGATGGCCATGCCCTCGCCGAGAGCTAGGCAGGCCGCTGGGGTGGTAGTGTTTCTTGACTGCTCCCTTCATGAAGTTATTGGAGGTTCTGCCGAGATTCGATGTTAATAAACTGCCTGTACGCATTTGTGCAATGTAGCTAGTGCAATGGAATGAATGTAATGTAAATTCAATACCCTAGCTCCTCCCCAGGCCTCCAGATGCACAGTATCATCCTCCTTTACTCGATAAGGAAAAGGAAGCAAGAGAGACTATGACTTTCCCGAGGTTGAGCCTGTGTTCTTTCTGAAGCGTGGATCAGTTCAGTTCTTTCTGGAGTGTGAATCAGCTCCGTCGTGTCCGCCTGTTTGCAGCCCCCACCCCCATCCCCACCGTGGACTGCAGCACGCCAGGCTTCCCTGTCCATCACCAACTCCCGGAGTTTGCTCAAACTCACTTGCATTGAGCCGGTGATGCCATCCAACCATCTTATCCTCTGTTGTCCCCTTTTCTTCCTTGAATAACTGGTTCTAAAATGTTAGCATACAAAGAAACTCCTGAGAACACTTGTCAAAATGCAGACTTCCGGGTGCTGCCCAGATCTATAGAACCAGAGCCTCCTGAGGGGCTCTGAGCCACTTTCCTGGAATGCAGGACCCCAGCCTCCTCTGCTCCTTGCCGGATGGCCTAAGGGCTCTCAGATCCAGAGGAGCAGGTAGGCAACACAGCCGCTGTGAGAGTGAGCTCAGCTGACAAAGCTCCGGCTCGTACCTCCCACCCACAGCAAAACAAAATAAAACTGACCAGCAGAGCTATCCATCAAGGAACAAATGGATAAGCAAATCATCCACATTCATCTGGAGGGAATTTACTATAAAGCTAATGAAACTGCAGCTCCTTCCAAGGCCCTGGGAGGTCCTGGCAGTATGCTGGCAGGGTTTTATATTTTATGAAATTTGCATAAAAGAATTACCTAGTGGCTTTTCATTCTAAGTATTCACTTCCACTTTGTACCTAATTCTCCTATGCATTAGTCTCAGGACCCATAAAGCCTGTGTCCCCTTCTAGGGCCACCAGTGGATACTGCACAGAAGTAGAGAGACTTCAGGAGATTACAGTGTGCCCGGTGAGCAACAGCCAGGATGGAGTCTGTGCTTTGCCCAATGACAGCCACAGGGCATTCCCATTTGTGAAAGAATGGAGTGATACCCTTGTCTGCACCTAAGCACTTGTAAGGGCCTTCCCTGGTGGCTTGGACAGTAAAAAATCTGCCTGCAATTCGGGAGACCTGGTTTGATCCCTGGGTTGGGAAGATGCCCTCGAGAAGGAAATGGCAACCCACTTCAGTACTCTTGCCTGGAGAATTCCATGGACAGAGGAGTCTGGCGGGTTATAGTCCATGAGGTGGCAAAGAGTCAGCCACAACTGAACGACTACCACACACACACACAAGCACCTCTAAAAATTTGTTTAGCTCTACATCCTTCTATAGTCTTGATCTTTCCCCAAACTTCAAAATGAAATTGATTCTATTATTTTTCTAACTAGAAGTGTAAATTGTTATAGGAAGTTTGAAAATAATTAAAAATGTAATGAGAAAATATTCTCAAATCATGCCTCATAGTAATAACTACTGTGACATTTATTTAAAATTGGTGTTCCTTCCAGGAGAGACCCCAGAGCTGCCCTTTCCCTTGATGGTGTAGTTGCTGAAACAGAATCTCTTCTGCTTTAAAAATGAGGGTATAGGTAGCATTATTGGAAACAGAAAGCTCATTGATTTTTCTTCCAACCCTACATCTAAAGAGCCTGTATTTCTCTGAAAAACCAATTTTTGGCCTGGTTGGGAGCAGCGCACTCAGGTAAGGAGCACACCTGTTCTCCTGTGAGCCTGGCAGCCGCCAACATGTTTCTGAATACCTGGAAACATTCATGGCCTTCCAGCAGTCGAGAATGCATTCAATATATGACTTGACTCTACAGGATGAAATATTCCTCAGCCAGTAAAAAGTATTCTGTATATAAATATTTATCAAAATAAAAAAATTGGCAGTTTATTAAATTTGGTAATGAAAAAAGGGCAAGTGAAAAATTATGTGCTGTAGAATCCCATTTTTATAAATAAATTCCCTACCTGCCAGGTATGCATACAAAGAATTCTGAAAATACAAAAACCTCTGAAGATCAGTGGTTTTATCTTTTTTGCCTGTTTGCTTATCTATGATACAAGTTTGCCTCAAAGAACGTGTTCCTTCAACAAGATAAAAGTCAAATAATTGAATTATTTTAAACAAGATGGCCCTCCAAGCAGTCGTCCTTTGTCATTTGAAGCTTCAGTTTTCTCAAGTGATAAAAATATTCAACAAGGTGTTGAAATAATATGTGAACAAGTAACCCATAGAAGGTGGTAAGGTGTTGTCTGTGAACCGATTATTAAGTGACTTGATTCCTGAGTTGTGCCTTCTGATTTCCATGTAGCAGTCGCTGCTCCAGGAGCTGTGTCTCCAGGGGAGGCAGATGGGGAGCCTGAGAAAGGCCCCCACAGCGTAGCAGGTGGCCCTCTAGGCTCTTCTGAAGTGCCTGTCTTCTCCTGTCTTCCCTCCTTCCTCCTGTGGCCTCAAAGAGGAAGTGGAAATAATTTTGGAAATAGCCCTATGTTCTCACTAACCTGTTATGTTCACGTGCTCACACATGGTCCTTTGTATCCTCTGTTGGTTTATTCTCTGGAATTCGGTGGATCACAGTCTCGTTCCTGGAATGCTGTGAAGCTCGTGGTCCACATTCCCCATGTCTCATCGATTAAACAGACGTTTCAGATGCTTTAACAGATGCCCTTTCTAGAGGAGAATGGCCCCATTTGACTCTTTTGTTTTGGGCCGTGGGACGAGTAGTTGTTTTTAGTGATACATTCTTTTAAGAATTAAAAGCCACCCTTTGGCTTTCAGAATTGGAAGTCAGTGTGACGGTACAAGCTTTGAGAGTGAGGGCAACGTTCCTTTCTATGAGGAGATGAAATAATTGCTCAAAATAGCTGAGGAGGACACTTGGTCCCTAAGGCACAGGAAGAATTCAGGCGAAAGGTGGGAAGAGAGCACTTTGCACTTAGTCACTTTGAGAGCTGTGACCAGATGCTGCAGAGCCGCCTTCTGGAGGGGTACCTGGCCATCCCCAGCTGCGGCCCTCCCCTGAGGACAGGCTCACGGGCTCTGCCTGCACTGAGGCTGCAAGGGTGCGGGACGTCTTCTGCTGATGGTTCTGTGTGCCCCCTTCCAGCATCGGACTCGTGAGAAAGCACAGATTTCACAATCTCTCCCATGTCTTCTGCCAACTTCTGTGAACAGATGTGGAATTAAAAAAATAAAAGCAAAGGGCCTCCATTCTCAAGTTAATATTATAACTGGGATGTTTCTGATAGAAGAAGATAGGCTAATTACTTGTTTAAAATCTCAGAGATGGAACCAATACATTAAATGCACCAGCGTTTACGCATATGAGCAAACCAACTTTTACTGTTCTTTGCTTTATTGCATTTCAAAGATACTGTGTTTTTTTTTACAAGTTGAAGATTTGTGGTAACACTGCTTTGTCAGATGATGGTTAACATTTTTAGCAATAAAGTATTTTTTAATTGAGGTATGTATATTTTTTAGACATGATGCTGCTGAACACCCACTAGACTACCGTATAGTATAAACATAACTTTAATGCTCCTTGGAAATGCAAAACCTCCTGTGTCTTACTTTACTGCGTGTTCACTTTATTGCCTGGTCTGGACTGGAACCTGCGGTGTCTCTGGAGTCTGCCTGTGCTCCAGAAGGTGGGCTGCATCTTATGGTTTTAATCTTTTAACATTTTCCTGAGAATCACTGGGTCTAGGAGCCCTCCACACAAGCCAGGTTTGTCGGAAAGAGGTCGGCCTTCCTTGTGGCCGGGGAGACCAGGGAGTGGGGCCAGCCCGCCTCGCAGCACCTCCAGGCCTTCCGGGGCGGCCTGCTCCTTGAGGAGGGCCTTGAGCACCTCAGGAAAGGAAAGCGCTAGAAGATCACAAACCTTCATGGAGCTGCTACCGGCCAGTTTGCCAAGGCCCAGCTCCTGTGCACCGTGGGCTCCAGTCACAGCTGCGTCAGGCACTGCCCTCCCCTGCGAGCCAGGATGTTCCATGTAAACAGCAGTGTTGATTCCATCTGGCCAGCTCCTCTGGGTTTGGTGGGTGGGCCCCCAAGAGAGGCTGTGCCTACAGGCGCACCTCCCCACCCCAGCTGTCTGCTCTCTGAATTGTCTCAGAGCCACCGCAGCTGTGCACCGAGGTGACCCTGCTCACAGCTGTGGTGAGCGAGGCCCAGGAAGGGGACTGCGGCTTCCGCCTTCTCGGAGCACCCAGGCCTTGGGGTCCTGGGCTCGGGGGACACTGGACAGGAAGTGGCAGCCAGGCCGCCTGGGCCCGAGGGATTAGGGTCCATTTGAGCTCTGCCAATGGCAGGACCTCACCACTACCAGAGACAGTCTGTGTTCCACCTCTTTCAGTAGCTCTAGTAATTAAAAAACTTTTTTTCTCATTATTATAGTATCCGTGGCCCCACCTCACGTTCCTTCTGGCCCTCTGACACCACACAGGAGGCCTTCTTTCTTCATGCGAGTCCCCCAGTTTAACGACAGCTGAACATCCTCTTCCTGAAGCTAAGCAGCCCCCTCCCTGCAACCAGCTGATGGCTCTTGTCACACTTGGTCACCGGCCCAAGGGACCCGGAGCTTCCTAGGCAGCCGCCGACGACTCCTGCTCTCTCCCAGCTGCTGCGTGCTACCCTGGGGTACTGGGGTTTGGGCACCTAAGTAAAACATTTGTCTTCTGTCCCTTTTAAATTAATACTGTTATCAACACTCCTTTATTTCAGCTTCCTGAGGACACCTGGGATCCAAGCCTGCCACACGGTTTGGCTTCCCAGTGTTTCATAGTGCTTTGTATGACTTTATTTACCGTATTGTGGTATAGATGTTGACCAAGACTCAGTGGTACGTGGCTAACTCTACTGCCCTCAACTGCTTAGAAGTCAATACTCTGTCAACAGGCTCTGTTTAGCCTATGGGAATCCATGAAATCCTATCAGCCACATCTTTACTAATTAATTTTATGGTTTAGTTAACTAGATGGTCTCATTGCAATTCATAATTGTAATATGCCTTAACATATCTCTACTTTCCTAATACTTTCTAATGCATTTTTTAAAGATACCATTGCAAAATTAATGGAACATTCATGAACCTGTAATGTCACATTAAGAGACAGAGTTGAAAGCTGGTATATTTCAGTCTGAGGAAGAAAGTTGATATAGACAGAGCTGTGCAGGAGGAGTGCTTTGGGGAGAACAAGGTACCAGTGGATGGCACTGTCTGAATCTGAGCAAAGAATATTGTCAAGGAAATTTAGGCATCAGACTATGTTCTTCTACAGAATAAAATCTTGTAAAAAATTCATAGATATTCTGGAACTGTCTCTTGATTGGGAACTTTTCATACAGGTTTTATTGTCTCTCTAGTTGCAAGAATAAAGGATGCTGTATAGGACCGTCACACTTTTTAATTCACAAAAATTCATTTTTATTGAATTATATGGTTTCTAATTTTTTTTTGCTTACATTATTTTGTTTTTATGTCTTCATGCCTATGCTCATATTAAAAACAGTGTTCATTTCTGTCTGAATCAAAACCCAGTATATAGGGTCTGTGATGCTTATGCCTACTCTGAAGCATCTGAAACATGCTGGAAGAACATCTCTTGCTAATAGAATAGGAAATGTTTAACAAATGTTTACTTTCTGATAGGCACTTGCATGTGAGCTTTAGGTTCTCATTGACAACCCTCCATGGCAAAAAGCAATTGTGAGCAATTCAGCAGGAGGAAACTGAGGCATAAAGAGTTTACATAAATACCCCCAAGACCACACACGTTGGTTCTAGTTCATCTGCAAGGCTGCTGTGGATGAGTAACTTGTGGTAGATGGAGATTTGAAGTCACATTGAATGCTGAGATGGGCTGGGTTTAAATCCCACCCCAGCTACCTACATGCTCTAAGACCTTGCTGAAAATTGTTAGTTGCTCAGTCATGTCCGACTCTTTGCGATTCCATGAACTCTAGACCTCCAGGCTCTCTGTCCATGGAGTTACAGAAAAGAGCACTGGAATAGGTAGCCATTCTCTTCTCCAGAGAATCTTCTCAACCCAGAGATTGAACTTGGGTCTCCCACATTGCAGGCAGATTCTCTACCATCTGAGCTACCAGGGAAGCCCTGTGGCAAGGTCATTTTCCTGAGTCTCATTTTTCTCAACTATAAATTGAGAAAAACTAGGGCCAATTATAGAGGGTTATCTCAAGAATGCCGAGGATGTGCATAGTACCTACTAGGTGCCCAGTATATACTACATGGTCCACAGTGGTTAGCATTGCTTTGTATTCTTGGGGCGAAGATGCCAGATGTGCCGGATTGCAGCCAGCTTGGCCCATCTGCCTTCTCCTCCCAGCTCCTGCCCATAGGCAGGCAGGGCTCAGCCCAGCAACTCGGGGGAAACGCTGACTCCTTTCATTCAAAACCCATGTTAGTGACCCTGTGGAGTCTGTTTTTGTGTTTTTTGTTTGTTTGTTTCCCAGTGAAGTAGGAAGTGGGCAGCCTTTCAGGGAAAGTGATTTAGAATCATTTCTTGTTTAGCTTCATTTGATCGA
The DNA here is from genome assembly GCA_007570785.1 of Antilocapra americana. Taxonomy (NCBI): domain Eukaryota; kingdom Metazoa; phylum Chordata; class Mammalia; order Artiodactyla; family Antilocapridae; genus Antilocapra; species Antilocapra americana. The sequence continues at coordinate 617,207 of ML660222.1, forward strand.
AAACAGATTAACTGCTCTCAGAAAGTTACTCAAATGGAAGAAAAATGGAGGTCAGGGAAGGAATTTGGGTTTGCAAACTTTTCCATTTTAGAAATAGAATTAATAATCAGCAACAACTCTTTTTGGTTAATATGGTCAATTTACACTACAGTGATGCCCCTTTGAAAATTACTTGTACAGTGGATATTTGCTTTTGATTTCAGGATTTGGAGTGTAATCAGCATTTTCAGTTATTGTTATGAGCTTGTGGTTTTGCATCTTTACCCATATTACTTACTTTTATCTGTCTTCTCTGATGTCAGAAACTTAGGCAGGAATAAGACATTTGGTTATGACTTCATGTACTTTGGGAAATCAGAGAAAGGCTGTACCTTCACTCCTTCAGGTACTGGAGGGGAAACTAACTCATTTGTTGGTCCTTTTTTAAAAGATCTTATTCCAAGGGGTTTTGTAAGTCAGTTTTCTGTGTCAGAAGACAGGAATTTATAACTTTCTTATAAAATAGAATGTTAAACATAGTTTCTGTGATCAAAGAGAAATTAGGCCGGAGGGAGATACAGGTAAAAACTTTCAGTCTCAAGAGGAGTTCGTTCTGAGGATCTAACACGTGGCTTGGTGACTGCAGTTAATAACACAGCATTGTATTCTTGAGATTTGCCATCACACAGACAAATGACTTCATGTGATAGGATCTTGATCTCGGTAATTATTTGTCAATGTATATGTGTGTATATATCAAAGATCACTCATATGCTTGAAATCTGTTCTATTAGATTTGCCAGTTCTTCCTCAGTAAAGTTGAGGAGTGAAAAAGGAGAATCTGGGTCTAGTAGTTTCAGCGCCCATATGTGGACATGAATTGCTTCTTTCCTTTTCATCATGAAAACAGCTCCTGCATGGGAGTGCGTGCAGTGAATGAGGCTCAGGCACAGTGTGAGGGCCCTCAGGGCCCAGGTGAGACCTGGGCCACCCGTGCCTGACTCCAGAGGGGCTTACAACATACAGATGCATCACAGGGCATAGATTCACCCACATCAGGACACAGGGCCATGCATAGAAAAAGGAACCCTGATTTTATTCTAGAGTTCATTTATATTTAAGGTTATTCCAAATGTATGCATTTTTAATTTAGCTGTTTTGGTAGAATTTGATAAATTGGGCTTCCCAGGTGGCACTAATGGGAAAGATCCCACCTGCCAATGCAAGAGACATAAGAGATGAGGGCTCAATCTCTTGATTGAGTAGCAAAGATCCCCTGGGGGAGGGCATGGCATCCTACTCCAGTATTCTTGCTTGGATAATCCCATGGACAGAGGAGCCTGGCAGGCTACAGTCCATGGGGTCGAAAAGAGTTGGATGTGACTGAGCGGACTAACACACACATTTGGCAAATAAGATTTAATTTGAAATAAATGTGCATTTGATGAGTGGGTTTTTAAAAACTATTTTTATTCTTTCCTCTGAAAGAAGTAGGATGGTAAAAATAAGTAGTAGGAGTTTTTTTTTTTTTTTTTTTTTTGGTGGAAAGAAAAGTTTGTTTTATTTCAGATGCTGGCAACTGGATGTGGGGGGAGTGGGAAGAGTGGCAGACACCTGTCCAAAGGCCGACTACCCCAATCCTTGACAAGCAGAAAGTTAGAGATTTTATAGACAGAAGTGGCGGGGGGAGGGGAGGAAGACTACATGTAGAAAGAGCACAGTCATCTCTGACAGTCCTCTTCAGATTGGTCATCAGTGGTCTGACCAGTGTCATCTTGGTTGTTTTAGGTACAGTTTATTGTCAGTTTCAGGGTCCATTTGTTTCCATTTCTTTTTTTTTTAAGAGTTCAATAAATATTTTATTTATTTATTTTTTTTTAGGTATTTTGAAGTCATTTTAGTTTTTTTTTTTTTTTTATTGTTTTTGCCATACATTGTCATGATATCACCATGGGTTTACATATGCTTCCTCTCCGGAACCCCCCTCCCTCCTCCCTCCCCCCCGGGAAATCTCGCTGCACCAGTCCCGAGCATCCATCCTGGGCTGGCGATTGATTAGACACATGACAATTAACATGCTTCAATGCGAGACAACAAAAGGAACGCAGATGTATAGAATAGACTCTTGGACTTTGTGGATGAGGGTAAGGGTGGGATGATATGGGAGTAGTAGGAGTTTTGAGCATGAAATAAGAAGTCTGTCACATGAATTTCTTAGTTCTTTCTTAAAAACAACAAAATTCAAAGCTTTGGAAAGGAGGTATTTGAGGTAATACATAGACTCCCCAGAAGATTCAGCTCAACCACTTCAGTAGAAAGCCAGGGCCACAGCCACTCTGGAGAGCAGGTGGAAAACTGTTCAGATGTGGAGCCCAGAGACTGGGGTGACTCGGCTGTTACATGGTTGGGTAGTACAAATAAATAAGGATGCTCACTCAACCCCTTCCCAGCGCTGGTTGGGGGCTTGCTGTTTCTTCACGCCCACTCTCAGGTCAGAAATAAGTTGAAGCACTTCAGGTCAGAAATAAACTGGAGCACTTCCGGTCCTGGTCATGATTCACCAGGATTGTTGTCCTACTTAGAAATCCCACCAGTGGGCCATACCCACCTTTTCCCTTCATATTTGCAGCTGTACCTCTGTATCTCAGGAGTTCTGTAGTGGTTCAGGGGTAAAGAATCCGCCTGCCAATGCAGAAGACATGGGTTTGATCCCTGGGTTGGGAAGATCCCCTGGAGAAAGAAATGGCAACCTACTCCAGTATTCTTGCCCGAAGAAATCCATGGACAGAGGGGCCTGGCAGGCTACAGTCCATAGGGTTACGAAAGAGTCAGATATGACTTAGCAACTAAACAACAACAACCAATTTGTATCCTTGAAAGTGAAAGTAAAAGTCGCTCAGTTGTGTCTGACGCTTTGTGACTCCATGGGCTGTACAGTCTATGGAATTCTCCAGGCCAGAATACTGGAGTGGGGAGCCATTCCCTTCTCCAGGGGATCTTCCCAACCCAGGGATCAAACCCAGGTCTCCTGCATTGCAGGCAGATTCTTTACCAGCTGAACCACCAGGGAGGCCCTGCTATACCCTTAATGTGATAATTTATCAATTATTACTGAACATCTGCATTATAAAATGCATATTTTTTCATCAGTTTTTAAAAAGTAGTGTTTAGAGATCTTGTTAAAAGTATAGAAGTCAAGACATTACCCTATTAATCGTGGAATTGCCTTCACTCTCATAACTCAAATGTTCCTGAATTCATTTTCATAATAAATATGTTAAATATATGTATAATACTTTTGCTTGTAATACACACATATATATTTCCAACACTAGAAGTCTGCTTTATCAGAAAAAGGTGTGCTTTAGGAAGCATAATTTGGCAGCATCTGGTTTACTAAAACTGAGGCATTCTCCTTGTTTACACAAAATAGTTCATATTGTAACAAATGTTTTTCCTCCCATCTGTCACTTCCTCTTTCTCCCCATTTTTTTGTTCCTGATACTTGGTATATTTTTTTTCCATTTCCATTGTCAAGCTACATGACAAACAAATAATCACTAGAAGAATGTGATTTTCAGTGAAGGAAAATACACATTGTGTCTTGTTAATATTGATACAGACCATTTTCCCCCCAGGTTTTGTTTTGTTTTCAGGAGCACCTATAGAGTTAAGTGATATAAAAATGTGTAACTGTTTCAGATGTTTATGTTTAATGAATTTTATGTGAAATATTAGCATTATAATCCCCCAATAGAAGGGAATATATGAGGAGTAGATGCTGCAGCAAGTGGGAAATATCAGAGTTTCTGTTTTTCATCATCTTGTAATGTCCCAGCAATGTCCTGCTGGACAGAGGGCATCATAAAGCACAGGAGTGAATTCCACTTATCCAGAGTACATTTGACTTCCAAATCCTTGAGGCCACAGATTTGGAGGTAGAACAGTGTTTGCCTATGAAATTGTAGGATGGTTTGGCACAAGTGCCTATATATCGTGAGGAAAGGTTTTGCCCACTCAGAAGATTTCTAACCCCTTCCCCCACTCCCCTTATCTGAAACAAACTACTGAAAAAATAGGCATGTTTCCAAACAAATGATTTGCAAACTAAGAAAAATATTTTAAATTCATGCAAACAGTTATACTATGTTTTACTAGACATAGAATTGTCAATAAACAAAGAATAACCGGAATGAAGCATCTTTTTACTGGATCCCACTGGGTTTCTTACAAAGATCTGTGTTTCCTCTTCAGTCATTATCCTTGAAAGATCAAGTTGAAACAAAAGCTCTTTTCAAGTTGGAAGAACTAAAAGGTGATTCTTAGCTATATTCTGATTCATTTCAAGTGCAAAATTGTCTGATCCCGAGCTAGTCTATTTTTCACAAAGGAGCCTAGAAAAGCCATGAGCGATAGGAAATGGCTATATGTAGACTCCTCTATGAAGTGTGATCCAGGAAACCTAAAGAACAGACCAGGCTTTATGGTTGCCTGCAAACTTGGTACAGACTTACTCCCTGCATTTCAGAAGACACCCTGAGCACCTCTTAGGAGTTAATGGAAGAATGGCTGGTGTTCAGAGCAAACGAGAAAGTGGTCCTGGTCTGCTTCCTTCAGCAGACCTCTAGTGGAATAACACATTGCTTCTTTGATATTCAAAGAATATATATACTTATATATATTTTTTTAACACTTCAAAAATTATAGAAATATATGGCATTAAGTAAAAATCCCCATAAACCTATTTCCCCGCACAACTGAGAAATAGGAGTTTATAACTTTCCCCAAATTTTTGCATTTCATATAGCATATATGCGTGTGTGTATGGAGACATATATGTGTGTATATAGAGAGAAGGAGAGGTGTGAATTCATACATAATGAATTTTCAACAAAAATAGAATCATGTTCATGTTTTAACCTTTAAGAGTTCATAACTCGTGGTTGTAATTGTATTCTGAAAGTTTCTAATTTCCTTTTTAATTTCTCATTAAGTTTCTAATTTCTAATTAATTCCTTTCTAATTTCCTTCATTCCACAGCTTGAGCAGGTTCTTTGTCGAATCTTTTAATAGCTTCCCTGTATACCAGGATTAGGATGTGCCCTAATTGGTCTGACAAACCCTCTGTTGTTAGATATTTGCTATATTTCTAGAAAACATTGCCTCCTTGTTCAGACACTTTTAGTTTCTGTTGGATAATTTCTGGAAGTGAAATCTGGTCAAAGGTTTGTGGGAGTTTTAGGTGAACATTTTAAGAAGGTGAAAAACTAGACTAAAACTAGTTTTTTAGTGTTTTAAAACTAAAACTAGGAATTGAAGAGCCTCCTGATGAGGATAAAAGAGGAGAGTGAAAAAGCTGGCTTAAAACTCAGCATTCAAAAATGAAGATCATGGCATCTGGTGCCATCACTTCATGGCAAGTAGATGGGGAAAAAGTGGAAGCAGTGGCAGATTTTATTTTCTTGGGCTTCAAAACCACTGCTGATGGTGACTGCAGCCATGAAATGAAAAGACACTTGATCCTTGGAAGAAAAGCTATGACAAACTTAGACGGTATATTAAAAAGCAGAGATATAACTTTACCAACAAAAATCTGTATGGTCAAATCATGGTTTTTCCAGTAGTCATGTACGAACAGTATGAAAAGGCAAAACGATATGACACAAAAAGATGGACTCCCCAGGTCGGTAGGTGCCCATTATGCTACTGGAAAAGAGCAAAGAAATAGATCCAGAAGGAATGAAGAGGCTGAGCCAAAGTGGAAACAATGCCCAGTTGTGGATGTGTCTAGTGGTGAAAGTAAAGTCCGATGCTGTAAAGAAAAGTATTGCATAGGAACCTGGAATGTTAGGTTCATGAATCAAGGTAAATTGGCAGTGGTCAAACAGGAGATGGCAAGAGTGGACATCGACTTTTTAGAAATCAGGGAACTAAAATGGACCAGAATGGGCGAATTTAATTCAGATGACCATTATATCTACTACCATGGGCAATAATTTCTAGAAGAAATGGTGTAGCTCTCATAGTCAACAAAAGAGTCCAAAATGCAGTACTTGGGTGCAGTCTCAAAAATGACAGAATGATCTCTGTTCGTTTCCAAGGCAAACCATTCAATATGGGAGTGATCCAATTCTATGCCCCAACCACTAATGCTGAAGAAGTTAAAGTTGAATGGTTCTGTGAAGACCTACAAGACCTCCTAGAACTAACACCAAAAGAAGATGTCCTTTTTATTATAGGGGACAAGAATGCAAAAGTAGGAAGTCAAGAGATACCTGTAATAACAGGCAAGTTTGGTCTTGGAGTTAAAAATGAAGCAGGGAAAAGGCCAAAAAAGTTTTGACAAGAGAATACACTTGTCATAGAAAACACCCTCTTCCAACAACACCAGTGACAACTCTACAAAAGGAATATCACCAAATGGTCAATACTGAAATCAGATTGATTATATTCTTTGCAGCTGAGGATGGAGAAACTATACAGTCAGCAAAAACAAGACTGGGAACTGACTGTGGCTCAGTTCATGAGCTCCTTATTGCTACATTCAGACTTAAATTGAAGAAAGGAGGGGAAAGCAGTAGACCATTCAGGTATGACCTAAATCAAATCCCTTATGATTATACAGTGGAAGTGACAAATAGATTTGAGGGATTAGATCTGCTAGACAGAGTGTCTGAAGAACTATGGATGGAGATACATGGAGGAGGCAGAGACCAAAACCATCCCCAAGAAAAAGAAATGCAACAAGGCAAAATAGTTGTCTGAGGAGGCCTTCCAAATAGGTGAGAAAAGAAGAGATGTGAAAGGCAAAGGAGAAAGGGAAAGATATACCCATCTGAATAGAGAGTTCCAAAGTATAGCAAGGAGAGATAAGAAAGCCTTCCTAAGTGAACAATGCAAAGAAATAGAGGAAGACAATAGGATGCAAAAGACTAGAGATCTCTTCAAGAAAATTAGAGAAACCAAGGGAACATTTCATGTAGAGATGGGCACAATAAAGAACAGAAACAGTATGGACCTAACAGAAGCAGAAGATATTAATAAGTGGTGGCAAGAGTACACAGAAGAACTCTACAAAAAGTATTTTCATGACCCAGATGACTTTGATGGTGTGAACACTCACTTAAGAGTCAGACATCCTGGAATGCGAAGTAGAGTGGGCCTTAGGAAGGATTAGTATGAACAAAGATAGTGGAGGTAATGGCACTCCAGTTGAACTATTTCAAATCCTAAAAGATAATGCTGTTACAGTGCTGCACTCAATATAACAGCAAATTTGGAAATCTTGGCAGTGGCCACAGGACAGGAAAAGGTCAGTTTTCATTCCAATCCCAAAGAAAGGCAACACCAAAGACTTTTCAACTACTACACAATTTCACTCATTTCACACGCTAGCAAAGTAATGCTCAAAATTCTTCAAGCGAGGCTTCACACTGGACTTAGAAGAGGCAGAGGAACCAGAGATCAAATTGCCAACATTCATTGGATCACAGAAAAAGCAAGAAAATTCCAGAAAAACATCTGCTTCATTGACTACACTGAGACCTTTGATTGTGTGGGTCACAACAAACTGTGGAATATTCTCCAAGAAATGGAAATACCAGACCACCTTACCTGCCTCCTGAATAACCGTGTGGAGTCAATAAGCAGCAGTTAGAACTGTACATGGAACAAACGGCTGGTTCCAAATTGGGAAAGGAGTACATTAAGGCTGTATATTGTCGCACTGCTTGCTTAACTTATATGCAGAGTACATCTTGCAAAATGCCAGTCTGGATGAAGCACAAGCTGGAATCAAGATTGCCAGGAGAAATATCAATAACCTCAGATACGCAGGTGGCACCACTCTTATGGCGGAAAGCAAAGAGATATTAAAGAGCCTCTCGATGAAAGTGAAAGAGGAGAGTTAAAAAGCTGACTTCAACATTCAAAAAACAAAGATCATGGCATCTGGTCCCATCACTTCATGGCAAATAGATGGGGAAAGAATGGAAACAGTGACAGACTTTGTTTTCTTGGGCTCCAGAATCACTGCAGATGGTGACTGCAGCCATTAAATTAAAAGACGCTTGCTCCTTGGAAGAAAAGTTACGACCAAGCTAGACAGCATATTAAAAAGCAGAGACATTACTTTGCCAACAAAGGTCCGTCTAGTCAAAGCTATGGGTTTTCCAGTAGACATGTATGAATGTGAGAATGGGACCATAAAGAAGGCTGAGTGCTGTAGGATTGATGCTTTTAAACTGTAGCATTGGAGAATTCTCTTGAGAGTCCCTTGGACTGCAAGGAGATTAAACCAGTCAATCCTGCAGGAAATCAGTCCTGAATATTCATTGGAATGACTGAGACTGATGCTGAAGCTCCAATACTTTGGCTACCTGATGTGACAAGCTGACTCATTAGAAAAGATCCTGATGCTGAGAAAGACTGAGGGCAGGAGGAGAGGTGAAAGTTAGATGATGAGATGATTGGATGGCATCACCGACTCAATGGACATGAATTTGAGCAAACTCTAGAAGATGGTGAAGGACAGGGAAGCCTGGTGTGCAGCAGTCCATGGAGTCACAAAGAGACATGATTGAGTGACTGAAAAACAACAGCCTGTATGGATTTGAGTGCTGAGGCTGACTGCCAAAGAATTGATGGTTTCGAATTGTGATGCTGGAGAAGATTCTTGAGAGTCCCATGGACTGCAAGGAAATCAAACTAGTCAATCCTATTGGAAATCAACCCGGCATATTCATTGGAAGGACTCATGCTGAAGCTGAAGCTCCAGTGCTTTGGCCACCTGATGCAAAAAGCCGACTCCTTGGAAAAGCCCTTGATGCTGAGAAAGATTGAGGGCAGGAGAAGAAGGGAACAACAGAGGATGAGATGGTTGGATGGCATCACCGACTCAATGGACATGAGTTTGGGCAAGCTCCAGGAGACAGCGAAGCACACAGAAGCCTGGCATACTGCAGTCCATAGGGTTGCAAAGCAGCTGAACAACAACAAGGAGATTTAGACTACCTGGGTTTCATGAACAATAGTTGAAAGAGCTGAAGTTATTCAGTCCTGACAGAAGGATCAAAAGGTTCCTCAGATAGGACAACCATCCTCAGATCTGCAAAGAGCATGGAATGGACTCCACCTGAAGGAGGCAAAACTGGGAGTGGGCGGTGCCAGGGATGGACTCCAAGCATGGCTTCCTAGGCTCAGGAAGGATGTACAGAGTGCCTGGCACTAACCAGACCCTGCCTTAGCAGCTAGAACACAGGCCAGGCAAGTTGTCTGCTCTCATGGAGCTTACATTTTAGTTTGGAAAACAGAAAATGCAGACATGAACTTACCAAAAAAGGGAATTAATGATCATGGTCAATGCTCATTTGAAATGTTACTGGTCAATGTTCATATTTATAGGGTACAGCAACAGAGAGTGACTGGAAGGGAAGAAAGATGAGGGGCGGCATTTAGCAAGATAAACAGTAAAGGCCCAAATGAAGAATAGGCTGCCTTATTAGGCAGTAAATTCCACTGCCTTGCAAGTTATAAAGAGAATAGATTAATGTACACAGAGGATTGAATTCTGAGATCTGCAATGTTATTTAAAGTCTCTTTCAACATCAAATGTGTTGTTGTAATCCAAACGAAATGTACCCTCAAGGTCTTATATTCTTCCCAAGGATCAAATTTTACTGTTTAGTTACTCTGCGAGGCTCACATTCTTGTTGGGAGAATTATGAGGAATATCTAGAGGAGTAAAATATCGTCCAGCATTGGCTTATGTTCCCAGATAACAGTAACTTCAAACTGATTTCTGCCTTAAGGCATGCCTCATGACTGTCTTCAGAAAACCAAAGCACAAAACACAGTGGTCGGTTGCAGGCAATCCAGTTACCCGAGACCAAGCAGAAAGCAAGACTAGACAGGTCCTATAGTAATGCCTTCCTCTCTTTCCCATATGAGTCATTGTTAGAGAGAAAATTACCTTTGCAGAAGGGCTTAATTCCTTTTCAGACCTTAAAGTGAGACTTCCTCCTGGCTTAAGTATAAACTTTTGTCTCAAAAGCCAGATTCTATTACTCCATTGAGCCTAGGACTGTGAGGGTGTGTTTATTTGCATGATGGAAAGGCCTATTTGATATTTCAACAAACAAAAAGAGATATATAAAACCATTCTCTTTTTTTAATGAGTACCAAAATAGGTCTCCAGTGAACTTCTGAAGGGAGAGGAGAGCCAGGTCCTGCTCTAAGCTGGTTGTGATTTGCTGTGCAGGACATCTGGCAAGCTAGCCCTCCGCACTGAATGGTCATCTACATGACCAAATGTGGAAAGTACATTGGTGGTGGTTTAGTTGCTAGCTAAGTTGTGTCCAACTTTTGCGATCCTGTGGACTGTAGCCTGCCAGGCTCCTCTGTCCATGGGATTTCTCAGGCAAGAATACTGGAGTGGGCTGCCATTTCCTTCTCCAGGGGATCTCCCAACCCAGGAATCAAACCCAAGTCTCCTGCATGGCAGTCAGATTCTTTACCAAATGAGCTGCAAGGGAATCCCAGCATGTGGGATCTAGTTTCCTGACCAGGGATCAAACCCCGTCCTCCTGTGTTGAGAGCTCAGGGTTTTAGCCACCAGGGAAGTCCTTGGAAGTATGTTAGGGGAAGTAAAAAGATAAAAGAAATCGAGATATAATGATATAAACAGATATCAAGAGGTGTGATATTATCACTATAAGAGTTGGTGGAGGAAGAGGTTGGAGAGGTTTCATACGAATCTCATGAGAATTAACAGAAAGAGACAGAGGTCTCAATAGAGCGAGATGGCCCTGAGAATCTATCCCTCTGACCCCCAGAGGGAGCAGCGCAGAGTGTCTGTGTCCCTGAAGCCAAGCCCGCCCGGCCCTGCAGGGACAGCCCTGTCTCCAGGAAGCCCTCCCACCCCTCCAGGGACAAGGCAGCCAAGGCTGGGCATCTCCCAAGGTTTGCATCAGTACTGCCCTCAATCTTTTATAGGCCTTTGTCTTAAATCTTAACATGTATGTGCATGAACAGAGTTAAGGACTCAGGCTACTCTCAGTCCTGTAATTACTGGATTTCCAAGTTGCTTCCCATTCACACCCGGAAGTTGAATTTCAAATATTGCTTTTCAGACTGAATTTGGGGCCAATTTTAGCTCCACTTTCCTTTCTTTTGCCTCTTGCTGGCCATCCGCCACCAGACTCTGCACAATGACCAGCTGGCCCCTGGCAGATCTTGGGCCCAGGTGTGAAGTAGCTAGAAAAACATTCAAGAGCCAAGAAGGGAGTGATTGCATTTTCCATTGGCAGTATGCAGAAATGAAGGGGATTCGAGTGCCTTCAGAAAAGCTTCCTTCCAGTGAGTGGAGTTTTGGGGGGTTTCCAGACTTATACTGCTTTTATTCTTGGATGCATCATTGTCCCTTTCCCCCTGCTTCCATTTATATCCCAGGAACTGATTCAGAAGCCATAGAAATTGGATTTGGACTTGCTGAATGCTAGCAGACAGCTGACTACACTCTTCCCAAGAACCCTGCCAGATGGGTTAGGTACCAAGTACGTGCGCTCTGGGCTGGCTGGCTGGGTCCTCCAGCTCCTCCAACCGACAGTGAAGTGACTAGAATGAGCTCCTCTTCATTCTTTAGACGCTTTGTGGTTTGGGCTTAATCAACCAGGGTATGATTTCAACCCACAGTAACGGGTACGGGGCAGCTGCCCAGAGAGACAGGTTTTATCCTGCTTCCTTGCTGGTTTTTCTTACCTCACACCTTTTTTTTTATTAGTATTATTATTAGACTTGGATTTCAGTTTCCTGAGCCTGTTGTTTCCACCAATTCGGACAGGCTCCCAGGCGGACCTACCAGCTTCTTGAATAAAATGCAGCAGTAAATGTCTTAGGTTTAAAATTGCCTACAGTGTGGTCTAAAAAAAACAGAATATTATTACCTTCCAGACTGAATAAAATCCTACAGAGGTAAGTTCCTTGTGCACTGGCCTTAACTCAGGAGTAAATGTGTTCGGTTAAATAAGATAATATGGAATAGAGGAATATTATCCTGGGAAGCAGCTGGCCCCTCCCATTAGCAGCACACCCAGCAAACCATAGAAATGCCACCTTTAGGAGGGCTTGGGGTGGTGCCAATGAAAGGAAAGGTTTTTAAAATGGGGGAAAAGTGAAATGTGTACCTCTGGTAATAATTCCTCTCTGCCAGGCATTGTGCCAAGTGCTTTTGTCCCCATTAGACTGAGAGTACCCCACTGTACGAGGCAGGGGCTGGTGGGGGGAGGTGGGGCCTTGACTGCTCACACTGAGGCCTGGAGCCGGGACTGAACTCCTCTGCAACCGAGGCCCACCCTGGCTGGACCTGAAAGCCCTCAGCTGCTCAGTGCACAGCACTCATGGGCAGCAGGGCCGCCGCTCTTCACCTCCTCCTTTTCAGGCTGGAAAAAGCCACCCCAATAACAAGAAAGCATTAAACCCGTGCGCCACAGTGGACTGCGCAAGTATTGGGCAAAACCTGCCAGAGTTTCCCACCCTTCTACATCTCGTGGATATTCACAGTGACACCCACACAATATGGGGGACATTCTGATGGCCGCTGCTCAGTGTTCGGCTCCTTCCTGCAGCCAAGAATCTAGGGCCAGCTGTGGGGACCCAAAAGCCCGGTGTCCAGGCAGCTGGGGGGAGGGGGCCCTTGCCCAAACCTGTAATTCCCAGGCAAAACAAACAGATGATTAGCTAGGGGTTGTCACTTCAATGAAGGCTTTCAGCCTCGTCTGACATGGCCTCAGAGTGAGCCCCGTGGGGTTCCTGGCAGGTTCTGCGGCAGACTGGGAAGCTTGAGGAGGGGCCGCACAGATCCAAATCAGAAAGCCAACCTGGGCCTCCGTCACGTATGAGGCTTGCTGTTAGAATGAAAAATAAGAAAGAGTGGATGTGAGTAATTGTTTGAAATGTGACGTCGAGACAATCCTTGTTAGGCAATAAAATTGCTGTCCAGAGGGCTTTTGTAACCAGCCCAGGTCACTAGCACATGTTGGCGGAGCCACTCCTGGGTCCGTCTCCTGATTTTCATCCCTGTGTGGTTTTTTCATCGTGCACGCACTCTGACAGTCACACAGGAACTGTAGTCCAAGCCTTTGGGTTCAAGTCTTCCCTCCTAAAGATAGGTGTCAGTTTATCGTGGTGGCCCTGAAACAGTCACCAATGGAAGATAACATTATGCCCCATAGACTCAGGATATCCATATAATTTTTCCCTCCAAACTAGCACACTGTCGTGAGTGAGACAAGGGATATGACCAGACCAGACCAGATCCTGGAGAACCTAAGAGAACCGCCCGGGCAGGCAGAGCAGCGATTCCCACACTGTAGAAAGGTCCACAGAACTCGGCTTTGTTCCTGAGCCTTCAGTTACACAGAAAGTTCAGTGAATTGGAACAGCTCATTCCCTAAACATTCTGACTAATAGTGACACAGTGAGATAATACTGCTCACCCTGTCTCATGCTCCTGGTGACTAAACAAGAGAGTGTAACTGCCTCCTGCATAGTGCGTGCTCAGTAAACATCTTCATCCCATAAAACCACTTCCTAGTCAAGTCCTCAGCAGCCAGGCAGCTGCTTACCTTCCAGGTGAAGTGCACAGTGAGATGTGTGCCCTGCTCTTATCTCCAAAAGTGTGAAAAGGCCATAATGTGTTTAAACATTATGTTTTTGCCCTGTAGACAAGTAACTAACTTTCTTTCCACATTTCCAATGTTTTTTCAGTGGATGGCCTCCCATAAAGATTCATTGAAAGCTTTCATTACATTTACTATTGATCCAAAAACAGAGCTCAGAAATTGAGCTTTTTTTCAACATTGTTGCCCTGTATATTCATAGAATTTCAATTCTGATACAAGCAGTTTATCTGTGACAAAGACCCCAAGGTGAGTTGGTACGAAGCAGAGCAGTGGTACGAGCTCTGAAACTGTTTAAGAGGAGGTCAGCTGCCACCCAAAGGCCCAGACCCCTAGAAAGCATGACACGTACCTTACTGTGGTGGCCTAGGGCCACCTGGGGAGCACTGAAGAAACGCTGCTGGACCAGGCCCACCAAACTCTCTGGTTCCCAGGTCTGGGCCCTGCCCTGGGGGTGGGACTTTGAAAGCCCCCAGGGACAAGTGTCCCCAGAAGCATTGTGAATGACACATCTCCTTCTCTCCACACTTAATATCTTCTCTTCCATTTACAAAGCAAGACATGGCCATCCTGGAATATTGGAAAAGTGTATTGTAGTAAATAAAAACTTTGCCATCCAGAGACAATCATTATTAACAGACTAGTATGTATAACTGTCTTTCACTCATTAACAGTATATCCTGAGGTTTTTCTGTGACATTTAATATTTTAAAGAGATGTTTCATTGTTAGAGCACTCAATTATATACCTACGTGCATTTATTTATTTATTAGAGTTTCTTAATGTTGGGCATTCAGCAACTTTTTAAGCAAACAGTATTTTGTTAAATGTACATTTCTAATTTTTATCAGAAGGAGCTAGTGGATTCGATGTAATTGGAGAATTTATTCTCTTCTATGGTAGCTGTGTCCAATAGATCTAAAGTACTAATATATATGTTTGTGGGGTTCTTTCCTTGGCGTTTCAGAAACAATGAAATATATTGTAAATGTATATGTAAATATCAGCTTTTGAGAGGAAAGTATACAGAAATAATGAAACATTGCAGCCTTTTATTTAGTATTCTCTAAGTTTACATGAAAGCCTAAGACAATTTCCAAAAATACCCTAACTTAAAATATTACCAAGACTCTACTTAGACAAAAGTAGACAAACTTTGTGGCCTAGTGGCTAAGGATCCACCTTGCAACACAGGGGCAAGGGTTCGATCCCTGGTCAGAGAACTAAGAGCCCACATGCCGAGGAGCAGCTAAGCCCAAGTGCGGCAACTGCATAGGCCCACGTGCTTGGGAACCCCATGGAAAGATCCTACAAGATGCAGAAAGATCCCAAGTGACACAATTAAGACCCAAGGCAGCCAAATAAATTGTTTTAAAAATTTCAATGAAAGTGCATCAGGCCCTTGACAGGCATCATGTCTTAACCCCATGATAGGCTTGATAAGAAGGATCTTACCTACCAGGATAACTGCAGAAACACCATGCACAGTGCCCACACAGAGTAAATATTCCATGGTTGCTATTTCTATGAATTCTGTTTAACAAATATGTATTGTCCTCTATCACGTTAAAGAAGTTATCTATCATTACCTAAGACTTTACCTCTTCTATCTTTTAAAAGTAGACTGTGTAATCGATTGCCGGATTTCAGAGTGACTCACAGATCTGTAAATATGAAGGGTTTTCTGGAAACCTTCTCAGAGGTGGAGGCTGTTGGGAATCCCTCAGGTCTGGCCCGGGACAGTGGGACACGGGTTCTTCAAGGTTTCACTCCCCACCTGCAAGTTCCATTCAGACACTCAGACCTGGTAATTTATTTATATCAACTCTGTCAATCCCATGGAGACCTTCCTGTGTGCCCCTCCCTCTCCCATCTAATTCCATTTACATAATGACAAGTCAGTGTCTTTGTGGGGTGGTTGGACTGGTTGGCCCCTGGATTACATAACTGGAATGGTGAATGACCTCAGTAAACTTTATAATCCTCCAGGCAATCATGTATTGTTAAAATCTTATGTTTAAATGACAGCAGGTATGTGGAGGAAGATGCACACAGCACTTCCCAAAACATGGATAAGCATCTGAAGTTGGAAACAAGTGTTACCAAGTCAAAGTTCAGATGTTTTATTAGTTTGCTCAACTTGGAATAGGGGGAAGAGTGTTTGGGTTCATGGTTATTGTTATAACCTTATATGACGCTTGAAAATATAGCTTAATCATGCTAGAAAGGAGACCCTGCCCTGGGAAAAATGAGGCCTGACAGATTTGAGAGAGCCACATGTGCTCTTGGTTTAAATGCCTCTCTGTGTGGGCAGGTGCGTGATCGTAAGCCTTTCGCCCTCTCTGTTTTGACGCAGGGCGGGTGAGTGAGGTTCCTGTGCCCACACTGTGCTCAGAGCTCCAGCCCTGGTGGCTCTCCTCAAGAGTCCAACCACACCAAGCATCTCCTCTTTTGCAGGTGCCTTAGTGAGAGGCTCTGAAAGGTCCTGAGCTGGACCACAGTGTTCTGGCCCTCACAGGACTCTCATATCTGTATGCTCTGCCAGCTTCATGCATGTTCCCAGAATTTCTGACAGCCTTTTCCTGATGGGAGATTCTGTTCAACTCAGGCAGGTTTTCATATAGAGAGGAATAGTCCTAAAATTTTTGCAAGTGAAACTTCAATTCCTATATCACAGAATCAGAAAAGTGCATAGATTAAAGGGGTACAATTTGATGAATTTCACAAACCAAACTCCTCTTTGTAACCAGTACCCAGATCAGGATAATCGGCCTCTGTGTCTTGTTCTGGGTTATGGGAACCATTATCTTTATGCTAACACCATGGACTGGCTTTGCCGATTCTTGAATTTTGTATCAATGGAATCATCCAGTAAGTACTCTTGTGGGTCTGGTTTCTTTCACTCAGCATTACATGTTCAGATTTGTCCGTGTTCTGTGGATTGCGTTTTTTTTCATTCCCAGCTGTATAGTCCGTTGAAAGAGAATTCTCTGCGGCATTTGTCCATCTACCATTCACGAGCATTAGAGTTATTCTCCTTTTTGCAATTATGACACAGTGAATATTATTGTACGTTTGCTGGTGCACTCATCTGCATTTCTGTTGGGTACCTAGGAGAGGAATTGCTGGGTCTTAGGTGTGGGTTTGCTCTACTTAAGTAGATATTACAAAAGCATTTCTGAAGTGGTTCTAGCAAACTACACCCTACCTGCAGTGTTGGAAAGTTCCCGCTGCTCTGGATCTGCTCAATGATTATGGTGTCTGTTTTCCTTATTTTAGCTATTCTGATGCCTGTGCTCCTGGAAATATAATGATGAAAGTCAATATTAATTAATCTTCCTAAAATTAACTTTCTTATTAAATTTATAAATATAGAAACATAACCTTTATACAAAGGAGGTAGCATGGAACCTAGGACAGGATATAAAGCAGAGATGGGCTTCAGTGTTGCTTCTGCCTTTGTCAGCTGAGTAAC
Source organism: Antilocapra americana (assembly GCA_007570785.1). Lineage (NCBI taxonomy): Eukaryota > Metazoa > Chordata > Mammalia > Artiodactyla > Antilocapridae > Antilocapra > Antilocapra americana. Next base: position 634,337 of record ML660222.1, read on the forward strand.
TAACTTATCTCTAAACCTAGGTTTCTCCTTTCATAAAGCTGGAATAAAGGACAGGATTAAGTGAAGATTAGATGACAGAGTGAGAAGAGAAGAGCCATAAAAAAGAAGAGCCTTGAGCCTACTATGTCCAATAGTAGTTTGTTGTTTGTACCCCACTCCCTACAGGGTTTTTTTTTTTTTTCAATTCATATTTACTACAGAAAAGCTTGTATTCTTCAGCAAAGCCTGAGGGTTGTGTAGGGCCATGGGCCACAGTGAACTCTGACGAAGGATGGTGAGCTGACAATTGGTCTCTTTGCTTTGTTCTCTTCCTGGATGATATGAATTTTCATAGTTTTCCCAGGGACATTCCTAAAATCATAGAAGATGACACTTAAAAGAGAGCTTGGGGACTTCCTTGAAGGTCCAGTGGTTGCTGCTGCTGCTAAGTCACTTGAGTCATGTCTGATTCTTTGTGATGCTATAAACTGTAACCCACTAGGCTCCTCTGTCAGTGGGATTCTCCAGGCAAGAATACTGGATTAGGTTGCCATTTCCTTCTCCAGATCCAATGATTAAGACTCCATGATTCCACAGCAAGGAGCGTGGGTTGGCTTGCTGGTTGAGGAACTATTATTCTACTTGTCTCATGGTGAGGCCAGAAAACGAAGAGAGAGAGAACACGTGCATGGGAATCCCCCAACCCAACAGCTTACTCCATTAAGCTGTAACTAAGCCTCAGGAGGCAGGACTTTCTAATGTAGTTGTGCCCTGACTGCACCTAGAACTCAGACCCTCTGATTCCAGAACTGGAATCAGATGCTGTCCCACAGTGTTCGGTGCCTCTAGTAAATTCAGTGTTTATATTTAAGACAAAATGAAAATAACCTCTGACATATCCAGTTAATACAATTAACTTATTTGCTATAAATCCAATACCTCTCATACCAATGACTTCACTATTCAGCAGATTGAAAAGGAAATGTAGGATTTCTGGGGTGGTTCAGTGGTTTAGACCTCACCTTCCAATGCAGAGGATGTGGGTTTGGTCCCTGGTTGGGGGACTAGGATCCAACATGCTTTATGGCCAAAAAACCCAAACATAGAAACAACATTTTAACCAATTCAATAAAGACCTCAAAAATCGTCCACATTAAAAAAAAATAAAAGGAAATGCATTTGCTCTTTCTTTACAAAGTGCAGTAGGGGTATGGTTAAAGGTTTTCTTGCCACCTTTTTATTGATACATCTGTAAATGTTTATTGAATGAAGTTGTGAGTGGAAGCAAGATCATAGCACCCAAAGAAAGATGTAACATTCTAGAGGGAGGGACATTTCTCCTGGGAACACCTGTGCTTTCCAACCCCCACAATTAAGAAGCATGTTATAGTTAAGCTGCAAAACCCAAACAAGGCAACTTGTCAAAAAGGAAGACCTTTTGGCTGTAGCTGCTGCATGGAGGAATATCTGATCCTAGGAAAGCCAGGGCGACCCTGGAGCCAGAGATCTGAGTGGGGGGACACGCCTCCAGGCCACAGCCCTGTCCTGATGGAAAGATCTCTGTGGAGTCTCCCAGACCCTCTGCAGCAGGCACTGTCCATGTACCACTTCCTCAGACTTGTCCATAGGTGTTTTGCAGGATGCCCTCAGTGGGTGTAGAAGAAATGGGCAGATGCCCCAGCCTCCACATCTATAAACTCATGTGAGAACTGAATGTGTGCTTTTACATTGTTGGTAGCTTCAAAAGTCTCCAGTATAAGTTAAGTTTTTATGAATGAATTCTGTCTTCATAAAATACTTAGTTCCCCCTTCAGGTTTTAAGCAGAAATGCTAGAGCAAGGTGGGCCCAGCAGGTCCACCTGCTGCTAGGGAGACTGCTCCCCAACCCCACCAGGTGCCAGTGACACAGCTGTGGCAAGTCCGGTAGACACAGTGCCTGCCCCTTCAGAAAGTTGACGTCCACCAGCACACAGCAAGTCAGTCACTCACAGCCCAGGAGTAAGTTGTGTGGGCTGGTCCCTCAGGGAACCAGACAGTGGGTCAGCAGTAGCTGGATACTGAAGTGGCAGATGTTGTTCAGTCGCTAAGTCATGTCTGACTCTTTACAACCCCTTGGACTGCAGCGCACCAGGCTTCCCTGTCCTTCACTATCTCCTGGAGTTTGCTCAAACTCATGTCCATTTAGTTGATGATGTCATCCAATCATCTCATCTTCTGTCAGACCCCATCTCCTCCTGCATTCACTCTTTCCAGCATCAGGGTCTTTTTCAGTGAGTCAGCTGTTCATGTCAGGTGACCAAAGTACTGGAGCTTAAGCTTCAGCATCAGTCCTTCCAATGAGTATTCAGGGTGGATTTCCTTTAAGATGGACTGGTTTGAACTCCTTGCATTCGAGGAACTCTCAAGAGTGCAGAGAAAATGTGCAGAACAATTGGTTATTTCACTTTATAAATTCTTATTGGAAACCTAGAGTTTCGAAGTATACTTCAAAAAAAATTTTTTTTTTTTTAACAAATCCTACCTTTCCTCCAAAGTAAAGGAGAAAAGAAAAAGAGTCTGGGACGTTCAATTAAGCCTGAAACCACTTCCCCCTTCCCCACTGCTCATTTTACAATTAAATTGTCACCATGTTTATTATTGCAAGAAATGTATCATTATTAAAACCTTAATTCTATAATACTGTCTAACGTGAAAAGAATATGAGTGCTATGAAATGCAGGCCTTCTGAAAGCCTTCGCTAGTACTACACCGAGTGCTCTCTTCTGTGTGAGCAGTATACATGGTCTGCAAGTCCTTTCCTATGAGATGTAACACAGTGAGAGGACAGACTCAGAATTCAACATCAGACTCTTCCTTTCTTTGATATGATAGGATGTGACATAAGTTGGAGTCTTTAAAACTTCATGGTTATTATAGATAATATTACTATACTGTGAGCTCGAAATTTGCTAAGAGAGTAGATCTTAAGTGTTGTCACCACACACACACACAGAGTAACTCTGTGAGATGATGGCTGCATTAACTTAATTATGGTAATCATTTCATAATGTGTGCATTACTAAATCATCATATTGTGCATCCTAAATAGATAAACGTTTTATTTGTTAAGTATTCCTGGGTAAAGTTGGGGAGAATATATGAAATGATGTTGGCTCGAAAGCTGTACTTCTCCAACAAATGTTTAATTCTTAGAAACTAGAATTTCAAATTACAGTGTAGTCAGAGCCAGTCTTACTGCAGCAGATGTGAGAAGGGACTGTCACTGTGCACCTCCTTTTCCTCAGCAGTGTGTGAGGTTACTCAGAATATATGTCAGTGTGCACCTCCTCCTCGGCGGAGTGTGACGTTCCTCAGAATGTATGTCACCGTGAACCTCCTCCTCGG